>OW569414.2:55855213-56255638 GCA_937662695.2 Halyzia sedecimguttata
GCACTCTGTTCCGAGGGACAAATAAATATTCTCGAGCAAGAAAACATAGAAATGTACCAATATTCGGCTTTTTATATTATGAAGCTATTTGGAAAACATCTTGAAAGACACCAACGTGAAGTCAGGAGCATTTTGCGCGCATGTTCTTTTATCTCTGCGCGTCTCTCGTTCCTTCACGAAGTACTGCAAGAGCCTTCAAGCCGTCTTTTTGCGCGCGTGTTCCGCAAGGAACAGCGTGCTATCATTTCGTCATAATGTCTGTATTTTTCGAATTTTTTTACGAAAATGGTTTCAAAAGATTGGGTTCGACTCCCTGATGAAGAATTCGAGGTCGGCCGGCCGGTCCGGCCGTTAGCACGAATACTCTCGAACGGAACGGCTTAGAGCGTTGAAATTTGCAGGGTAGTTTCGAAGCGTAAATATCTTGGACAAGTTCGTTAACGGGCGAAATCGACCAAGCGGTTTTGGAGTTAAGGCCGTTTTTAGTAAAAACGTTTTTTATGAATATTTCCGGAACCGATCACTCGATCTTTTTGAAATTTGGCATCAGATTGAAGAATCATGACCTTTATATGCCTGCGAAATTTGTGTTGAACGGACGGCCCTAAAGTGGCAAAAAAAAAATTTGAAAAATTGAAAATTTTGTTTTCACGATAACTCGAAAAATACTGATCTGATTGAATTGAAACTCAGTAGTTAGATGCAAAAGACCAAAGCAAACACTTTTGCAAAATTTCGTGAAGATCACGTGACATGAAAAAAATAAAAAAATTACTACTATTTTGCGGAATACTTTGCTTTTAATGCCAAAACATATATTTTTGAGGTTCATGCTGCCCTTTCCGGGCATTTTCCGTATGGCGCATGCGCAGATGAGAAGTCCTTTAACTGCTATAGTTTTCGTCAGAGAGGATTGGGGTTTTGGGGTGGCGAATTCAGATCCTTGATGAGGGTCTGCGCATGCGTAGATTAAAGATGC
The DNA here is from genome assembly GCA_937662695.2 of Halyzia sedecimguttata. Taxonomy (NCBI): domain Eukaryota; kingdom Metazoa; phylum Arthropoda; class Insecta; order Coleoptera; family Coccinellidae; genus Halyzia; species Halyzia sedecimguttata. The sequence continues at coordinate 55,856,193 of OW569414.2, forward strand.
GACATCTTCCGAACCACTAGTGTTGGAGAATCGGAGTTTTTTGTGAGGTGTGTTATTTTGAGATGATTTTTAGCCGCGAGTAGATTGCGCATGCACAGAAGAGAAGTGACTGTTTTTGGGTTGGATGGGTTATGTTGGGAGTGCTGAGTCGATATTATGAGGTTTTAAAAGAATATTCATAGCAATTCAGTGCAAGGACAAGTCAGTTTGGGGGATGTAGCGTTGTTTCAGAGTTAAAGTGTCCGTACCGTGGTCCTGGGGCTAATTTCGAAATTAACGTAACCCCTTACGGGCATTTTTCGTTATGCGTATGAGCAGACCATCAGTGATTTAACTGCTGGTGCTTTCATCAGAGAGGATTGGGGTTTTGGGGTGTCGGATGCTATTCCTCTATAGAATCCCCTGGTGAGGGTCTGCGCATGCGTGGATTCAAGAAGCGATATCTCCTGAACCAAAAGTGTTGGAGAATCGGAGTTTTTTGTGAAGTGTGTAATTTTGGGAGGACTTGCAGCCACTTGTATATTGCGCATGCGCAGACGAGAGGTGAATGGTTTTGGGTTGTTTGGGTTATGTTGGGAGTAATAGGCTGATATTGAGAATATTCAGGTCAATTCAGTGCACGGACACAAGTCAGTTTGGGGGAAATAGCGTTGTTTCCGATTCGAAATGTCTGTATGGTGGCCCTGAGGCGAATTTATAAATAACTATATTCGGTAGATCTATATTAAAATACGTTCTGATTTGGAGAAGATGCAATTGAGTCCCTAACGGAGGACCCACAACCGCATTTTTTTCCGATCTACGGTAAAGCTAACAGCCAAACTGTATTGATAGCTATATTTGTTAAAGGAACTTGAAAAAAAAAAAAGCACTGACGTGAAGTCAGTACTTTTTGGCGCGCGTGTTCACGGTGGCTAATTTGAATTGAATGATGAGTACTTCAAGCTCAGTGGATAGAGCGAGCCGAAGATCTACCCAAAGGATAGTGGACACCATTCACTGTCGGTTCAAAAATTAACAGTGCTGTATCTAAGCTGCCATCAGGATAGAGTAATAAAGTTGGAAAAGAACACAAGTGACTCTCCTTAGTCGCACAAGCTTCTAGAAGATTTGGGAGGGTCAGTATAATCCTAATCATGTTTATAGCACGCGCGCAAAAGCAGATTGACTTAACAATGAAAGAAAAAGTGTAAAAAGTCAATCTGCTTTGGTGCGCGTGCTAAAAACATGATTAGGATTATACTGACCCTCTCAAATCTTCTAGGAGCTTGTGCGACTAAGGAGAGTCACTTGTGTTCTTTTCCAACTTTGTTACTCTATCCTGATGGCAGCTTAGATACAGCACTGTTAATTATTGAACCGACAGTGAATGGTGTCCACTATCCTTTGGGTAGATCTTCGGCTCGCTCTATCCACTGAGCTTGAAGAACTCATCATTCAATTCAAATTAGCCACCGTGAACACGCGCGCCAAAGAGTACTGACTTCACGTCAGTGCTTTTTTTTTTTTTCAACCGAGTACTAGATTTCAATTCGATTCGATTTGCTAAATAAAATGTGCTTTGATGGATTGTGCGGAATCTGACGGATAGTTTCGGAAATATGAAATATTTGGAGAAAAGGTAATAATTCATTAATTAATCATTAAAGGATAATCTGAGGGGTATATTCATTATTCAATGGTTTCTTTCTGGGTTTTCCCTTTCACACTCTGAAAACTATCTATAAAATGAAAAAAATATCATTTTGTGGATTGCTTTTGCGTAAGAGATACAGAATAGTTGTCTGAATCAAATTTTGATTGATCTATCGAACAATGTTTTCTAACAAACAATAACGAATTTTTTTTACTACTATTATTTTTTTTTCCGCTCGAGAGGAAAAACCTTTTATAGTCCCGCCCTGAGAGGGTCCACTTCTCTCAGGAGTCTGAGACTCTAGATGTTGATGGTTACTCACTAAAAAACCTCTCGCACGTTCCATGGAGTAGTTCTGCGTCCTGCCCCTACAGCGTCTCTTAACGAAAGAGATGAGCTGCAAGCGTCCTTTATAGTTGATGGGACCTGATGACTCGAAGTGATCCGAGCAACACCTCTTTCTGCATTCTGTAAGCTGAATCCCCGGCCAGATATTTGCAGGACGGAATAATCTTCAATTCGGTGACGTAGTTCGCACCCATTCCGCCTAGGCATCCTTTGATTAGTATGATCATCCTAACCTTATACCTTGGATAGAGGAGTCCAAGTTCAAACATTACTTTCTTGTATTTCTCCCTCTTCTGTTCTTCTTTCATCACCACGTTATTTTCTGCTGGGGCGTAAAATTCGACGACAACAATTCCTTGAGATTTTTGTCCAGCAGAAGTATATCTGGCTTTATGGCGTGGATCTGCCGAGTTGTTGGAATCTATAATTCCAGTAGATTTGAGCCCTGCTATATTGAACAACTGCTTCAATCTCCAGAGACAAATATGGTAGCACTGGCATCTATACCATAAACCTCTCTCAGATGGAAGTAGAGAGTTCTGATTGCCGCATTGTGTCTTTCCACATATCCTGATGGAGCATGGACTCTGCAAGCAGATAGAATGAGCATAAAAGTTTCTTGCTGGTTGTGGCATGCTCTGCAAGTTGTGGGGGTGTCCACTTTCATGATGTTATTTTTATATCATCTGGTATTTATTTCCCCATCTTGACAAGCTATAACTAATCCCTCTGTTTCCGACTTGAGTCCAGCGGACTTCAAAAAGGCGAAGGATAATTCTTCCGACAGGCTCTGATCTTTCAAACTCATGAAGTATATGGCGTGCAGGTATAAACCCATGTGATCTTCGCGTAGTTTCTTCAGTTGAGCTTGCCTTATCTCTCTGCCAACTCTTCTTTGGTCTGTTGGCGAGATAGGTGTTCCTCTCGGTGTTCCTGCTAGCTCATGATCAATGGATATGCCGGTTATACAGAGCTTCTCCAAAGCTCTCTGACTAGCCCTAAATAGAAAAGCTCCTTCATTCCTGATTTCATGCTGAGCCACCATTTTCAGAAGCGGGTCTTCGCTTCTCAATATCCTTATTGCCATTTCCAACGTTTGTTGATGGTGTTAGTATTCCAAACTTTGCAAACCTCTGCCTCCTGCGTTCGTGGAAGGTATATCCTTTAAATCGAGCAGTAGGAATGCAGGCTACGATTCATGTTCATCCCTTTACGAGTGGTTCTGTCTAGCTCGAGAATTTCATTCACTGTCCAGTTAACTATCCCAAAGGAGTAGGTGATTATCAGTACTGCCAAGCTGTTCGTAGCAGATACTTTATTTTTCCCGGACAGCTGTGAATTATGTTTCATCCTCTTCGAGGTGTCGAATGGTCATTCCCCTGTCTAGGTCGATATCTTCTCCTGTTTCTTCAGTTCTTCCTCTGCTTAGATGAAAAAGAGCACATTTGTCCCAACCGAATGGCATTCCTATTATTGCTGAGGTGTATTCGGCAACGATATTCAGTAGTTGTTGTAGTGCTGCCTTGGAAGAAGCGTACAGTTTTAAGTCGTCCATGTAGAGTAGTTGTGAGATCAGATGTTCTCTTCTGCCTGGTGGCTCGGCCTTGTACCCTATTATGCTTGCCCTCAACTCAGTTGTTAATGGTTGAAGTGTTATGCAGAACAATAACGGGCTTAGCGAGTCTCCTCGCTTGTATCTCATCCATCCAGTATAAGTGGTCTGACCTTCGGATCGGTCGGCGAACTTAATTTTCCAAAATGCCATGATGTTTCCCATTGCATGACGATGTTAGTGTGGACTTTGAGCATCTCTTGCAGCCGTATTATCAAGCTGTACGCCGATGTGTCAAATACTTTCGCGTAATCTAACCGTGATGTATGTAGGTCGCGCTTGCAGTGTTCTGCATCTTGACAAATGCTTTTGTCCTTGCACCTCTGTACTCCTTTCCTTGCTCTTCTATGTTCATGGATTTGATTCCATACTGGTGCAATGGTCTCCGAAATCCGATGTTGAAGAACACTCGTGAGAATTTCATTCAACGTATTCAGACACGTGATTGTAGGGTAATTCTTTGGCTGTCCTAGATCACCTGGTTTCGGTATCAGTACAGTTCTGCCCTCTAACAAACATGAAGGAATTGGTTCACGGTGAATTACTATCTCACTAAATAATCTAGCTAGGTGTTGGTGAGTAGCTGGAAAGTTCTTCCGTCAGTAGTTCTGAACGCCATTTAGTCCAGGTGCCGTGAAATCATGCTTGTTCTTCAAGGCATGTCTAATCTCTTCGGTTGTTATTTCAGCCAGCTCTTCGGGTTGGTGCAGACTTCATTTCATAATATCTGGAATCTGTGAAGTGCTGGAGTAACCCTGGTTTCCGCTGGTTGCTCGTACAAATTTTTCCAGAAATCTTCGACTTCATTCGGTGGTGGTGGTGGGTTTTTTGCCTCTACTTGTTTGGGTCGAAATAACTTTGAAGGTTCGGTGGTGAAGGTGTTGTTGTCTTCTATACACTTTTGTCTCTTGATCAGCTTATTTCTTGTCACTGCAAGTGATCATATTTTATCGACAGCCTTCTGCTTCAATAGATTTATGGTGGGTAGGCTCATCGTACGAAGCAACGCACGCAGCTCACATATCATGTCCTCTATTTTCTTGCTCGGCTTAAAATGTCATATCATAACATCTATGATACATTGATACCAAGATGCTTGGTGCCTAATTGTTCTTATCTTCTATGTCTTTTCTAGCTATGTCAATCTTGACTTGTGTTTGTCTTCCTTTGTTGTTGTTCTTCCTAGTGGGCACAGAAGTGCCCACCTTGTGGTCCTTAAGTTAGGATTCTCCCCTGCAGCCTCAAATGCTTCTCTTCTATTGGCGAATAGCTCTGGAACATCTCTCACCTGCTCCATGTCCGGTGCTGCGACTTCTTCACGTCGCAATGCAGGCATGAGAGATGGGATGTTTTCAGCATCTCACACTAGCCTCTCATCCTGTTCTTCTCTCCTTTGATTCGTCTAATGTATCTGTTGGTTTGGAGCATCTCTCACCTGCTCTTCAGCTTGTTCTTCTATCTCCTCTGACTCTTGATGCTGCTGCAAGATTCCCCTCTTCTTGAGATGGCTCACCTGGTCTCGTAGGTTCTGCTGCGACATGAAGTAAGATCTGGCAGATTCTCACACCACAGAGCATGCAGTCTACCCATATATGCCCTTCTTTCTGGTCTGGATCTTCAGTATAACACTGACAGTTGTTCGTGTTGCTCGGGTGTCCACTTGTGGCGTCCTCTTTGTGCCGCCTCGTTACTGTTGCCGGGTCTGACTACGGGTTGCTTTTGCGAGTGATGATTCCCTATGCCACCGACAACTTGTTCTCTCTCCTCCTCGATTTCCTCGTCAGAATCTGTAATTTCTTGTATGACACGGGTCCGCCTCATCAGCATCCTGCTGTTGGTGGTTTGCATGCTGTCACGTCCAGCACCAACCCCCGGCGTGCCCTGGTGATCCTCAGGCAGCAGCTGTTCTCCGAGGTTCCGTAGATTGTGATTCATCATCGGTTGAGACTGACCGAGGTCCGCGGGCTTGTCACGCCCGTATGCTACTAAGTAGTGCCCCCGTGTGGTTTTGCAATTTATACCTACTGCCAGGTTTAGCTAGGATACCTCGGGTTTGCTAAGCTCGTACTCTGAGACACATCCCAGGGCCCCCCGAGGCAAGGAACTCCCTCCTGAGGCACCGAAGCATTATTATTATTAGTAAAAGTACAAAGGGATTATCGCTTTAAGGTAAAGCTACCACTAGTAGATGTGGATTACTTTGAACTATGGTCTCTACTAGTCCGTTCATTTCTCATCTATTATTATTATTTTTTACGAAAAATAATTCTGAAGAATTTCGGTAAGTGTCTGATAGCTCCGAAACGTTTCGAAATTCACAACCTACCTGGGGGAGGCAGAAGTGACAATGTGGGGGTCTATCTCCTCTGCTGTAGATCCTGTTCATGACTGTACTTCTGCAAAGGATTTCGGCAAGCGGTTTCGCGTTGATATTGTTTCGTTATTTTTTGTAAGGCAACATTTTTACATAGATTGCTTCTGACAAATATATTGTGTTTCTTACGCAGAAACAATTCATAAAATTATAAATTCTTATTATTCATTTTATAGATATTCTTCAGAGTTTATGAGAGAAAATCCAGAAAGAAACAAATAGCAAGAGTTTTTATGTTTTTTCAAGGAAACTTTATTTTTTTATTCATACGATCCTCACGAAATTTCACAAAAATTTGCGCATGTGCAGTCCACAATTATTTACCAAGTTTCAATTCAATCCGAGCTGTATTTTTTGAGTTATTGCTTAAAATTTGGTTTCAATGACTCGAACGTCTACGTTACGTGTGCACGTATGTTCTGAGTTAGAAAGTAAATTTTGAATTTTGTAAGATATATAGTCGGGTTTGTTGAAAATTTGTGAATTGGCATTTCTGAGCTGTTTCTGTGCCAGACGCGTAAGCAATTTTTCGATTCTCGTTGATTTTCGAAAGTTTTGGACGATATATGTTTTCATTGTTTTTCTAGTGTATCTTTCCTTAAGGGTGAAAATCGCATCCTCCTACGTTACATACATTCGAATCGTGCCGATGATACGAGTTGATTCCTTATCTGTTTTCCACTTCTTTCTGGCGTTTGATATTGCGTATTGCAGCGCTCTCCTGAGCCTCCTGTCCGGTACTCCGGCAGGTTCACTGGGTCAGCACATAACACACCGCTCTCTTGTTGCTGTGAGTCATAAACATCGCCTTCAATTTTTCATGCAGTGATTCTCCTCACTCTGCATTTGTTGCACTTTCTCATTTAGCCCTGGCCTCCTTGTCTTTGTCATAGTTAAGGCCTCCCTGATCGGCCACAGTGGAGTGAAGCGTGTGTCCTCTGTTGGTTTTTTCCTGATAGATCACTACATGATAGAATTCAGTATTGAAACACACTAAGAGCGCAAGCAGAAAAAAATAATAGGAGGAATTGTCTCGTTTCCGTGACAGCAATTTGTCCTAATTTCTTAATTTTCTTTACTCTGAAGTTGAGATTTCAGACATTACGCATTTTATAATATACTTGTTTTTGACTAAAACCTGATCATGCTGAGCGATGGAACAGAGGAGATTACGCTGGAGCAACTCTTGGAGGAGATCAGCGATAGTAAGAGAGAGGTTAAAAATTGCATATCGCATCAGAGACAAGGTTGCTTCTAAAAATCCAGGCATTGACGAGTAGGAACGAAGCTCTGGAGAGAGAAATTTCGCCCAATAACGAACTTAACTGAGATATTCATCTCCCTAAACTACTCTGAAAATTTAAACTACCTACCTCATTCCGTTCGAGAGTTATATCTATGTCTATGGATGAAAAGCAGTCTCACTACTCTCAGATCTCTTACTTCATGTTCAGTTCCGAAATGTAAGAATTTTCTGAGAAAAACCAATTTCGGAGCAAACAACTGAGATTTTTCTCACTTCGCTCACAATTCTTCGATTGATTAGATAATGTCTCAGGAACATCATTTGACATTATGACAATTCATAGAATAATATCATTCTGTGATAACGTTGAAATACGATTTATAATTGAAATTTTGAAAAATCATATCTCCGAAAGTATTAGCTTGTTAAAATTAAAAATGATATGAATGGATTCTTATGATAAAACTTCTTATTAAAAAAAATTTCATTTGGAATTTGTTTCGTAAAAAAAAAATTTTTTTTTGTTACTCCGAAACCATCTGTCCGATTTTGCCCAATAACGAACTTAGCCGAGATATTTATCCCCCAAATTTACTCTGAAAATTTCAACTCTCTAGCTCATTCCGTTCGAGAGTTATCGTGCCTACGGCCGGCCGGACCGGCCGGACAGAATGAATTTCGACCACGAATTCTTGATCAGTGAGTCGAACCAAATCGTTTAAGACCATTTTCATCGAAATATTCGAAAATTACAGACATTTGGGCAAATTGATAAGCACTCAGTTCCGAGGAACTAGAGCGCCAAAAAGTGGCTTATTAAAGAGGATCGATCAACAATCCATAAGATTATCAATTATATTTGAGGATATTAAATGTGTGTTTCAAACTAGACTTAAATTCACCCGAAATCAAAAAATAAATAACAACCGACGAAGACCATCTAGACCCGATAAAGAGAAATACCGCCGACAAGGACATAGAAAGAAAAAAAAATTAATGAATTAGTATTTTTGGAATTAGGATTAGGAGTAAGTTTGAGTATTTAGTTTAGTTTCATCAAGAGAATTTTACACAGTTATACAGTTATCACGAATAACTCCACAGTGTTTTTTCAGAGTTAATTGTAGTTTTCGAACCAATAAACTCCATATTATTACTATTATTTTTTTTTTCCGCTCGAGAGAAAAAACCTTTTATAGGCCTGCCTTGAGGGGCTCTGCTTCTCAAAGAAGTATGAGACACCAGATGTTGATAGATACTCACTAAAAAACCTCTCGTACGTTTCTTGGAGTAGTTGTTCGTCCTGCCCTTACAGCGTCTCTTAACAAAAGAGATGAGCTGCAAGTGGCCTTCATAGTTGATGGGACCTGATGACTCGAAATGTTCCGAGCAACACTGCTTTCTGCATTCTGTGAGCTAAATCCTCGGCCATAGATTTGCAGGCCGGAATAATCTTCAATTTGGTCACGTAGTAGGCTCTCATTCCGCCTAGGCATCCTATGATCAGTATGACCATCCTAGCCTTGGATACAGGATCCCAAGTTCAAACATCAAATCCTTGTATTTCTCTTCTGTTCTTCTTTCATCACCCCATTATTTTCTGCGCGGGGTGGGGGGGCGAAATTCAACGACAAACAATTCCTTCAGTGCTTTGTCGAGCAAGAGTATATCTGGCCTTATGGCGTGGATCTGCCCAGTTGTTGGAATCGCATAGTTCCAGTAGATGTGAGCTTGGTCATTTTCTACAACTGCTTCAATCTCCAGAGGCACATATGGTAGTACTGGTTGGTTGTCTATACCATAAACCTCTCTCAGATGGGAGTAGAGAATTCGAAGTGCTGCATTGTGTCTTCCCACATATCCTGTTTGAGCATTGACTCTGCAAGCAGACATAATGAGCATAACAGTTTCCTGCTGGCTGTGACATGCTCTGCACGTTGTGGGAGTGTCCACTTTCTTGATATTTTTTTTATACCATCTGGTATTTATCACCTCATCTTGACAAGCCATAACGAATCCCTTCGTTTACAACTTGAGCCCAGCAGACTTCAAAAAGGCGAAGGATGCTTCTTCTGACAGGCCCTGATCTTTCGAACTCCTGAAGTATATGGGGTGCAGGTATTTACTCATGTGATCTTCGAATAATTTCTTCAGTTGTGCCTGCCTTATCTCTCTTCCAACTCTTCTTCGGTCTGTTGGCGGGATAGTTGTTCCTGCTATCTCATGATCGATTGATATTCTGGTTATTCAGAGCTTCTTCACAGCTCTCTGACTACTACTTCTAAATAGGAAAGCTCCTTGGTTCCTGAATGCATGCTGAGCCACCATTTTCAGAAGCGGGTCTTCGCTTCTCGATATCCTTATTGCCATTTTCAACGTTAGTTGATGGTGTTGGTATTCCAAACTTTGAAAACCTCTGCCACCCTGCGTTCGTGGAAGGTATATCCTTTGAATCGAGCAGTTGGGATGCAGGCTACGTTTCATGTTCATCACTTTACGAGTGGTTCTTTCTAGTTCGAGAATTTCATTCACTGTCCAGTTAACTCTCCCGAATGAGTAGGTGATTATCGGTTCTACCAAGCTGTTCGTAGCAGATACTTCATTTTTCCCGGACAGCTGTGATTTCCATATATCTCGGATCTTCTTTTTATAGCTATCTGTTACGGCATCCTTGATTTGGGTTGTCTCCAGTGCACCTCGTTGTTTCATCCAGACGAATTTCTATGTTTCTTCCTCTTCGAGGTGTCGAATGCTTATTCGCCCTTCTAGGTCGACGAGGAAAAACTGAAGACAGTTCTTCCTCTGCTCAGATGAAAAACAGCAGATTTGTCCAAACCGAATGACATTCCTATTGCTGAGGTGTATTCGGCAACGATATTCAGTAGTTGTTGTAGTGCTGCCTTGGAAGAAGCGTACAGTTTTAAGTCGTCCATGTAGAGTAGATGTGAGATCATATGTTCTCTTCTGCCTGGTGGCCCGGCCTTGTACCCTATTATGCTTGCCCTCAACTCAGTTGTTATTGGTAGAAGTGTTGTGCAGAACAATAACGGGCCTAGCGAGTCTCCTTGGAATACGCCTCGCCTGTATCTCACCCATCCAGAATAAGCGGTCCGACCTTCGGATCGGACGGCGAACTTAGTTTTCTATGACGCCATGATGTTTCTCATCGGCTGGACGATGTTTGAGCATCTCTAGCAGCCGAATTATCAAGCTGTGCGCCGATGTGTCTAATGCTTCCGCGTAATCTAACCATGAAGTATGAAGGTTGCGCTTGTTGTGTTTCGCATCTTGACAAATGCTTTTGTCTATGAGGAGGTTGTCCCTGCACCCCTGTTCTCCTTTCCTCGCTCCTCTTTGTTCGTGGATTTGATTCCACACTGGTCCAATGGACTCCAGAATCCGATGTTGAAGAACAATTGTGAGAATTCTATACAACGTATTCAGACACGTGATTGGGCGGTAGTTCTCTGGCTGTAATAGATCACCTTATTTCGGTATCAGTACCGTTCTGCCCTCTACCAACCATGAAGGAATTGGCTCATGGTGAATTACTATCTCACTAAATAGTCTAGCTAGGTGTTGGTGGGTAGCTGGAAAGTTTTTTCACCAGTAGTTCTGAACGCCATCTATTCCAGGTGCCGTGAAATCATGGTTGTTCTTCAAGGCATGTCTAATCTCTTCGGTTGTTATTTCAGCCAGCTCTTCAGTTTGTTGCAGACATTCATCACATAATATCTGGAATCTGTGAAGTGGTGGAGTATTCCTGGTTTCCGCTGGTCGCTCGTACAAATTTTTCCAGAAATCTTCGAGTTCATTCGGTGGTGGAGGGAGTTTTGCCGCTACTTGTTTGAGTCGAAATAACTTTGAAGGTTCGGAGGTGAAGGTGTTGTTGTCTTCTATCCACTTTTGCCTTTGGATCAGCTTCTTCCTTGTTGCCGCAAGTGATCTTATTTCATCGAGCTTTCTGCTTTAATAGATTTATGGTGGGCAAGCTCATCGTACGATGCAACGCACTCAACTTACCCATTATAGCCTCTCCCCTAATCGCAGATTAGATTAGAGGTGGTTGAGGTTCTACAGGACCCTACTAGCAAAAACTAAAATAAGGATGTTAGGTGGGCACCAGACACTCCAACTTCAGAAAAACTCGAATTATATCTCACAAATTTATTCAAATCAACAGTATTAAAATTGGCCAATGTGAAACATGCAATATGAATACTAGTTCAGACTGATCACATATGAAATGCTTAAACTACTTATCTTGGAATCATTTCAAATATAATCACTATGGGCAACATCACAATGAATCAACTAAAGTGTCCTATCAGGTTCCTCAAATTAGCAACAGGAACTGGATATTATGGAACTCGAGACTGGTCTTCTCCGTCGATTGCTAGGCCCCTCTATCCAAACGAAATGATTCCAACCAGGCAGTTGTCCGGGGAAACAACGTAGATATTCCTCCAACTGAATAACTCGTGGTTCGTGCCTGACAGGTGGTTCTCAAAGCAGGATTATGAAACTTCCTTTGTATGGAAGCAATTTGAAGATATAACCAACAGCTACAGAATAAGGAAAAAAAAGGTTCCTGCAAGATACATAATTCTTAGACTTTATCCTTGAAAATAACGTGCCCATATCGAGTTCTAGTACACAATTTAGATAAAACGACAATGTGATTCATTCAAGTTACAAAGTGATCATAAAATTATTCCAGTCAAAAACTACAAATCGACTGGAAAAACACCAAGCCAGCTTTCTATTTTCACTAAATGATTCTGAAGGATGAATTAGTTCTTGAAAGAGAATAATGGATAATAATTGCCGGGAAAAAAACTAGAGCTCAAAATGGCCACGCGGTCAGATAACGGAGAAGCAAAAATATGATTATAATACAAGCAAAAATATTATTGAAAAGTTAAGCTGAGAGAATAATGAATTAATTACTAAATATGCATCAGAACCTGTCGTCAATTGAAAGCATTAAAGGATTAAAACCTACCAGATTCGGAACCCTTCATTCAAGGAAAATGGCCACAAACTCAAGATAACTATCAACTCCACGGCCACCGAACAAATGATCATCCCCCTCGACCAACCAACGAACCCCTCCAGCTGACCGCGCAGACGTTCAATTGACATCGATAAAAGAATCGACCACGGAGCTAGATCACACGCACTTAACAAGTCAGGGGCGTCCCAACCAATACAACCGGGGTACACAAAATGCAACCAAAACTTTCAAATACAAACGGGATTTTCAAGATCCCGTTACACCATCATGTCGTCTATTTTCTTGCTCGGCTTCAGTTGTCCTTTCATAACATCTATGATACATTGATACCAAGATGCTTGCTGCCTAACGGTTCTTATCTTCTTGTCTAGCTTAATCAATCTTGACTTGTGTTTGTCCTCCTTCGTTGTTGTTCTTCCTCTAGTGGGCACATAAGTGAAGCAGCTGCTCTCACTGCAGCTACGACATCTTCTAGCAAACAGTCCTCCTTTAGGTGATCGTCGATTATAAAATGCATCGCGGCTAGATCTTCAGCCGCGAGTCTCAATTTCAGCCTTGTGATCCTTAAGTTAGGATTCCCTACTGCAGCCTCAAATGCTTATCTTCTATTGGTAAATAGCTCGGGAACATCTCTCACCTGCTCCATGTCATGTGCTGCGAGTTCTTTAAGTCACAATCCAGGCATAAGAGATTGGATGTTTGCGGTGTCTCTCACTAGCCTCTCATCCCGTTCTTCTCTCCTTTGATTCGACCAATGTGGCTGAGGGTATGGAGCATCTCTCACCTGCTCTTCATCTTGTTCTTCTATACCCTCTGACTCTTGATGCTGCTGCAATATTCGCCTCTTCTTGGGATGACTCAACTGGTCCTGTAGGTTCTGCTGGCGTCATGAAATTGAGATCTGGCAGATTCTCAGACCACAGACCATGCAGTCTACTCATATATCCCCTCCTTTCTGGTCTCGATCTTCGGTATAACACAGACAGTTGTTCGTGTTGCTCGGGTGTCCACTTGTGGCGTCCCCTTTGTGCAGCCTTTTAACTGTTGCCAGGTCCGACTACGGGTTGCTCTTGCGAGCGATGATCCCCTATGTGACCGACAACTTCTTCTCTCTCCTCCTCGATGTCCTCGTCAGAAGCTGTAATTTCTTTTTGACAGGCGCATGCCTCCTTAGCATCCTGCCGTTGGTGGTTTGCATGCGGTCACGTCCAGCACCAACTCCAGACGTGCCCTGGTGATCCCCAGGCAGCAGCTGTTCTCCAAGGCTCCATAGATTGTAATTCGTCATCGGTTGAGAGTGACCAGGGTCCGCGGGCTTGTCACACCCGTATGCTACTAAGTAGTGCCCCCGTGCGGTTTTACATTTTATACCTACTGCCAGGTTTAGCTAGGGTACCTCGGGTTTGCTAAGCCCGTACTCGGAGACACATCCCAGAGCCCTTGAGGGCTCTGAGGAATTATTATTATTATGTTCGCTCGAGAGGAAAAACCTTTTATAGGCCTGCCCTGAGAGGGTCTGCCTCTCTCAGGAGTGTGAGACTCCAGATGTTATTGTTACTCACTAAAAAAACCTCTCACACGTTCCTTGGAGTAGTTCTTCGTCCCGCCCTTACAGCGTCTCTTAACAAGAGAGATGAGCTGCAAGCGGCCTTCATAGTTGATGGGACCTGATGACTCGAAGTGATCCGAGCAACACCGCTTTCTGCATTCTGTGATCTAAATCCTCGGCCAGAGATTTGCAGGCCGAAATAATCTTCAATTTGGTCACGTAGTTCGCTCTCATTAAGCCTAGGCATCCTATGATTAGTATGACCATCCTAACCTTATGCCTTGGATACGGGATCCCAAGTTCAAACATTAAGTCTTTGTATTTCTCCCTCATTATTTTCTGCGGCGAAGGAAAATTCGACGACAAACAATTCCTTGAGTTATTTGTCCAGCACAAGTATATCTGGATTTATGGCGTGGATCTGCCGAGTTGTTGGAAACACATAGTTCCAGTAGATGTGAGCCCTGCTATTTTCAACAACTGCTTCAATCTCCAGAGGTACATATGGTAACACTGGTTCCTTGTCTATTCCATAAACCTTTCTCAGATGGAAGTAGAGAGTTCGGAGTGCCGCATTGTGTCTTACCACATCTCCTGATGGATTTTTCTTTACTCCGAAACCATCAGGCCGATTTGGCCCAATTACAAACTTGGCCGAGATATTTATCTCCCAAACCTTCTATGAAAATTTCACCTGCCTAGCTCATTCTGTTCGAGAGTTATAGTAGAAACAAAATTAAAAAATTATTTTTCACACTTTACGGCAGCCCGATCAATAAAAAACTCCGCAAGCATATGGAGGTCACTATTCTACAATTTGGTGCCAAATTTCAGGCAGAACAAGTGATCGGTTTCGGAAATATTCAAAAAAATATTATCACTAAGAACGACCATAACTCCGAAAAAGCGTGATGGATTTCGCCCGTTAACGAACTTGTCCGAGATATTTAAGCTCTAAACCTCTTCTGTAAATTTCAATCCTCTAACTCCTTTCGTTCGAGAGTTATCGTTTTAACGGTTGGCCGGACGGCCGAACAGAATCGTTTCGACCACCGATTCTTGATCAGTGAGTCGAACCAAATCATTTTAGACCATTTTCAGCCAAAAATTAGAAAATTACAGACATTTGGCAAATTGATAGGCACTCTGTTCCGAGGAACAACAGCGCCAAAAAAGTGTCTCTGAAAAATATCTATAAAATAAAAAAAAAAAATTATTTTGTGATTTGCTTCTACGTAAGAAACACAAGATAATTGTCAGAAGCAATCAATTGAACAATGTTGCCTATATCTCGGTCTATATCAGATTCCTTCGTCAGATGCTCAACGAAAAAATCTTCAGAATTATTTTGATAATTGTTATTCTGACAATTCTCGAATCTCAGAATAACAATCAACAAAATAATTCTGAAGATTTTTTCGTAAAGCGTCTGACGAAGGAGTCTGACATAGACTCCGAAACGTTACGATATAGTTGTTTCTTAGTTGATGTTGTTTCGTTGTTATTCGTTGGGCAACATTGTTCGATTGATTGCTTCTGACAAATATTTTGTGATTCTTACGCAGAAGCAAACCACAAAATAATATTTTTTTTATTTAATAGATATTTTTCAGAGTTTGGGAGAGAAAACCTAGAAAGAAACCATTCAATGATGAATATACCTCACACATTATCCTTCAATGATTGAAAAAAAAATGCTCCAAAAATTACCATTTAAAAAAAGAGCAATCTGCAATGTTTTAATGGTTCAAGAATTGTCATTAAATTTATTGATCAAAATTAAATGAGCAATCTGCAAAGATTCATCCTCGTGGAATGGGTTGTTGCAACTTACACTCGGTGCATAGTTTTCACAACTCTAAATACCTAACGAAAATATCATCGAAATTTCTAGAGCGAAGCAGGAGACAATCAAATGAGATTGTCCATTTATTCTTGATATTTGAGTAGGTAAAGGCTGACGAACAAATTATTCTATAGTTCATTTAAAATTTATATACACTGATCAACAATTGCTAGGGATCACTTATGAACTTCTCTTCATTTGTATTTTTTTCAAGTTATCTCGTGAATATCTGTACATTATATGTTCTCTAAGGAAAAATTAAGATGTTTTGAGTTGATTATATCAAATTTTTGCTCACTTTATCGGCTCTTGTTCACAAAATCGATTATTATCTGTAGGCTGTTACATGTGGAGTGAAAAACAATGTGGTATTTGTTATTAAATCTGTTTTTATCTCTCGCTCAAACACATAAGGTGACAATAATTGAAGAAATGAGAACAATATTAGCTTATCAGTCATGCCGAGAAGACCTTTGGCTCCTGTGCAACTGGACCAAATCATACGGTGGATACAGGAAGGTTTGTCCCAGCGAGAAGTGTCCCGGCGGTTGAATGTTTCGCAAAGTGTCATGAGTCGGGCTTGGAATAGGTTCATCCAAAACGACTCAGTAGCTTATGTTCATGGGGGAGGTCGGCAGCGCAGTACAACAGCTGCCCAAGATCGTCTTTTGGTCCTCAATGCTAGGAGAAATCCCACTTACCTGGAGTCGCGGCTCAATAGATCACTGAGAGTTGCAACAAGAGTTCTAATTTCGAACCAGACTGTAAGACGACGACTACATGTTCGTGGTTTGAGAGCATGTAGGAGGGTACAACATCCCCGTTTGAATAGGGAACACCGGCTTCATCGACGGCAATGGGCTGAGGAGCACCGCAATTGGACAGTTGAAGATTAGAGCCGATGTTTAATTACGGATGAGTCTAGATTTCGTTTGGTCAACTCCGATGGACGTATTCTTGCTTGGAGGCAAAGAGGTCGAAGGTATGCAGAACAGTTTATGGTACCCACAACAGCTTTTGGCGGAGGTTCTATATGCGTATGGGAAGGCATTTGTTTGAACCAACGCACAGAGTTGATTGTTCTGCAGAACACCACAATGACCAGCCAGAGATATCACGATATGATTATTGAACCCATAATTGTTCCGTTTGCGGCTGCCTTGGGCGAGAATTTCATTTTAATTGACGATAATGCCCGTCCACACCGTAGTCGTCTGGTTAATGAAGCGCTAGAAGCTCTCCAGACATGAATTGCATCGAACATGTCTGGTCTGAGATGTCTAGACAATTTGTCAACCTTAGAACAACCGATCAATAACCTGGAGGACCTTTCTAACGCTTTACGGGATATTTGGACGAATTTGCCCCAAAATTTTATAAATCGTTTGATTGAAAGTATGCCTCGTAGGGTAGAATGCTTGAGACGAGCTGCCTCAGTTAACGTGAAAATTAACGTGAAGCAGGCCTGTTTCACCACCGTTAAATACGTTAATTGAGGTTGCAATTCTTATTTATCCTTAACTGAGGACCTCAGTTAGGACTTAACGGAGATTGAATGCTTTGTGAATACGGCGGTAAATCTTGGAGCGAATAATTCACAAATAAATTTAGAAAAAGTAAGTGATCCCTATCAATTGTTGAGCAGTGTAGTTCATACCACTTACACATTTTTGGCGCTCTAGTTCATCGGAACTGAGTGCTTATCAATTTGCCCAAATGTCTGTAATTTTCTAATTTTTCGATGAAAATGGTCTTAAACGATTTGGATCGGCTCACTGATCAAGAATCCGTGGTCGAAATTCATTCTGTCCGGCCGGTCCGGCCGTCCGGCTGGCCGGCCGTAGTCACGATAACTCTCGAACGGAATGAGCTAGAGAGTTGAAATTTTCAGAATAGGTTTCGCAGATAAATATCTCGACTGAGTTCGTTACTGGGCAAAATCGGACAGATGGTTTCGGAGAAACAGAAAAAAAATTTTTTTTTACAGAACAAATTCCAAATTGAGTTTTTTTCAATAGGCAGTTTTATCATAAGAATCCAATGATATCATTTTTAACTCTAACAAGCTAATACTTTCAGAGATTTCAATAAAAAATCGTATTTTTTATTTTCACAGAATTATATAATTATTCTATGTATGAATGTGATTCATGTCGAAAAGTGAAAATTAAAACAGGCTAGTACCGACGTTTTATTCTAATATCGGAGATCGACAAGATCGTACGAAGAGCCCGATAGCCGGTGTGTCTACGCTGCCCAAATGTCTGCAATTTTTCTTTAAGATGCAGTTTCATCATTAAAATCCATCGATATCATTGTCAACTCCAACAAGCTAATACTTTCGGAAATATGATTTTTCTAAATTTCAATAGAATAGTACGTACTTCTATGTTTTCACAGAATGCTATAATTATTCTATCTAAGCTTTATTATATGATCTGTGTTCATACTCGTACATTTCATCCTGTTCTATTAGAAGGAGTCAAATTCATTTCAGCTATTTTAATTTGATTTCTTCAATGGTGCAGTTCTCATTCTCAGATTGCTCATTTAATCTTGATAAATAAACTATTATTTGAATTTAATTTCCTTTATGATGCAGCTCTTTCATAAGAATACATTGATTTAATTCCCAACTCTGAGAAACAAATACTTTCGGAGATATAATTTATCTGTTTGAACTATAGCGCCAGAAAGCTCCTGTCCACAGGGCTTGAACCAATTTTTTTCTGTATTATGGATTGTTTGATACACAAATATAGATCCATATTTCAGCATTATTTGCTAGCAACGTTATGAAAAAACTGTATATAGGAACACGTCTCACAACTTAAGGAAGTAAAAGGTAATATTAACCTCAGTAGTCAAAGAACAGTAGTTTCTATTGATAATTCCATTATGTTCTTCTTTCCTATTGCCTTCATAAACTACATCATTAAAATTATTCAATTTGAAATCTTTTGAAACATTATCCCCAATATTTATATATAAATTATTCACTCAATGAAAAATTATATACGATTTACACTTATTTATTCAATATTGTGACGCGTTTCGTCGACACAGCGACTTCATCAGACTACATCATACTAAATTCTTAACAAGTTATTATCTCCCTATACCTAGATGACATGGACACAGAATCATTTAAAACTAATTACAGGAGAAACTTATTTGAAACAAATTACATAATAGACTTATTTAAAACTAATTACATGAGATTTCACTGCTGGTTTCTTTGTACACATTAACAATAATTCATTCCTAATGCTTTTATTTATAAATTGATTCTTTATTTGAATAGATTGAGTAACGGTGAAAAATTTAGATTTAATTGTTCATTAACTAAATTACCCGTATGTTTTTCCCTATTTATTTCGACCATTTCCCAGTAATTAAGTTGCGCACCTTTATTCAAATTGTGTAGAATTTTGAAATCCGGGTTAAACTTATGTCCTTCTGCTAATAAATGATTCGAATAATTTGAATTAATTTTGTTGTTTTTGAAGCTGTGATGATGTTCCTTTATTCTTATGCCAAAATTTCTACCAGTTTTTCCTATATATGATTTGTCACAACTCCCGCAATTTAATTGATAAACACCGGATTTATCTTCTTTATTCCTTTTCGATTTATTGTTTTTTATGAATTTGGCAAGGTTATTATTTGTCCGGAATGAGATATTCACCTGTTGGTTTTGAAGAAACCTTTTAAGTTGTTGACTCGTTGTGCCAAAATATGTTAAGCTATTGAATATTTTATTTTTATCCTTAATTTCTGGAAATACTAAACTAATTGTTTTTCTAAATTGTTTTTTCGTCAACATTTTTCTGATTAACTCTGTGTTATATCCGTTGTTCACCGCTATTTGTTCGATAATTTCTAATTCTGTACCATAATTTTCTTCGGATAAAGGTATATTAATTAGCCGGTGTAACATACTATGAAATGCCACGACTCTATGTTCGAATGGATGACACGAGGATCGATGAATGATTGTATCCGTATGGGATGGTTTCCTTAATATTGAAAAATCATGTTGATTGTTTTTCCGCGTTATTGTTAAATCCAAAAAATTAATTGCACCATTATTTTCCATTTCAATTGTGAATTTGACATTTGGATGAATGCTATTAATAAAATCTACAAATATTTTCAGTTGCCGGTCTGTTCCTTTGAAACACGCGAGCACATCATCTACGTATCTAAACCAATATACGAATTTGGAAAAAATAGGATGTGTTTTAGCGATGGCTTCTAGGTTGTCCATGAATATTTCTGCCAAAAGGGGGCTGAGCGGATTCCCCATGATAAGTCCTTCCTCGCTAGTATAAATCTTATCGTTGAAACTAAAGTACCTTTATCCGAAGAAAATTATGGTACAGAATTAGAAATTATCGAACAAATAGCGGTGAACAACGGATATAACACAGAGTTAATCAGAAAAATGTTGACGAAAAAACAATTTAAAAAAACAATTAGTTTAGTATTTCCAGAAATTAAGGATAAAAATAAAATATTCAATAGCTTAACATATTTTGGTACAACGAGTCAACAACTTAAAAGGTTTCTTCAAAACCAACAGGTGAATATCTCATTCCGGACAAATAATAACCTTGCCAAATTCATAAAAAACAATAAATCGAAAAGGAATAAAGAAGATAAATCCGGTGTTTATCAATTAAATTGCGGGAGTTGTGACAAATCATATATAGGAAAAACTGGTAGAAATTTTGGCATAAGAATAAAGGAACATCATCACAGCTTCAAAAACAACAAAATTAATTCAAATTATTCGAATCATTTATTAGCAGAAGGACATAAGTTTAACCCGGATTTCAAAATTCTACACAATTTGAATAAAGGTGCGCAACTTAATTACTGGGAAATGGTCGAAATAAATAGGGAAAAACATACGAGTAATTTAGTTAATGAACAATTAGATCTAAATTTTTCACCGTTACTCAATCTATTCAAATAAAGAATCAATTTATAAATAAAAGCATTAGGAATGAATTATTGTTAATGTGTACAAAGAAACCAGCAGTGAAATCTCATGTAATTAGTTTTAAATAAGTCTATTATGTAATTTGTTTCAAATAAGTTTCTCCTGTAATTAGTTTTAAATGATTCTGTGTCCATGTCATCTAGGTATAGGGAGATAATAACTTGTTAATAATTTAGTATGATGTAGTCTCATGAAGTCGCTGTGTCGACGAAACGCGTCACAATATTGAATAAATAAGTGTAAATCGTATATAATTTTTCATTGAGTTAATATGGATTTGCATCAATTAAAAGCCACAAGCATTAAATTTATAAATTATTCAATATGTAATCAGTCAATATCATTTTTGGTTTCAAAACAGTCTTGTATATATTCACAAATTCAAGACTCGGATACTTGTTTTCCAACAAAAAATATTTTCAAACTACGAATTGACAAGTCTCTAATAGCTATAAGATGACATTTATGAGCAGTGAGCACAGACAGATTCTGTGCTCACATTCTGTGAATACATAGAACTACGATGTATTATTGAAGCTTTGAAAGATCATATCTCCGAAAGTATTAGGTTGTTAGAATTGGAAATGATAACAATGGATTCTAATAATGAAACAGCAAATTAAAAAAATTGATTTTGAAATTTGTAATGTAAAAAATTTTTTTTTTCCCCGTTACTCCGAAACCTTCAAGCCGATTCTACACAATAACGAACTAAACCGAGATATTTATCCGCCAATCGTACTCTGAAAATTTCAACTGTCTAGCTCTATGTGTTATTGTGGAAACGGAATTAAATTATTTTTTTTACACTTTACGGCAACTTGATCAATACACGACTTTGCATTCATATACAAGTCATTGTTCTACAATTTAATGCTAAATTTCAGATGGATCAAGTGATCGGTTTCGGAAATATTCATAAAAATTATTTTTACACAAAAACGGCCATAACTCTGAAACCGCTTGGTGGATTTATCCCATTAACGAACTCGTCCGAGTTATTTACGCTCCAAACCCAGCCCGCAAATTTCAATTATCCTACTCCTTTTGTTCGAGAGTTATCTTGTCAACGGATGGCCAGGCCGGCCGGACAGAATCGATTTCAACTACGGATTCTTGATCAGTGAGTCAAACCAAATCGTTTAAGACCATTTTCAACCAAAAAATCGAAAATTACAGACATTTGGGCAAATTGATAAGCTCTCTGTTCCGAGGAACAAGAGCGCCCAAAATACCTAAAGATTTCAATATACGTAGGGACGAAAATGTTAATGGTCGAATGAATCAAACAGTTCCAAGAACAACATCGTTCTATCAAAGTTCGAAGTGGAAGATTCTCCGGCTGACTCACCAGAAATGTTGATGTTTGCTGTTCCAGCGTGAATTCCGCGGAAACATTTATCGCCTTTATGGACCAAAATTTTCGATCATGGTTAATCCAATGAGGACCAAATATGCAACTTTGTTGTTCTACGAATTGAGAAGGTTTGAGACCTTTCGTCTATCACTCACATTTTGTGCACCTGAAATGTGGAACCATCTTGAAGGTGCCACCAATTCCTGTATCTGAGATACACGGTTCGCCACCGCGATGGTGGAGCATATATTCAACCTAAAGAACCTTCCGAGTCACAAAAGGCAAATATTTCATCGATATCTATTCTTGAGTTAAGGGATTTCTGAACAAAATCCAACAATCTGGCCAACGAAACAGCCGCACAAAGTTCTAAACGTGGAATAGTCTGAACTTTCAAAGGTGAGACTTCAGTTTCAACACAAACCTTCATACTATTGGTGTTATCTCCACAGGATGTCCTTACATAAACACAGGCTCCATAGGATTCTAAACAGGCATCACAAAATCCAACTTATATATTTTTGGAACTCTGTGATCAACCCAAATGTCGAGGAATTTGTACTGCCTTTAAAAGTGATAATTCCTCCTGAAGTTTTCGCCAATAATTATTGATATTATGAGGTGCTTCATCCCAACCCAAATTCAGCGACCACATTCTCGGTTATAACTGCACAAGTGCATAAAAATTACCGATAATGTTGCAAGAAAGCATGTTATCTAAAAATTGCATGAGTTTATTTTCATATCACGCTTGAATGTAAAATTATCTGGTGATTTTTTCATTGGAATATTTCACGAATGTAATATTTTTCCATCAGTAATTTTGCAGTGACATTCCAGATTGTCTAAACTGTTGAGTCCTTATATTCCTCACCATTCTGCTTGCACGTATTGAATGCCCAGTCAGTTAATATTTTCCCCTGGACATCTATAGACGTCTGTTTGACCAGAATATATACTTTGGCCTCACAAAAAATCCATGAAGTGTCGCCATATATTCTGTCTGATACATTTGGTATTTTTTGGCTCGTTTTTGGAGCTCTAGTTCCTCGGAACTGAGTGCTTATCAATTTGCCCAAATGTCTGTAATTTTCGAATTTTTCGATGAAAATGGTCTTAAACGATTTGGTTCGACTCACTGATCAAGAATCCGTGGTTGAAATTCATTCTGTCTGGCCGTCTGGCCGTCCGGCCGGCCGGCCGGCCGTAGGCACGATAACTCTCGAACGGAATGAGCTAGACAGTTGAAATTTTCAGAGTAGGTTTGGGAGATAAATATCTCGGCTAAGTTTGTTATTGGGCAAAATCGGACAGATGGTTTCGGAGTAACAAAAAAAAAATTTTTTTTAACAAGGAAAATTCCAAATTAAATTTTTTTTCAATAAGCTGTTTTACCATAAGAATCCGAGGATATCATTTTTAACTCTAACAAGCTAATACTTTCGGAGATATGATTTTTCAAAATTTCAATAATAAATCGTATCTCAACGTTGTCACAGAATGATATTATTCTATGTATGAATTGTCATAAGGTCAAATGATGTTCCTGAGACATGACATTATCTAATCAATCGAAGAATTGTGGGCGAAGTGAGAAAAATCTCAGTTCTTTTCTCCGAAATTAGGTTTTCTCACAAAATTCTTACATTTCGGAACTGAACATGAAGTAAGAGATCTGAGAGTAGTGAGACTGCTTTTCATCCATAGACATAGATATAACTCTCGAACGAAATGAGGTAGGTAGTTTAAATTTTCAGAGTAGTTTAGGGAGATGAATATCTCGGTTAAGTTCGTTATTGGGCAAAATTGGCCAGATTTAATTTGATTTCTTCCATGGTGCAGTTCTCATTCTCATGATTGCTTATTTAATCTTGATAAATAAACTATTATTTAAATTGAATTTCCTTTATGATGCAGCTCTATCATATGAATACATTGATATAATTCCCAACTCTGAGAAACCAATACTTTCGGAGATATAATTTGTCTGTTTGAACTAGAGCGCCAGAAAGCTCCTGTCTCGGAACTGAGTGCTTATCAATTTGCCCAAATGTCTTTAATTTTAAAATTTTTGGCTGAAAATGGTCTCAAACGATTTGGTTCGACTCACTGAGCAAGAATCCGAGGTCGAAATCGATTCTGTCTGGCCGGTCCGGCCGGCCGGCAGTAGGCACGATAATTCTCGAACGAAAGGAGTTAGAGGATTGAAATTTGCAAGGTTTGGAGCGTAAATATCTCAGACAAGTTCGTTAATGGGCAAAATTCATCAAGTGGTTTCGGAGTTATGGCCGATTTTAGTAAAACATATTTTTTATTAATATTTCCGAAACCGATCACTCGATCTATCTGAAATTTAGCATCAAATTGTAGAATCATGACCTTTATACGCATGTGAAGTTTTTTATTGACCAGGTTACCGCAAAGTGTGAAAAAAAAATTCAAAATTGAAAAAAAATTCCTACAATAACTCTCGAACGGAATGAGCCAGGCAATTGAAATTTTCAGAGTAGGTGAGGGAGATGAATATCTCGGTTAGGTTCGTTATTGGGCAAAATAGGCTAGACGGTTTCGGAGTAACAAATAAAAATTTTTTTTAAGCCACAAATTTCAAATTGAATTTTTATTTAAGATGCAGTTTCACCATTAAAATCCATCGATATCATTTTCAACTCCAACAAGCTAATACTTTCGGAGATATGATTCTTCTAAATTTCAATAATGAATCGTAATGTTTTCACAGAATGCTATAATTATTCTATCTGAGCTTTATTATATGATCTGTGTTCATACTCTTACATTTCATCCAGTTCTATAAGAGAGAGTCAAATTCAGTTCAGCTATTTTAATTTGATTTCTTCCATGGTGCAGTTATCATTTTCAGATTGCTCATTCAATCTTGATAAATAAACTATTATTTGAATTGAATTTCTTTTATGATGCAGTTCTATCATAAGAATACATTGATATAATTCGCAACTCTGAGAAACCAATACTTTCGGAGATATAATTTGTCTGTTTGAACTAGAGCGCCAGAAAGCTCCTGTCCACAGGGCTTGAACCCATTTTAAATATATTTTCCTCGGTCATCTGTATTGAGCATTCACCGAAATGCAACATTTTTTGACATTTTGAAGTTTATCTGTTTGTATTGTATGTGTTGTCAAGTCTCGAAAAGAATGAGATAGGCAGGTGGAATTTACATAGTAGGTTTGGGAGATAAATATCTCAACCAAATTTGTAATTGGGCAGAATAGGCCAGATGGTTACTCGTTCTAAAAGGGATAGTCAAATTCATTTCAGCTATTTAAATTTGATTTATTCCATGGTGCAGTTCTCATTCTCAGATTGCTCATTTAATCTTGATAAATAAACTATTATTTGAATTGAATTTCCTTCATGATGCAGTCCTATCATAAGAATATATCGATATAATTCTCAACACTGAGAAACCAATACTTTCGGAGATATAATTTGACCGATTGAACAAGAGCGCCAGAAAGATGTTGTCCACAGGGCTTGCTTATATCCGCAGTAAAAGCAGTGTACTCAATACATCTGTCATATCTCATCTGTAATTTCGGACATACATAGAGCCAATCATTTAAAGATAATTGAGAGTCACTCTTTGCGCTAGCGTCAAAAACACTACCAACTGGAGTTGAACTATTTCCTGATTAAGCTATGCCATGATGGGGAATGACATAGTAAGGCTGACTAAAATCAGGTGATTTTACCTGAGAAACGAAACCTTCTTTAATATATTCTCTTATAACTGCGGTATATTGACACTGCAATTGAGGAACACGTTTTAAAGAGAGACCCAAGAGAGAAGGAGATAATTTAAAGGGTAATCTTACCACATAACGACCATGCGAAAGTCAGCAAACCATTGATAAAACAACTCAAACGCTTCATCGTCCTGTGTTCCTGTCTGTTTGCTAGGTATTTCCTCGAGCTCCCAAAATCTCAAGACCAAGGCATTCAGCAAAGGTTCCACCACTAGATTCACTGCAATGAATCTATTCCTACAGGAAGTAATCGGAGCCAAACCCATCACCAGGAATCCCAACTTTGTCGCAATTGCAAGAGGTGTGCGCACCGACCCGAAAACCTTTCGAAGGGTACGCACCAGTGCTGCTCCAATTATTGGATCCAATTTATCAACTTTGTAGAACTGCTCTGCCAACGGCAAATCCAACATGATGAAGGCGATGAAGGGGGATGAAAGAGAGATGAAGGGACTCAACAATCACATCACATTCGGGAATTTGGTCACTTACTTTCTGAACTACCAAAAAATGAACCTCATAAAAAATGTCAGTATCAAGTCTAGAAAATATTCTGTACTTAGTCTGGCCCTCTACCCCCTTATTCCCCGTACCAACCCCTTTTAGTAGACATTTAGAAGGGTAGACACTCTAACCCAGAAGTTAAGCACAATCTGACGTTATAAGACTAGCCTGACTCCCCGAATCTAACAATAGCCTAACAAATTTAGGTCTTCTACTATGATCAAAAACCTTCACAATGACCGCCAATAATAAAACAGTTGAAGGAGGTAGACACTTAGTAGTCGAACAATAAATGACAACATGAGAACTTTCTTCATCTCCACTATCTCCTACGGAAGCATCGAAAATTTGCTTGAATTGTTACCTTGAATTAATACCTGACTTTGCACAATGAAGCAAAGTGACATGCCCAAATCTTACAAATCCACCTACACTTTCACGTAGTCAATTAATGTTTACCGAAACATTTAAATAACAACACTTTTTGCGCGCGTGTTCCGCAAGGAACAGCGTACTATCATTTCGTCACAATGTCTGTATTTTTCGAATTTTTTTACGAAAATGGTCTCAAATAATTGGGTTCGACTCCTTGATGAAGAATTCGAGGTCATATTCAATTCTGTCCAGTCGGCCGTCCGGCTGGTCCGGCTGTTAGCACGATAACTCTCGAACGGAACGAGTTGAAGCGTTGAAATTTGCAGGGCATGGTTGGAGCGTAAATATCTCGGACATCTTCATTAATGGGCAAAATCCATCAAGCCGTTCCAGAGTTACGGCCATTATTATTTAAAACGTTTTTCAAGAGTATTTCCGAAACCAATCAATCGATCTACCTGAAATGATAGCCAAATATTTTAAAATGAAATTGGAATTTTGTTTTCACTATAACTCCAAAAATACTTATCCGATTGAATTGAAGCTCGGTAGTTAGATGCGAAGTACCAAAGAAAACACCTGTGCAAAATTTCGTGGGGATAGTATGAGTAGACAAAATGAAAAATTTTTTTAACTATCAGCGGAATATTTTGCTTGAAATTCCAAAACAAAACATTAGATTGAGTTCAGTTTTTGTACTTCGGTGACGAATTATGACCTCTTGGGGTGTGCAAAATTTCACTTCGAACAGACCAATAGGAGCCTAAAAAAAAAATTCATAATTTTGAACATCCAAACTGGACAAATTATTTCATTTCGAATTCCTTCATGGATTATCTGATGATCAGATCTTGTTCCGACGTATTTTTTGCGCGTTTATCAAGTGAATCAAGTCAATATGTACGAGGGCAACTGATTAATATATGGACCACATACTAGCATGGCAATTGAATTAATGCGTAAACGATGTGTGGAATTTTAAATTGGTGTTTAAAATTTGTCTGAACGTTTAACGACTGGAGGTGTAACTGACTCTTTTGGGCATTATTTGTTATTCGCATAAGCAGACGAGAAATAATTTAACTGCTCGAGTTTTCTTCGGAGAAGATTGGGGTTTTGGGGCGGAGGATGCTATTCCTCCATAGAATCCCCCGGTGCCGGTCTGCGCATGTGATGCGATATCTCCTGAACCACTAGTGTTGGAGAATTGGAGTTTTTTGTGACTGACTGGATGGCCATAGAGTGAAAACAAAAATTTTCAA
This sequence comes from Halyzia sedecimguttata, assembly GCA_937662695.2. Taxonomy (NCBI): domain Eukaryota; kingdom Metazoa; phylum Arthropoda; class Insecta; order Coleoptera; family Coccinellidae; genus Halyzia; species Halyzia sedecimguttata. The sequence goes on from OW569414.2 coordinate 55,884,115, forward strand.
AAATTTTAAACTTTTGTTACCACGTTTACTCGTAAAATACTGTCTGATTGAATAAAAACTCAGTAGCTAGATGCAAACGACCAAAGCAAACACTTTTGCAAAATTTCGTGAAGATCACGTGATATGAAGAAACTCAAAAACTTACTCTATATTGTGGAATATTTTGCTTGGAATTCCGAAACCAATTTTTTCGAAATTCATGCTGCGCTTTCCGGGCATTTTTCGTTATGCGCTTGCGTAGATGAGAAGTCATTTAACTGCTGTAGCTTTCGTCAGAGAGGATTGGGGTTTTGAGGTGGCGAATGCTATTACTCCATAGAATCCCCTGGTGAGGGACTGCGCATGCGTGGATTAAAGATGCGATATCTCCTGAACCACTAGTGTTGGAGAATCGGAGATTTTTGTAAGGTGTGTGATTTTGAGAGGACTTTCAGCCGTGAGTAGATTGCGCATCCGCAGAAGAATTGTAGTGTTGGTTATGTTCGGAGTGCTGAGCGATATTGTGGGGTTTTAAAAGAATCTTTATGTAAATTCAATGCAAGGACATGTCAGTTTGGGGGATGTAGCGTTGTTTGCGAGTTGAAGTGTCCGTACCGTGTCCCTGACGCTAATTTTGAAATTGATGTTACCCCTCACGGGCATTTTTCGTTATGCGCATGAGCAGACCATCAGTGATTTAACTGGTGGTGTTTTCGTCAAAGAGGATTGGGGTTTTGGGGTGGTTTTATTTATTTATTTATTTATTTATTTATTTTCATTAATTATGGAGTACAAAAAGGTTTCCCCAAACTAGTACCCTCAGATAAACAATTCAAAATTATACATCATATGAAAAAAAAAGAACAAACAAAGAAGAAAATACAATAAGCTAATACAGCTATACTATGACATAATTCGTCTAATCTTATTTCTAAAACATACAAAAGAAGAAGAAAATACATCAATTTCAAGTGAGGAGCAATATTGGTTAAAATCTTTCATAATTCGGCAAAGAGGTGAATTTTGTGTATAATTTCTGCGACGAAAGGGAATATCAAAAAGAATTTGATGTCGCGATACTCTGTTAGGCACTCTAAAACGGATCAAAGCGAGTATTTCCGAGGAGTCGTATATGTAGTTGATAATTTTATACATAAATAATAACCCAGTGATAGTTCTACGGTTTTCCAAGGAAATAACGTTGAAATGGGTGCGAGCACATGAGTACTCACCAGGTGTCCTTTGATAGTTAAATTTTCTCGACAAATATCTCGATAAATTATTTTGAATTCCCTCAATTCGACTAACACTGGTAATACATCTTGGCGACCACACTATCGATGCAAACTGAATCCTGCTCAAAACGAGAGAGTTAAAGACGGTTATTATTGAATTCTGGGACCTGAAATATTTACATTTACGCTTAAGAAATCCCAATAATCTCCGACAATTATTTGATATACTATCTATATGAGCATTGAATAATAATTTTCTGTCGAAAAATACTCCCAAGTCCTTCATCAGATCAACAGATTCCACCTCGTAGTCACCGAGACAATAATCGAAAACAATAGGATAGGCAGAACGGGTAAAAGAAATTTTTTTGCACTTATTAAAATTCAAGAACAACTGATTCAGCTCGCAAAAATGGACGAATCGATCTAGATCTCTCAGAAACAACATTGAGTCGTGTGAGCCATGAACTCGCATGAAAACCTTCAAGTCATCCGCATAAAGAAGACATCTAGCATAATGGAAACAGCCAACAATATCATTGATATAAATCAAAAATAGTAGTGGCCCCAAATGAGAACCCTGAGGAACTCCAGAGGGAGAAAGGAAAATGTCTGAACGGCAACCATGAACACTAACAAACTGTGTCCTCGAGAAGAGATAACCTTTAAACCAATCCAGTATGGTGCCGCCCACCCCGATCCCAGCAAGCTTGCGAATCAATATTTCATGGGATATTTTATCGAAAGCCTTACTGAAATCGGTGTAGACTGCGTCAACTTGCGAACCAACGTCCATACTCTCAGCAATAAACTCCGTATATAAGAAGAGATTCGTATCAATAGAACGACCTCGGAAGAAACCGTGCTGCTCCGGAACTATAACATTCTTGACCAAATTAAAAAGGGAACTGTATACAATTTTTTCATAGACTTTAGCAAATATGTTGAGCTTACAGATAGGACGATAATTACTAACCTCAGATTCATCACCATTTTTGAAAATAGGTGTTATAGAGGAGATCTTCCACTTAGCAGGAAAATGTCCAGCGGCAAGGGACTGATTAAAAAGCAAGGTCAGCGGAAGTGATAGTGAGTTGATACAACTTTTTATAAAATACGGTGAAATTCCATCGGGACCTGATCCCTTCGTGGAATCTATATTCTTTATGCAGTTCCTGACCTCCTCTGCTGTGATGACAACATTATTCAATTCTTGCGATGAATTTACCACGATATATGGCGGTTCCGATCCACCCTCCGGGGGGACCTCATACGAATTCACAAAATGAAGCCGGAAAAGATTTGCAATATCTGTTTCTGTATGGGCAGATATGTCACCATATTTTATTGGGCAAGGAATTGATTTTCCTCTCCTCTTGAATGACGCGAACCTCCAAAACAACTTGGGATCACCTGGTAGTGAATTTTCAAGATTATCTACGTATTTCTTAAAATCACTATCGATAAGTACTTTCGACTGTTTTCTCAGATCGGAAAACAGATTATAAAAAGTATCATTATTACTTCGCTTCCACATTTTATGAAGTTTATTCTTTTCTAATACAACTTTTTTAGTTTTTTCACTGAAGAATATAGGAAATTTATTACAGATTTTCTTCGTAAGAACGTAATCAGCTATTATCGAAGCAATTATACTATAGAAATGTTCAACATTGGCATCAATGTCGGCACAATTGGGTAATTCGTGTGTCCAGTTAACAGCATTTAATTCAGCATTTATACGTGTGTATGGAGCATTCTTGAAATCGGGAACGTAAATATCTCTACCTGCAGGAAAGTGTAATTTTACTAACCTAACAACAAAATTAATAGTAGGGTGATGGAGATCCTCAGTTTTCAGGCAGGTGGCTGAGGGTGACAGCCTCGAAACTATATTTTTATTGCATAGAATTAAATCTAATATTCTTCCATTCTGATTACGAACATGATTCAATTGCATTAATTCACAAGTAGACAAAGTATCAATTGTGGGTGCAAACTTATTTTCTACATTGAAAGGTGTTAAGTGAATATCATTCTCTGACTGAACCCAATTTACAGAGCTACAATTCAAATCACCACATATAATAACAGGTCTATCACCGATTATCTCCATGTTTAAGGACAACTTTGAAATGAAACTCGACCGTGCGTTTTCATCATCTGGTGGCAAATAAACACAACAAACAAAAAATGAAGTCCGTCAATATCAACCGATATCCAGATATCCTCCGCATCACTGAAAAATTTCCTCATCACCGTAACATTGAGAGACTTTCGCACTGAAATAAGTACACCGCCTCCTTCAGTTTTGAGGCTACTTGAAGAACATCTATCCCGCCGAAATACCTTGAAGTAATCAGAATACACAATTTCATTATCATCAATACAAGTGTTAAGCCATGTTTCCGTGATACAATATACATCTAAGTCATTACACAAAATATTGTTCTTAACTTCCACCAATTTACTTCTTAGCCCGTGAACGTTTTGATAAAAGAAACTCAAATTCATAAGTTCACTCGAGATAACTCTAAACCAGTAATTCGCACTTAAATTTTAGATAAGTCCTCAAGAGTATTAATATGTATTATCCGGGATGAATCCGTTCTCCTGATCAGAACATTGCCATGTTGTATCCAAACAAATTTATAATTCTTACTTTTAGCCTCCTCACGCGCAGCCTTAAAGAGTGATCTATTGAAAGAAGTTAGGTGTTCATTGATGTACACCTTGTTACCAACATTTTCTATTCTGAAACTGGGACCAGTACCATTTGTGACCCTCTTAGCACGCACTGCCGCAAGAAAACTGTCTCTTCTATGCTTTGATATAAATCCGATGATAATATTTCTAGCTTTTCCCTCCTTCCGGGTAGGAACGCGGGTAACGAAATCTATAATTTCCATCGACAAGGGGAAACCGAAGTATTCACCAATATTTTTGGCAACAGCAAATAGATCCTCGTTCTGCTTGTCAGGGACATCCTGTATTTCCAGATTATTCTGTTTAGAAAATTGTTCCATCTGATTGAGTTTAAAATTAAGGTTCTTGATATCATTACGCAATGATCCACCTTCGGCTTTCAACATATCGGTTGTTTTAGCATATGCTTTAAAATCTTTCATCAGGTTCTCAAAGTCTGAGATCTTATCAGAGCAGTGGTTCACTGAGTCTCGGAAAAGCTTCATTTCATTACGTATCTCTTTTAAATACGAGACAACATTTACCTCTTCAGTATCCGAGTCCGTCTCTAATCCAGGATGGTTAACTGATACAATCTTAGGAGATGAGATACTTATTTGCTGACCAGATCGACAGTGTAAACAATGCCAAGATGTTCCGGGCAACATGTTAATAGATTTCAACTGTATCTTTGATACATCAGAACAAACTGAATTCGCGTGAAAATAGCCCTTACAATCACCCACACATTGCAGACCTGGTGATTTCTTGTTTATATTATGGGTACAATTTTTGCAGATAACATTCATTATTGAATATCGATTAAACAGAAAGGAAATATCAAATATCTACATACGATGCATCTATACATTCAAACAGCACGTGATTAACATACGCACACATCGGCTGCTGGAACTAAACTGGTGGATGCTATTCCTCCATAGAATCTCCTGGCGAGGGTCTGCGCATGCGTGGATTCAAGATGCGATATCGCCTGAACCACTAATGTTGGAGAACCGGAGTTTTTGTGAGGTTTGTAATTTTGAGAGGACTTGCAGTCACGAGTATATTGCGCATGCGCAGACGAGAAGTGACTGTTTTTGGGTTGTATGGGTTATGTTGGGAGTAACGAGCCAATATTAACAGGTTTTGAAAGAATATTCATGTTAATTCAGTGCACGGACACAAGTCAGTTCTGGGGAAAATAGCGTTGCTTCCGAATTTAAGTATGCGTACCGTGGCACTGGGACTAATTTTGGAATTGATATTACCCCTTACGGGCATTTTCCGTTATGCGGATGAGCAGACGATAAGTGAATTAACTGCTGGAGTTTTCGTCTGAGACGACACGAGTAGACACGAGTAGATTGCGCATGCGCAGAGGTGACGTGGCTCTTTTTGGGTTGTATGGCTTATGTTGGGTGCTGTTTATGTCTAGCTGTCATGGATTTTGTGCTGAGCCAATATTGTGAGGTTTTAAAAGAAAATTCTAGACAATTGCATTAACGAACAGGTCAGTTTCGAGGAAAAAGCGTTATTTTCGAGTTGATATGTCTGAGTCGTGGCCCTGGGGCCAATTTATAAATAACTATATGTGATCAATTGTAAATTACTTTCAGATTTGGAGAATAAGAGAAAAAATTGCTTTCCTAATTCGAAATTCATGTAACTTCTTTCGGAGATTTTTCGTTTCACGCATGAGCAGACAAGAAGTGATATAACTGCTGGAGTTTCCGTCTGAGAAGACTGGAGTTTTCAGGTGCTGGATGCTATTCCTCCATAGGATCCCCTTGTAAGTTTCTGCGCATGCGTGGATTGGAGCGGTGACATCTCCTAATCCAATGGTGTTGAAGATTCAGAATTTCTATATCGTGGCTCAGGGGTGAATTTATAAATAACTATACTCGATAGATCTGTATCAAATAACATTCGGATTTGGAGAAGAGGCAATTGCGTTACTAACGGAGGTCCCATAACCGCAAATCTTTTCGATCTATGGTGTAGCTAACAGCCAAACTGTATTGATAGCCATATTCGTTAAGGGAACTTGAAAACATAAGAAAATACATTGAGGTGAAGTCAGTACTCTTTGGCGCACGTATTCACGGTGGCTAATTTGAATTGAATGATGAGTACTTCAAGCTCAGTGGATAGAGCGAGCCGGAGATCTACCCAAAGGATGGTAGACACCATTCACTGTCGGTTCAAAAATTAACAGTGCTGTATCTAAGCTGCCATAAGGATAGAGTAACAAAGTTGAAAAAGAACACAACTGACTCTTCTTAGTCGCACAAGCTCCTAGAATATTCTGAAGTATTTCCTTGGGAAAGACTTGGAGGGATCAGTATAAGCATAATCATGTTTATTAAAATAACTGAACTGGGCCAAATTTTGATTGTTTTAATGAACTGTATCTAAAAATCTAAACGAATAAAAACACAAACACAGTTGACCCACCTATTCTGCAGTCAACGGCTGTGGAAAAATTTTCCACTGATTAAAGGAAAGGGACAAATGGAAATCAGGTGAAAATATCTATTTCTAAGCACCAACAACCTCTTGATACACAACAGCAATGTCTTAAATCAAATTGAATATCTGAGAACTTTTCTCTATTCACGAATCCAAAACTAACTCAAGATTATTGAATTTTAATTAAAGAAAATCGAACTTACTTCCTTATTCTTCGAGAACTAACCAACAACTGAAAATAATAAAAACAATGAGGAGCATATGTAAAAAATATCGCTCCTAAAATCGAATAAATTAAAATGAATTGATATAGGCGTCAACAATATCAATGGATTCTTATGATGAAACTGCATCTTAAAAAAAATTTAATTCGAAACTTGTAATGTAAAAAAAAAATTTTTTTTTCCTTACTCCGATTTGTCCAATAACAACCTAACCGATATATTTATCTCCCATACCTACTCTGAAAATTTCAACTGTCGAGCTCATTCCATTCGAAAGTTATCGTGTTAACGACCGGCCGGACAGAATCAATTGAGACCATTTTCAGCCAAGAATTCTAAAATTACAGACATTTGAGTAAATTGATAAGCACTCTGTTCCGAGGAACAAGAGCATCAAAAACGAATGGTGTTTGTTGAGTCATATGTCAGTCGACTCCTTAAGGTGCTACAAATATAGCTTGCGGCAGAAATGGCCCTTACAGCTTCCACACTTTGATGGCTCTATTGTAGAAAAATATCATGAAGAAAGTGATGAATTAGACACTAAACAGGGCCATTGATGCAGTAGAGTCGGTCAGGCCTACTAAGGAGTGGCGAGGTGGGGAGATTTTGGAGTTCCAAAAAAATCAGCGTTAGCATTACTTCAAATAAGACAAAAATCCGGATTCCGTGCTGGATCCGGTATATATTGGTACCAGATCCGGTATAGCCCAAAATGATGCCGGATTCATCAGATTTCCGGTTCAGTTTATCCGGATTGCAATCCCTTTGGCAAGTACCAGGAGAATGATTTTCTATGCTCCTTTTGCGGAATTATCAGTTTTACTTTTGCAGAAAAAAATTGGTTCAAGCCCTGTGGACAGGAGCTTTCTGACGCTCTAGTTTTAACAGACAAATTATATCTCCGAAAGTATTGGTTTCTCAGAGTTGGGAATTAAATCAATGTATTCTTATGAAAGAGCTGCATCATAAAGGAAAACAAATTCGAATAATAGTTTATTTATCAAGATTAAATGAGCAATCTGAGAATGAGAACTGCACCATTGAAGAAATCAAATTAAAATAGCTGAAATGAATTTGACTCCTTCTTATAGAACAGGATGAAATGTACGAGTATGAACACAGATCATATAATAAAGCTTAGATAGAATAATTATAGCATTCTGTGAAAACATAGAAGTACGTACGATTCTATTGAAATTTAGAAAAATCATATTTCCGAAAGTATTAGCTTGTTGGAGTTGACAATGATATCGATGGATTTTAATGATGAAACTGCATCTTAAAGAAAAATTGTAGATATTTGGGCAAATTGATAAGCACTCAGTTCCGAGGAACTAGAGCACCAAAAAGTCCCGCCTTCTCTCGTTCCGAAACCGAAAACCCGACAGCGTAGCTATCGGGCTCTTCGTACTATCTTGTCGATCTCCGGTATTAGAATAAAACGTCGGTACGTCGGTACTAGCCTGGGATATATATTCTTAATTTTCACTTTTCGACATAAATCACATTCATACATAGAATAATTATATAATTCTGTGAAAACGTGAAAATACGATTTTTTATTGAAATCTCCGAAAGTATTAGCTTGTTAGAGTTAAAAATGATATCACTGGATTCTTATGATAAAACTGCCTATTGAAAAAAACTTAATTTGGAATTTGTTCTATAAAAAAAAATTTTTTTTTTGTTTCTCCGTAACCATCTGTCCGATTTTGCCCAGTAACGAACTCAGCCGAGATATTTATCTGCCCAACCTATTCTGAAAATTTCAGCTCTCTAGCTCATTCCGTTCGAGAGTTATCGTGACTACGGCCGGCCGGCCGGACGGCCGGACCGGCCGGACAGAATGAATTTCGACCACGGATTCTTGATCAGTGAGCCGATCCAAATCGTTTAAGACCATTTTCATCTAAAAATTCGAAAATTCAGACATTTGGGCAAATTGATAAGCACTTACATAGTTCCGATGAACTAGAGCGCCAAAAATGTGTAAGTGGTATGAACTATATAAATTTTAAATGAACTATTAAAATAATTTGTTCGGCAGCCTTTACCTACTCAAATATCACGAATAAATGGACAATCTCATTTGATTTGCTCCTGCTTAACTCTAGAAGTTTCGATGATATTTTCGTTAGGTATTTAGAGTTGTGAAAACTATGCACCGAGTGTAAGTTGCAACAACCCATTCCACGAGGATGAATCATTGCAGATTGCTTATTTAATTTTGATCAATAAATTTAATGACAATTCTTGAACCATTAAAACATTGCAGATTGCTCTATTTAAATGATAATTTTTGGAGCATTTTTTTTTCAATCATTGAAGGATACTGTGTGAGGTATATTCATCATTGAATGGTGTCTTTCTGGGTTTTCTCTCCCAAACTCTGAAAAATATCTATAAAATAAAAAAAATATTATTTTGTGGTTTGCTTCTGCGTAAGAATCACAAGATATTTGTCAGAAGCAATCAATCGAACAATGTTGCCCAACAAATAACAACGATCCAACATCAACTAAGAAACAACTATATCGTAACGTTTCGGAGTCTATGTCAGACTCCTTCGTCAGACGCTTTACGAAAAAATCTTCAGAATTATTTTGTTGATTGTTATTCTGAGATTCGAGAATTGTCAGAATAACAATTATCAAAATAATTCTGAAGATTTTTTCATTGAGCATCTGACAAAGGAGTCTGATATAGACCGAGATATAGGCATTGTTCAATTGATTGCTTCTGACAATTATCTTGTGTTTCTTACGTACAAGCAAATCACAAAATAATTTTTTATTTTTATTTAATAGATAATTTTCAGAGATACTTTTTTGGCGCTGTTGTTCCTCGGAACAGAGTGCCTATCAATTTGCCAAATGTCTGTAATTTTCGAATTTTTGGCTGAAAATGGTCTTAAATGATTTGGTTCGACTCACTGATCAAGAATCGGTGGTCGAAACGATTCTGTTCGGCCGTCCGGCCAACCGTTAAAACGATAACTCTCGAACGAAAGGAGTTAGAGGATTGAAATTTACAGAAGAGGTTAAGAGCTTAAATATCTCGGACAAATTCGTTAACGGGCAAAATCCATCACGCTTTTTCGGAGTTATGGTCGTTCTTAGTGATAATATTTTTTTTTTGGATATTTCCGAAACCAATCACTTGTTCTGCCTGAAATTTGGCACCAAATTGTAGAATAGTGACCTCCATATGATTGCGGAGATTTTTATTGATCGGGCTGCCGTAAAGTGTGAAAAACAATTTTTTAATTTTGTTTCTACAATAACTCTCGAACAGAATGAGCTAGGCAGGTGAAATTTTCATAGAAGGTTTGGGAGATAAATATCTCAGCCAAGTTTGTAATTGGGCCAAATCGGCCTGATGGTTTCGGAGTAAAGAAAAATCCATCAGGAGATGTGGTAAGACACAATGCGGCCCTCCGAACTCTCTACTTCCATCTGAGAAAGGTTCATGGAATAGACAAGGAACCAGTGTTACCATATGTACCTCTGGAGATTGAAGCAGTTGTTGAAAATAGCAGGGCTCACATCTACTGGAACTATGTGATTCCAACAACTCGGCAGATCCACGCCATAAAGCCAGATATACTTCTGCTGGACAAATAACTCAAGGAATTATTTGTCGTCGAATTTTCCTTCGCCGCAGAAAATGATGTGGTGATGAAAGAATAACAGAAGAGGAAGAAAAACAAGGATTTAATGTTTGAACTTGGGATCCCGTATCCAAGGCATAAGGTTAGGATGGTCATACTAATCATAGGATGCCTAGGCTGAATGAGAGCAAACTCCGTGACCAAATTGAAGATTATTCCGGCCTGCAAATCTCTGGCCGAGGATTATGCCACAGAATGCAGAAAGCGGTATTGCTCGGATCACTTCGAATCATCAGGTCCCATCAACTATGAAGGCCGCTTGCAGCTCATCTCTTTTGTTAAGAGACGCTGTAAGGGCAGGACGAAGAACTACTCCAAGGAACGTGTGAGAGGTTTTTTAGTGAGTAACAATAACATCTGGAGTCTCACACTCCTGAGAGAGACAGACCCTCTCAGGGCGGGCCTATAAAAGGTTTTTCCTCTCGAGCGAACAAAATAATAATAATAATTCCCCAGAGCCCTCAAGGGCTTTGGGATGTGTCTCCGAGTACGGGCTCAGCAAACCCGAGGTACCCTAGCTAAACCTGGCAGTAGGTATAAAATGCAAAACCGCACGGGGCACTACTTAGTAGCATACGGGTGTGACAAGCCCGCGGACCCTGGTCACTCTCAACCGATGACGAATTACAATCTATGGAGCCTTGGAGAACAGCTGCTGCCTGGGGATCACCAGGGCACGTCTGGAGTTGGTGCTGGACGTGACCGCATGGAAACCACCATCTTGATAAATAAACTATTATTTGAATTTAATTTCCTTTATGATGCAGCTCTTTCATAAGAATACATTGATTTAATTCCCAACTCTGAGAAACAAATACTTTCGGAGATATAATTTGTCTGTTTTAACTATAGCGCCAGAAAGCTCCTGTCCATAGGGCTTGAACCAATTTTTTTCTGTATTATGGATTGTTTGATACAAAAATATAGATCCATATTTCAGCATTATTTGCTAGCAATGTTATGAAAAAACTGTATATAGGAACACGTCTCACAACTTAAGGAAGTAAAAGGTAATATTAACCTCAGTAGTCAAAGAACAGTAGTTTCTATTGATAATTCCATTATGTTCTTCTTTCCTATTGCCTTCATAAACTACATCATTAAAATTATTCAATTTGAAATCTTTTGAAACATTATCCCCAATATTTATATATAAATTATTCAATATGTAATCAGTCAATATCATTTTTGGTTTCAAAACAGTCTTGTATATATTCACAAATTCAAGACTCGGATACTTGTTTTCCAACAAAAAATATTTTCAAACTACGAATTGACAAGTCTCTAATAGCTATAAGATGACATTTATGAGCAGTGAGCACAGACAGATTCTGTGCCCACATTCTGTGAATACATAGAACTACGATGTATTATTGAAGCTTTGAAAGATCATATCTCCGAAAGTATTAGGTTGTTAGAGTTGGAAATGATAACAATGGATTCTAATAATGAAACTGCAAATTAAAAAAATTGATTTTGAAATTTGTAATGTAAAAAATTTTTTTTTTCCCTGTTACTCCGAAACCTTCAAGCCGATTCTGCACAATAACGAACTAAACCGAGATATTTATCCGCCAATCGTACTCTGAAAATTTCAACTGTCTAGCTCTATCTGTTATTGTGGAAATGGAAATAAATTATTTTTTGTACACTTTACGGCAACTTGATCAATACACGACTTTGCATTCATATACAAGTCATTGTTCTACAATTTAATGCTAAATTTCAGATGGATCAAGTGATCGGTTTCGGAAATATTCATAAAAATTATTTTTACACAAAAACGGCCATATCTCTGAAACCGCTTGGTAGATTTATCCCATTAACGAACTCGTCCGAGTTATTTACGCTCCAAACCCAGCCCGCAAATTTCAATTATCCTACTCCTTTTGTTCGAGAGTTATCTTGTCAACGGATGGCCAGACCGGTCGGCCAGACCGGCCGGACAGAATCGATTTCAACTACGGATTCTTGATCAGTGAGTCAAACCAAATCGTTTAAGACCATTTTCAACCAAACATTCGAAAATTACAGACATTTGGGCAAATTGATAAGCACTCTGTTCCGAGGAACAAGAGCGCCCAAAATAACTATAGATTTCAATATACGTAGGGACGAAGAATGTTAATGGTCGAATGAATCAAACAGTTCCAAGAACAACATCGTTCTATCAAAGTTCGAAGTGGAAGATTCTCCGGCTGACTCACCAGAAATGTTGATGTTTGCTGTTCCAGCGTGAATTCCGCGGAAACATTTATCGCCTTTAGGGACCAAAATTTTCGATCATGGTTAATCCAATGAGGACCAAATATGCAACTTTGTTGTTCTACGAATTGAGAAGGTTTGAGACCTTTCGTCTATCACTCACATTTTGTGCACCTGAAATGTGGAACCATCTTGAAGGTGCCACCAATTCCTGTATCTGAGATACACGGTTCGCCACCGCGATGGTGGAGCATATATTCAACCTAAAGAACCTTCCGAGTCACAAAAGGCAAATATTTCATCGATATCTATTCTTGAGTTAAGGGATTTCTGAACAAAATCCAACAATCTGGCCAACGAAACAGCCGCACAAAGTTCTAAACGTGGAATAGTCTGAACTTTCAAAGGTGAGACTTCAGTTTCAACACAAACCTTCATACTATTGGTGTTATCTCCACAGGATGTCCTTACATAAACACAGGCACCATAGGATTCTAAACAGGCATCACAAAATCCAACTAATATATTTTTGGAACTCTGTGATCAACCCAAATGTCGAGGAATTTGTACTGCCTTTAAAAGCGATAATTCCTCCTGAAGTTTTCGCCAATAATTATTGATATTATGAGGTGCTTCTTCCCAACCCAAATTCAGCGACCACATTCTCGGTTATAACTGCACAAGTGCATAAAAATTACCGATAATGTTGCAAGAAAGCATGTTATCTAAAAATTGCATGAGTTTATTTTCATATTTCGGCGAAAGGCCCGAGTCCGAAGGACGAGGGCTCTTTCGCCAAAATAGAAAATAACCGAAAGCAATTTTTATAAGATATCACGCTTGAATGTAAAATTATCTGGTGATTTTTTCATTGGAATATTTCACGAATGTAATATTTTTCCATCAGTAATTTTGCAGTGACATTCCAGATTGTCTAAACTGTAAAGTCCTTATATTCCTCACCATTCTGCTTGCACGTATTGAATGCCCAGTCAGTTAATATTTTCCCCTGGACACCTATAGACGTCTGTTTGACCAGAATATATACTTTGGCCTCACAAAAAATCCATGAAGTGTCGCCATATATTCTGTCATTTGGTATTTTTTTGGCTCGTTTTTGGCGCTCTAGTTCCTCGGAACTAATTGCTTATCAATTTGCCCAAATGTCTGTAATTTTCGAATTTTTCGATGAAAATGGTCTTAAACGATTTGGTTCGACTCACTGATCAAGAATCCATGGTTGAAATTCATTCTGTCTGGCCGTCCGGCCGGCCGGCCGGCCGTAGGCACGATAACTCTCGAACGGAATGAGCTAGACAGTTGAAATTTTCAGAGTAGGTTTGGGAGATAAATATCTCGGCTAAGTTTGTTATTGGGCAAAATCGGACAGATGGTTTCGGAGTAACAAAAAAAAAATTTTTTTTAACAAGGCAAATTCCAAATTAAATTTTTTTTCAATAAGCTGTTTTACCATAAGAATCCGAGGATATCATTTTTAACTCTAACAAGCTAATACTTTCGGAGATATGATTCTTCAAAATTTCAATAATAAATCGTATTTCAACGTTGTCACAGAATGATATTATTCTATGTATGAATTGTCATAATGTCAAATGATGTTCCTGAGACATGACATTATCTAATCAATCGAAGAATTGTGGGCGAAGTGAGAAAAATCTCAGTTCTTTTCTCCGAAATTAGGTTTTCTCAGAAAATTCTTACATTTCGGAACTGAACATGAAGTAAGAGATCTGAGAGTAGTGAGACTGCTTTTCATCCATAGACATAGATATAACTCTCGAACGAAATGAGGTAGGTAGTTTAAATTTTCAGAGTAGTTTAGGGAGATGAATATCTCGGTTAAGTTCGTTATTGGGCAAAATTGGCCAGATTTAATTTGATTTCTTCCATGGTGCAGTTCTCATTCTCATGATTGCTTATTTAATCTTGATAAATAAACTATTATTTAAATTGAATTTCTTTTATGATGCAGCTCTATCATATGAATACATTGATATAATTCCCAACTCTGAGAAACCAATACTTTCGGAGATATAATTTGTCTGTTTGAACTAGAGCGCCAGAAAGCTCCTGTCTCGGAACTGAGTGCTTATCAATTTGCCCAAATGTCTTTAATTTTAAAATTTTTGGCTGAAAATGGTCTCAAACGATTTGGTTCGACTCACTGAGCAAGAATCCGAGGTCGAAATCGATTCTGTCTGGCCGGTCCGGCCGGCCGGCAGTAGGCACGATAATTCTCGAACGAAAGGAGTTAGAGGATTGAAATTTGCAAGGTTTGGAGCGTAAATATCTCGGACAAGTTCGTTAATGGGCAAAATTCATCAAGTGGCTTCGGAGTTATGGCCGATTTTAGTAAAACATATTTTTTATTAATATTTCCGAAACCGATCACTCGATCTATCTGAAATTTAGCATCAAATTGTAGAATCATGACCTTTATACGCATGTGAAGTTTTTTATTGACCAGGTTACCGCAAAGTGTGAAAAAAAAATTCAAAATTAAAAAAAAATTCCTACAATAACTCTCGAACGGAATGAGCCAGGCAATTGAAATTTTCAGAGTAGGTGAGGGAGATGAATATCTCGGTTAGGTTCGTTATTGGGCAAAATAGGCTAGACGGTTTCGGAGTAAAAAAAAAAAATTTTTTTAAGCAACAAATTTCAAATTGAATTTTTATTTAAGATGCAGTTTCACCATTAAAATCCATCGATATCATTTTCAACTCCAACAAGCTAATACTTTCGGAGATATGATTTTTCTAAATTTCAATAATGAATCGTAATGTTTTCACAGAATGCTATAATTATTCTATCTGAGCTTTATTATATGATCTGTGTTCATACTCTTACATTTCATCCAGTTCTATAAGAGAGATAGTCAAATTCAGTTCAGCTATTTTAATTTGATTTCTTCCATGGTGCAGTTATCATTTTCAGATTGCTCATTCAATCTTGATAAATAAACTATTATTTGAATTGAATTTCTTTTATGATGCAGTTCTATCATAAGAATACATTGATATAATTCCTAACTCTGAGAAACCAATACTTTCGGAGATATAATTTGTCTGTTTGAACTAGAGCGCCAGAAAGCTCCTGTCCACAGGGCTTGAACCCATTTTAAATATATTTTCCTCGGTCATCTGTATTGAGCATTCACCGAAATGCAACATTTTTTGACATTTTGAAGTTTTTCTGTTTGTATTGTATGTGTTGTCAAGTCTCGAAAAGAATGAGATAGGCAGGTGGAATTTACATAGTAGGTTTGGGAGATAAATATCTCAACCAAATTTGTAATTGGGCAGAATAGGCCAGATGGTTTCAGAGTAACGAAAACATTTTTTTTTACCTTACAAATTTCAAAATATATAAAGATGCAGTTTCACCATGAAACTCCATTGATATCATTTTCAACTGTAACAAGCTAATACTTTCGGAGATATGATTTTTCAAAATTTCATTAATGAATCGTACTTCTGTGTTTTCACAGAATGCTATAATTATTCTATATATGATGTTTTATATGATCTGTGTTCATACTCGTTCTATAAGGGATAGTCAAATTCATTTCAGCTATTTAAATTTGATTTATTCCATGGTGCAGTTCTCATTCTCAGATTGCTCATTTAATCTTGATAAATAAACTATTATTTGAATTGAATTTCCTTCATGATGCAGTCCTATCATAAGAATATATCGATATAATTCTCAACACTGAGAAACCAATACTTTCGGAGATATAATTTGACCAATTGAACAAGAGCGCCAGAAAGATGTTGTCCACAGGGCTTGCTTATATCCGCAGTAAAAGCAGTGTACTCAATACATCTGTCATATCTCATCTGTAATTTCGGACATACATAGAGCCAATCATTTAAAGATAATTGAGAGTCACTCTTTGCGCTAGCGTCAAAAACACTACCAACTGGAGTTGAACTATTTCCTGATTAAGCTATGCCATGATGGGGAATGACATAGTAAGGCTGACTAAAATCAGGTGATTTTACCTGAGAAACGAAACCTTCTTTAATATATTCTCTTATAACTGCGGTATATTGACACTGCAATTGAGGAACACGTTTTAAAGAGAGACCCAAGAGAGAAGGAGATAATTTAAAGGGTAATCTTACCACATAACGACCATGCGAAAGTCAGCAAACCATTGATAAAACAACTCAAACGCTTCATCGTCCTGTGTTCCTGTCTGTTTGCTAGGTATTTCCTCGAGCTCCCAAAATCTCAAGACCAAGGCATTCAGCAAAGGTTCCACCACTAGATTCACTGCAATGAATCTATTCCTACAGGAAGTAATCGGAGCCAAACCCATCACCAGGAATCCCAACTTTGTCGCAATTGCAAGAGGTGTGCGCACCGACCCGAAAACCTTTCGAAGGGTACGCACCAGTGCTGCTCCAATTATTGGATCCAATTTATCAACTTTGTAGAACTGCTCTGCCAACGGCAAATCCAACATGATGAAGGCGATGAAGGGGGATGAAAGAGAGATGAAGGGACTCAACATTCACATCACATTCGGGAATTTGGTTACTTACTTTCTGAACTACCAAAAAATGAACCTCATAAAAAATGTCAGTATCAAGTCTAGAAAATATTCTGTACTTAGTCTGGCCCTCTACCCCCTTATTCCCCGTACCAACCCCTTTTAGTAGACATTTAGAAGGGTAGACACTCTAACCCAGAAGTTAAGCACAATCTGACGTTATAAGACTAGCCTGACTCCCCGAATCTAACAATAGCCTAACAAATTTAGGACTTTTACTATGAACAAAAACCTTCACAATGACCGCCAATAATAAAACAGTTGAAGGAGGTAGACACTTAGTAGTCGAACAATAAATGACAACATGAGAACTTTCTTCATCACCACTATCTCCTACGGAAGCATCGAAAATTTGCTTGAATTGTTACCTTGAATTAATACCTGACTTTGCACAATGAAGCAAAGTGACATGCCCAAATCTTACAAATCCACCTACACTTTCACGTAGTCAATTAATGTTTACCGAAACATTTAAATAACAACACTTTTTGCGCGCGTGTTCCGCAAGGAACAGCGTACTATCATTTCGTCACAATGTCTGTATTTTTCGAATTTTTTTACGAAAATGGTCTCAAATGATTGGGTTCGACTCCTTGATGAAGAATTCGAGGTCATATTCAATTCTGTCCAGTCGGCCGTCCGGCCGGTCCGGCTGTTAGCACGATAACTCTCGAACGGAACGAGTTGAAGCGTTGAAATTTGCAGGGCATGGTTGGAGCGTAAATATCTCGGACATCTTCATTAATGGGCAAAATCCATCAAGCCTTTCCAGAGTTACGGCCATTATTATTTAAAACGTTTTTCAAGAGTATCTCCGAAACCAATCAATCGATCTACCTGAAATGATAGCCAAATATTTTAAAATGAAATTGGAATTTTGTTTTCACTATAACTCCAAAAATACTTATCCGATTGAATTGAAGCTCGGTAGTTAGATGCGAAGTACCAAAGAAAACACCTGTGCAAAATTTCGTGGGGATAGTATGAGTAGACAAAATGAAAAATTTTTTTAACTATCAGCGGAATATTTTGCTTGAAATTCCAAAACAAAACATTAGATTGAGTTCAGTTTTTGTACTTCGGTGACGAATTATGACCTCTTGGGGTGTGCAAAATTTCACTTCGAACAGACCAATAGGAGCCTAAAAAAAAAATTCATAATTTTGAACATCCAAACTGGACAAATTATTTCATTTCGAATTCCTTCATGGAACATCTGGTGATCAGATTTTGTTCCGACGTATTTTTTGCGCGTTTATCAAGTGAATCAAGTCGATATGTACGAGGGCAACTGATTAATATATGGACCACATACTAGCATGGCAATTGAATTAATGCGTAAACGATGTGTGGAATTTTAAATTGGTGTTTAAAATTTGTCTGAACGTTTAACGACTGGAGGTGTAACTGACTCTTTTGGGCATTATTTGTTATTCGCATAAGCAGACGAGAAATAATTTAACTGCTCGAGTTTTCTTCGGAGAAGATTGGGGTTTTGGGGCGGAGGATGCTATTCCTCCATAGAATCCCCCGGTGCCGGTCTGCGCATGTGATGCGATATCTCCTGAACCACTAGTGTTGGAGAATTGGAGTTTTTTGTGACTGACTGGATGGCCATAGAGTGAAAACAAAAATTTTCAAAAATTTTAAACTTTTGTTACCACGTTTACTCGTAAAATACTGATCTGATTGAATAAAAACTCAGTAGCTAGATGCAAACGACCAAAGCAAACACTTTTGCAAAATTTCGTGAAGATCACGTGATATGAAAAAACTCAAAAACTTACTCTATATTGTGGAATATTTTGCTTGGAATTCCGAAACCAATTTTTTCGAAATTCATGCTGCGCTTTCCGGGCATTTTTCGTTATGCGCTTGCGTAGATGAGAAGTCATTTAACTGCTGTAGCTTTCGTCAGAGAGGATTGGGGTTTTGAGGTGGCGAATGCTATTACTCCATAGAATCCCCTGGTGAGGGACTGCGCATGCGTGGATTAAAGATGCGATATCTCCTGAACCACTAGTGTTGGAGAATCGGAGATTTTTGTAAGGTGTGTGATTTTGAGAGGACTTTCAGCCGTGAGTAGATTGCGCATCCGCAGAAGAATTGTAGTGTTGGTTATGTTCGGAGTGCTGAGCGATATTGTGGGGTTTTAAAACAATCTTTATGTAAATTCAATGCAAGGACATGTCAGTTTGGGGGATGTAGCGTTGTTTGCGAGTTGAAGTGTCCGTACCGTGTCCCTGACGCTAATTTTGAAATTGATGTTACCCCTCACGGGCATTTTTCGTTATGCGCATGAGCAGACCATCAGTGATTTAACTGGTGGTGTTTTCGTCAAAGAGGATTGGGGTTTTTGGGGTGGTGGATGCTATTCCTCCATAGAATCTCCTGGCGAGGGTCTGCGCAAGCGTGGATTCAAGATGCGATATCGCCTGAACCACTTATGTTGGAAAATCGGAGTTTTTGTGAGGTTTGTAATTTTGAGAGGACTTGCAGTCACGAGTATATTGCGCATGCGCAGACGAGAAGTGACTGTTTTTGGGTTGTATGGGTTATGTTGGGAGTAACGAGCCAATATTAACAGGTTTTGAAAGAATATTCATGTTAATTCAGTGCACGGACACAAGTCAGTTCTGGAGGAAATAGCGTTGCTTCCGAATTTAAGTATGCGTACCGTGGCACTGGGACTAATTTTGGAATTGATATTACCCCTTACGGGCATTTTCCGTTATGCGGATGAGCAGACGATAAGTGAATTAACTGCTGGAGTTTTCGTCTGAGACGACACGAGTAGACACGAGTAGATTGCGCATGCGCAGAGGGGACGTGGCTCTTTTTGGGTTGTATGGCTTATGTTGGGTGCTGTTTATGTCTAGCTGTCATGGATTTTGTGCTGAGCTAATATTGTGAGGTTTTAAAAGAAAATTCTAGACAATTGCATTAACGAACAGGTCAGTTTCGAGGAAAAAGCGTTATTTTCGAGTTGATATGTCTGAGTCGTGGCCCTGGGGCCAATTTATAAATAACTATATGTGATCAATTGTAAATTACTTTCAGATTTGGAGAATAAGAGAAAAAATTGCTTTCCTAATTCGAAATTCATGTAACTTCTTTCGGAGATTTTTCGTTTCACGCATGAACAGACAAGAAGTGATATAACTGCTGGAGTTTCCGTCTGAGAAGACTGGAGTTTTCAGGTGCTGGATGCTATTCCTCCATAGGATCCCCTTGTAAGTTTCTGCGCATGCGTGGATTGGAGCGGTGACATCTCCTAATCCAATGGTGTTGAAGATTCAGAATTTCTATATCGTGGCTCAGGGGTGAATTTATAAATAACTATACTCGATAGATCTGTATCAAATAACATTCGGATTTGGAGAAGAGGCAATTGCGTTCCTAACGGAGGTCCCATAACCGCAATTCTTTTCGATCTATGGTGTAGCTAACAGCCAAACTGTATTGATAGACATATTCGTTAAGGGAACTTGAAAACATAAGAAAATACATTGAGGTGAAGTCAGTACTCTTTGGCGCACGTGTTCACGGTGGCTAATTTGAATTGAATGATGAGTACTTCAAGCTCAGTGGATAGAGCGAGCCGGAGATCTACCCAAAGGATGGTGGACACCATTCACTGTCGGTTCAAAAATTAACAGTGCTTATCTAAGCTGCCATAAGGATAGAGTAACAAAGTTGAAAAAGAACACAACTGACTCTTCTTAGTCGCACAAGCTCCTAGAATATTCTGAGGTATTTCCTTGGGAAAGACTTGGAGGGATCAGTATAAGCATAATCATGTTTATTACAATAACTGAACTGGGCCAAATTCTGATTGTTTTAATGAACTGTATCTAAATATCTAAACGAATAAAAACACAAACACAGTTGACCCACCTATTCTGCAGTCAACGGCTGTGGAAAAATTCTCCACTGATTAAAGGAAAGGGACAAATGGAAATCAGGTGAAAATATCTATTTCTAAGCACCAACAACCTCTTGATACACAACAGCAATGTCTTAAATCAAATTGAATATCTGAGAACTTTTCTCTATTCACGAATCCAAAACTAACTCAAGATTATTGAATTTTAATTAAAGAAAATTGAACTTACTCCCTTATTCTTCGAGAACTAACCAACAACTGAAAATAATAAAAACAATGAGGAGCATATGTAAAAAATATCGCTCCTAAAATCGAATAAATTAATATGAATTGATATAGGCGTCAACAATATCAATGGATTCTTATGATGAAACTGCATCTTAAAAAAAATTGAAATCGAAACTTGTAATGTAAAAAAAAAATTTTTTTTTCGTTACTCCGATTTGTCCAATAACAACCTAACCGATATATTTATTTCCCATACCTACTCTGAAAATTTCAACTGTCGAGCTCATTCCATTCGAAAGTTATCGTGTTAACGACCAGCCGGACAGAATCAATTGAGACCATTTTCAGCCAAGAATTCTAAAATTACAGTCATTTGAGTAAATTGATAAGCACTCTGTTCCGAGGAACAAGAGCACCAAAAACGAATGGTGTTTGTTGAGTCATCTGTCAGTCGACTCCTTAAGGTGCTACAAATATAGCTTGCGGCAGAAATGGCCCTTACAGCTTCCACGCTTTGATGGCTCTATTGTAGAAAAATATCATGAAGAAAGTGATGAATTAGACACTAAACAGGGCCATTGATGCAGTAGAGTCGGTCAGGCCTACTAAGGAGTGGCGAGGTGGGGAGATTTTGGAGTTCCAAAAAAATCAGCGTTAGCATTACTTCAAATAAGACAAAAATCCGGATTCCGTGCTGGATCCGGTATATATTGGTACCAGATCCGGTATAGCCCAAAATGATGCCGGATTCATCAGATTTCCGGTCCAGTTCATCCGGATTGCAATCCCTTTGGCAAGTACCAGGAGAATGATTTTCTATGCTCCTTTTGCGGAATTATCAGTTTTACTTTTGCAGAAAAAAATTGGTTCAAGCCCTGTGGACAGGAGCTTTCTGACGCTCTAGTTCGAACAGACAAATTATATCTCCGAAAGTATTGGTTTCTCAGAGTTGGGAATTCAATCAATGTATTCTTATGAAAGAGCTGCATCATAAAGGAAATTAAATTCGAATAATAGTTTATTTATCAAGATTAAATGAGCAATCTGAGAATGAGAACTGCACCATTGAAGAAATCAAATTAAAATAGCTGAAATGAATTTGACTCCTTCTTATAGAACAGGATGAAATGTACGAGTATGAACACAGATCATATAATAAAGCTTAGATAGAATGATTATAGCATTCTGTGAAAACATAGAAGTACGTACGATTCTATTGAAATTTAGAAAAATCATATTTCCGAAAGTATTTGCTTGTTGGAGTTGACAATGATATCGATGGATTTTAATGATGAAACTGCATCTTAAAGAAAAATCGCAGACATTTGGGCAAATTGATAAGCACTCAGTTCCGAGGAACTAGAGCACTAAAAAGTCCCGCCTTCTCTCGTTCCGAAACCGAAAACCCGACAGCGTAGACACACCGGCTATCGGGCTCTTCGTACTATCTTGTCGATCTCCGGTATTGGAATAAAACGTCGGCACTAGCCTGGGATATATATTCTTAATTTTCACTTTTCGACATAAATCACATTCATACATAGAATAATTATATAATTCTGTGAAAACGTGAAAATACGATTTTTTATTGAAATCTCCGAAAGTATTAGCTTGTTATGTTAAAAATGATATCATTGGATTCTTATGATAAAACTGCCTATTGAAAAAAACTTAATTTGGAATTTGTTCTGTAAAAAAAATTTTTTTTTTTGTTTCTCCGAAACCATCTGTCCGATTTTGCCCAGTAACGAACTCAGCCGAGATATTTATCTGCCAAACCTATTCTGAAAATTTCAACTCTCTAGCTCATTCCGTTCGAGAGTTATCGTGACTACGGCCGGCCGGCCGGACAGAATGAATTTCGACCACGGATTCTTGATCAGTGAGCCGATCCAAATCGTTTAAGACCATTTTCATCGAAAAATTCGAAAATTCAGACATTTGGGCAAATTGATAAGCACTCAGTTCCGATGAACTAGAGCGCCAAAAATGTGTAAGTGGTATGAACTATATAAATTTTAAATGAACTATTAAAATAATTTGTTCGTCAGCCTTTACCTACTCAAATATCACGAATAAATGGACAATCTCATTTGATTTGCTCCTGCTTCACTCTAGAAGTTTCGATGATATTTTCAAATCACAAGATATTTGTCAGAAGCAATCAATCGAACAATGTTGCCCAACAAATAACAACGATACAACATCAACTAAGAAACAACTATATCGTAACGTTTCGGAGTCTATGTCAGACTCCTTCGTCAGACGCTTTACGAAAAAATCTTCAGAATTATTTTGTTGATTGTTATTCTGACATTCGAGAATTGTCAGAGTAACAATTATCAAAATAATTCTGAAGATTTTTTCATTAAGCATCTGACAAAGGAGTCTGATATAGACCGAGATATAGGCATTGTTCAATTGATTGCTTCTGACAATTATCTTGTGTTTCTTACGTACAAGCAAATCACAAAATAATTTTTTATTTTTATTTTATAGATATTTTTCAGAGACACTTTTTTGGCGCTGTTGTTCCTCGGAACAGAGTGCCTATCAATTTGCCAAATGTCTGTAATTTTCGAATTTTTGGCTGAAAATGGTCTTAAATGATTTGGTTCGACTCACTGATCAAGAATCGGTGGTCGAAACGATTCTGTTCGGCCGTCCGGCCAACCGTTAAAACGATAACTCTCGAACGAAAGGAGTTAGAGGATTGAAATTTACAGAAGAGGTTTAGAGCTTAAATATCTCGGACAAGTTCGTTAACGGGCGAAATCCATCACGCTTTTTCGGAGTTATGGTCGTTCTTAGTGATAATATTTTTTTTTGGATATTTCCGAAACCAATCACTTGTTCTGCCTGAAATTTGGCACCAAATTGTAGAATAGTGACCTCCATATGCTTGCGGAGATTTTTATTGATCGGGCTGCCGTAAAGTGTGAAAAATAATTTTTTAATTTTGTTTCTACAATAACTCTCGAACAGAATGAGCTAGGCAGGTGAAATTTTCATAGAAGGTTTGGGAGATAAAAATCTCAGCCAAGTTTGTAATTGGGCCAAATCGGCCTGATGGTTTCGGAGTAAAGAAAAATCCATCAGGAGATGTGGTAAGACACAATGCGGCACTCCGAACTCTCTACTTCCACCTGAGAAAGTTTTATGGAATAGACAAGGAACCAGTGTTACCATATGTACCTCTGGAGATTGAAGCAGTTGTTGAAAATAGCAGGGCTCACATCTGCTGGAACTATGTGATTCCAACAACTCGGCAGATCCACGCCATAAAGCCAGATATACTTCTGCTGGACAAATAACTCAAGGAATTGTTTGTCGTCGAATTTTCCTTCGCCGCAAAAAATGATGTGTTGATGAAAGAATAACAGAAGAGGGAGAAATACAAAGATTTAATGTTTGAACTTGGGATCCCGTATCCAAGGCATAAGGTTAGGATGGTCGTACTAATCATAGGATGTCTAGGCTGAATGAGAGCAAACTCCGTGACCAAATTGAAGATTATTCCGGCCTGCAAATCTCTGGCCGAGGATTATGCCACAGAATGCAGAAAGCGGTATTGCTCGGATCACTTCGAGTCATCAGGTCCCATCAACTATGAAGGCCGCTTGCAGCTCATCTCTTTTGTTAAGAGACGCTGTAAGGGCAGGACGAAGAACTACTCCAAGGAACGTGTGAGAGGTTTTTTAGTGAGTAACAATAACATCTGGAGTCTCACACTCCTGAGAGAGGCAGACCCTCTCAGGGCGGGCCTATAAAAGGTTTTTCCTCTCGAGCGAACAAAATAATAATAATAATTCCCCAGAGCCCTCAAGGGCTTTGGGATGTGTCTCCGAGTACGGGCTCAGCAAACCCGAGGTACCCTAGCTAAACCTGGCAGTAGGTATAAAATGCAAAACCGCACGGGGCACTACTTAGTAGCATACGGGTGTGACAAGCCCGCGGACCCTGGTCACTCTCAACCGATGACGAATTACAATCTATGGAGCCTTGGAGAACAGCTGCTGCCTGGGGATCACCAGGGCACGTCTGGAGTTGGTGCTGGACGTGACCGCATGCAAACCACCAACGGCAGGATGCTAATAAGGCATGCGCATGTCAAAAAGTAATTACAGCTTCTGACGAGGACATCGAGGAGGAGAGAGAAGAAGTTGTCGGTCACATAGGGGATCATCGCTCGCAAGAGCAACCCGTAGTCGGTCCTGGCAACAGTTAAAAGGCTGCACAAAGGGGACGCCACAAGTGGACACCCGAGCAACACGAACAACTGTCTGTGTTATACCGAAGATCGAGACCAGAAAGGAGGGGATATATGAGTAGACTGCTTGGTCTGTGGTCTGAGAATCTGCCAGATCTCAATTTCATGACGCAGCAGAACCTACAGGACCAGTTGAGTCATCTCAAGAAGAGGGGAATATTGCAGCAGCATCAAGAGTCAGAGGGTATAGAAGAACAAGATGAAGAGCAGGTAAGAGATGCTCCAAACCAACAGCCACATTGGACGAATCAAAGGAGAGAAGAACGGGATGAGAGGCTAGTGAGAGACGCCGCAAACATCCAATCTCTTATGCCTGGATTGTGACGTAAAGAACTCGCAGCATATGACATGGAGCAGGTGAAAGATGTTCTCGAGCTATTCGCCAATAGAAGATAAGCATTTGAGGCTGCATTAGGGAATCCTAACTTAAGGACCACAAGGCTGAAATTGAGACTCGTGGCTGAAGATCTAACCGCGATGCATTTTATAATCGACGATCACCTAAAGGAGGACTGTTTGCTAGAAGATGTCGTAGCAGTGAGAGCAGCTGCTTCACTTATGTGCCCACTAGAGGAAGAACAACAACGAAGGAGGACTAACACAAGTCAAGATTGATTAAGCTAGACAAGAAGATAAGAACCGTTAGGAAGCAAGCATCTTGGTATCAATGTATCATAGATGTTATGAAAGGACAACTGAAGCCGAGCAAGAAAATAGACAACATGATGGTGTAACGGGATCTTAAGAATCCCGTTTGTATTGGAAAGTTTTGGTTGCATTTTGTGTACCCCGGTTGTATTGGTTGGGACGCCCCTGACTTGTTAAGTGCGTGTGATCTAGCTCCGTGGTAGATTCTTTTATCGATGTCAATTGAACGTCGGCGCGGTCAGCTGGAGGGGTTCGTTGGTTGGTCGAGGTGGATGATCATTTGTTCGGTGGCCGTGGAGTTGATAGTTATCTTGAGTTTGTGGCCATTTTCCTTGAATGAAGGGTTCCGAATCTGGTAGGTTTTAATCCTTTAATGCTTTCAATTGACGACAGGTTCTGATGCATATTTAGTAATTAATTCATTATTCTCTCAGCTTAACTTTTCAATAATATTTTTGCTTGTATTATAATCATATTTTTGCTTCTCCGTTATCTGACCGCGTGGCCATTTTGAGCTCTAGTTTTTTTCCCGGCAATTATTATCCATTATTTTCTTTCAAGAACTAATTCATCCTTCAGAATCATTTAGTGAAAATAGAAAGCCGGATTGGTGTTTTTCCAGTCGTTTTGTAGTTTTTGACTGGAATAATTTTATGATCACTTTGTAACTTGAATGAATCACTTTGTCGTTATATCTAAATTGTGTACTAGAACTCGAAATGGGCACGTTATTTTCGAGGATAAAGTCTAAGAATTATGTATCTTGCAGGAACCTTTTTTTCCCCTTATTCTGTAGCTGTTGGTTTTATCTTCAAATTGCTTCCGTACAAAGGAAGTTTCATAATCCTGCTTTGAGAACTACCTGTCAGGCACGTACCCACCAACACCTAGCTAGACTATTTAGTACTGATACCGAAATAAGGTGATCTATTACAGCCAAAGAACTACCGCCCAATCACGTGTCTGAATACGTTGTATAGAATTCTCACAATTGTTCTTCAACATCAGATTCTGGAGTCCATTGGACCAGTGTGGAATCAAATCCACGAACAAAGAGGAGCGGGGAAAGGAGAACAGGGGTGCAGGGACAACCTCCTTATAGACAAAAGCATTTTTCAAGATGCGAAACACAACAAGCGCGACCTTCATTCTTCATGGTTAGATTACGCGAAAGCATTTGACACATCGGCGCACAGCTTGATAATTCGGCTGCTAGAGATGCTCAAACATCGTCCAGCCTAAGTTCACTGCTTATTCTGGGTGGGTGAGATACAGTCGAGGCGTATTCCAAGGAGACTCGCTAAACGGTATTGTTCTGCATAACACTTCAACCATTAACAACTGAGTTGAGGGCAAGCATAATAGGGTACAAGGCCAAGCCACCAGGCAGAAGAGAACATCTGATCTCACAACTACTCTACATATACGACTTAAAACTGTACGCTTCTTCCAAGGCAGGACTACAACAACTACTGAATATCGTTGCCGAATACACCTCAGCAATAGGAATGTCATTCAGTTTGCACAAATCTGCTGTTTTTCATCTGAGCAGAGGAAGAACTGAAGAAACAGGAGAAGACGTCGACCTAGAAGGGCGAATAAGCATTCGACACCTCGAAGAGGAAGAAACATACAAATTCGTTGGGATGAAACAACGAGGTGCACTGGAGACAAACCAAATCAAGGATGCCGTAACAGATAGCTACAAAAAGAAGATCCGAGATATATGGAAATCATAGCTGTCCGGGAAAAATAAAGTATCTGCTACGAACAGCTTGGTAGAACCGATAATCACCTACTCATTCGGGATAGTTAACTGGACAGTGAATGAAATTCTCGAGCTAGACAGAACCACTCGTAAAGTGATGAACATGAATCGTAGCCTGCATCCCAACTGCTCGATTCAAAGGATATACCTTCCACGAACGCAGGGTGTCAGAGGTTTTCAAAGTTTTGAATACCAACACCATCAACTAACGTTGAAAATGGCAATAAGGATATCGAGGAGCGAAGACCCGCTTCTGAAAATGGTGGCTCAGCATGCATTCAGGAACCAAGGAGCTTTCCTATTTAGAAGTAGTAGTCAGAGAGCTTTGGAGAAGCTCTGAATAACCAGCATATCAATCGATCATGAGATAGCAGGAACAACTATCCCGCCAACAGACCGGAGAAGAGTTGGAAGAGAGATAAGGCAGGCACAACTGAATAAATTACTCGAAGATCACATGAGTAAATACCTGCACCCCATATACTTCAGGAGTTCGAAAGATCAGGGCCGGTAATAATAATAAGGAAAGAGGTGACAACATTATAGATGGACGTAGATATTGCTGCCCACTGAAATGTATCGGTACAGATCCGAGTCTAGATGATGTGGAGGGAATGGCATGCATTATTTGTGAATCGTTTGGTTCGAGCAGATGTAGTTGTGTATTGTATCAGTACATGAGAAATAAAAAATAATAAAAAAAACACTCTGAACAAAAATACGTTTATTTGCATTTTCCTCACAATTTAATCAAAACTTATAATCTTTATCGAAATATACTGAAAAATGGTATGATATGTTTATTTACATTTATTTTTCTCACAAATAAATCATCATTAATTATAATCTATATATATACACTAATACAAATAATAATAATAATCTATACAAGCATCTCAAGTCCAAATCAATCTGAACAAAACAATGTTTATGTGTAATCATGTCGGCGAGTAAAGACGTAGATCCGAGTCTCTCCTTTAAAATCGCAGGTCCCCAATGTGGAAATTGTAGAAAATCCATTGCGAAAAACAGCTGTAGGTGTAATACCTGTAATCGAAATTTTCATCCAGGTTGTGCAGCGAAAATTAAAAAGTGCTGCGAAACGAAAATACCAAAAACGGGTGGTGAAACATCTCCAATGTGCGATCTTGGGAACAAGAACATAAACAGTGAATCAACCCACCAAGATCTTCTCCTTAAGATTATATCTGAGCTGGAAACTAAAAATATTCTACTTGTGGAAAATAACTCTTTGCTGAAGTTTAAAATCAATCCCCTTGAAAAGGAATTGATATCAAAAGAAACCGATATAAACAGATTAAGTAAAAAACTACATATTGGTATTCCAGACAAACGACAGAACAACGACACGTATGCAGCGCGACTAAGAGATGATTCATACTTATCTGAGCGTACTGTTACTGTAGATCCTAAGCGCCTGCCAGCTATGGTGTGTGCCGCGGCCTCGGGAGCGTCAACTTCTGCTCCTACTATCCTTAGCGCTAATAATTCCGCTCAAGAGAATGAAATCCCTATTATTCCGAGAAATCCGGTCGTTCGTATCACCTCTGATGAGTATTCTGCCAATGATGGTAATTCTGACTGGAAATTGATTGACCACAAACGAAATCGTAAAGCCCGTAAAGTTCTGGTCACTGGAAGTCATTCTGGAGTATCTGAGGTCGAGGGATTAGATAGGTTTAAAGCCTTCCATGTGTCTAACCTTAGGCCAGATACTACAGCTGAAGGTTTGCAGAAATTTCTTAAACGAAATTTCGCCAATGTTATCTGTGAGAAATTAGTGTCCAGGTACCCGGAATCGTACTCTTCTTTCAAGGTGCTACTTCCGAGCTCAGATTATGAAAAGGCACTTGATGGTGCCAACTGGCCTAATAAAGTTAATGTGCACCGGTTTTTTCAACGAGGGAAAGGGAATCAAAATCAATCAAATCGAAACCAGTCGAATCAGACAATAACGTAGATGGGGAGTTAACAAATAAGCTACGAGGACAATCATCAGTGGTGAAAGTATATAATGAATTAAAGATCTTTCAATTAAATTCTCAGTCACTGTCGAATAAAATTGACAGGCTGACATTATTATTTAAGGAAAAATTGCCTGATATCATCAGTATTGCTGAGCATTGGTGCAATATTGACAGTATCTCAACTATGGCCATTCCAGGCTATAAATTGGTTTCATTTTTCTGCAGACCTTCTAGACAGCATGGGGGTACGGCGATATATGCTAGGATTGGACTACATGTAAATGATTTACGGGTTTCTGATCATTCGCAGGAGATGGAATGTGAAGTATGTGCAGTGAAGTGCATTTTTGGAAGCATAAAGGTGGGTCTAATCAGTACCTATCGACCTCCCTCAGGAAATATTCAGATATTCCTGGATAAAATTTCATACACTTTACAACATTGTTCGAGAATTGTCGACCACATTTTCCTTTGTGGAGATCTAAATATTGACTTTCTAAAAAGTAGCTGTAGACTTAGGATGCTTCTCTTGGATTTGCTTGATTGTTTCAATTTAAGTGTAACTAACCTTGAACCAACCAGAGTGTACGTTGACAGAAATGGGCATCTTTCGGCAACAAAAGTTGATTACTTATTAACCAATATTGACCTTAATCTTTGTGATACAAAAGTTATTATAACCCATATTGGTGACCACAAAGCACTATTTTCGAAGTGCAGATTCGCAGATATGTCTGGTTCAAGAGATTCCGATAGGAAAATAAATAAATTATGTAGAAATATTTCATCACACAACCTGTTTGAATTCAGTTCATTGGTATCCGATATATGTTTCGATTTTGTCTTTTCATGTGGTGATGTAGATTTGGCTTACAATTCATTCATGGATATCATTAAATTCTGTTTAGACCAAGCTTGTCCGCTGAGATATCGTACCGTTTCAAATTCATCGAGATTAGGATGGGTAACAACTGAAGTAAAGTCAGCTAGTGTTAACTTAAAGAAATTATATTGGCTCCATATGAATATAAAAAATGAATACTCTTTTGATATGTATGAGAACGCAAAAAAACAATATAAAATGTTACTCCAATCTTCAAAACTAGCATATAATGCAGAGCTCATATCCTCATCCAACAACCAGAGCAGGACAATTTGGAACATTGTAAATCGGGAAACCGGCAGGAAGTCCCGAACTTGGGATCATCACACTAAATTGAATGTTGGGGGAGTTCTAGTGTCTGATGGTATCATTGTGTCTGAGACGTTTGCTGATTATTTTTCATCCATAGCCCGAAAGTGTCTTGAGACTAAATATGGTCAATTTATATCTCTATCATGTACAACTTCATTCCTACACGATCATTCTTTTATCTTTCATCCAGTTGATGAAAGTGAAGTAACAACAACGATTAAATCACTGAAAAATAAAAAAAGTGTCGGTACGGATTTCATCTCTGTGAAGATCTTGAACTCCATATCTGAGTTAATTGCCAGACCATTTGCCCACATAATAAATCTCTCAGTTACTTCTGGCAGGTTTCCTGAGGTGTTAAAGCGTGCAACTATTATTCCAGTGCATAAGAAAGATGATATGGGCGATGTCTCAAATTATCGGCCTATCTCAATTCTCTCTGTTTTCTCCAAGGTTATCGAAAGAATAGTACTAAATCGGATGACCAGTTACCTGGATAAGTTCAAATTGTTGACTAGTTGTCAACATGGTTTCAGATTGCAGCGGTCGACACATACTGCTGCAATTGACTTTTTTGAGTATGTCTATGAGTCATTGGATGAGGGTCTTCATGTGGCAGGACTATTTTTTGATCTTTCCCGTGCTTTTGACTGCATCTCGCTCAAATTTATGGCGCATAAACTATATCATCTTGGCTTCCGTGGAATCTTCTTGGATTGGTTGTGTAGCTACATAACTGATCGTGTTATGTCAGTAAAAATTGGAGACTGTCGGTCTTCTAATCGCACGGTAGAATTGGGTGTTCCCCAGTGCTCGATATTGGGTCCGCTGCCTTTTATTATTTTTTTAAATGATTTACCCGAATATCTGGTCCTAACCCTAACTCATTTGATCGTCTTTGTCGATGACATATCAGTTGCTGTCTCCGCACGGTCGCTTGATGAACTCAAGAGGGTGTGTGAGGCTCTTATAGGCCATTTTGAGAACTGGTGCGGAACTAATGCCCTTATTGTGAACATTGATAAGACTGAATGTGTTCACTTCGCTTTGAGGACTACCACTATTTGCTCGTTCGACTTGCACCATGGTGCAGAGTCCTTAAGACCTAAGGATGTTGTAAAATTCCTGGGTGTATACATAGATGATAGCCTGAGATGGTGTCATCATGTTGGTCATGTTTGCAAGAAAATGAGCTCTGCTTTTTATGCTATTAGCCGAATAAAAGATACTGTTCCTCAACAAAATTTAATTAGTGTATATTATAGCCTGGTTTACAGCCACATGTCCTACTGTATACTAGTTTGGGGTAACTCCATTGATTTCCATAGAGTCTTGATAACTCAAAAATGCATAATACGCTTAATGTTTGGCCTTCACCCACGTACCTCTTGTCGGCCTGTGTTTGTTGATCACAATTTACTTACTGCGCAATGTATATATATATATAACGCCTTAGTGTACATGAAAAGAAATCAGGCTAGATTTGACAAACTCACGAGTTTTCACAGTTATTCCACCCGTAATGCTGAGATATTTTCATTTCCATTGCACCGAACCACAAAATTCCAATCATCTATTCTATATAGTGGAATTAAACTATACAATCATTTGCCATCTAAGGTGCGAGTAATGGGTGAGAGAGGTTTCAGATTGGCAGTGAAGGCCCTATTGATAGAAAAAGCCTATTATAGTGTTGATGAGTACTTAAATGATGTTAACTTTGTAGTTTAGTTGTACTATGTATTTACACTGACTTATCCAATACATTTTTTATGTCGAACTGGATCAATAAATTTATTATTATTATTATTATTTATTATACATTTTTCAACACTAATCAACTCTAATAATCTATATCGGTATCCTCATCTCCAGAATCTATGAACCTTTTGTAATGTGCTTTCAGATTACTCTGCCACAAATTGTCTGGGATTGGATTATGCAATCTGTCGCAACATTGATCCTTTTCATAAATATTGAAAAGAACTTCATTAAAATCAAAGTTACACCAAGACTCTCTACTTTTATACAAGTGGTGAATATGATCACTTCTGATATATTATAAATGAGAGTGACCTCTGCTGCTATGAATATTGGACCCTATTCTTTTTAATACTTTAACAAAAATTTTTAAATGAATTTTACACAAAAACAAATCAAACTTTTTAATGTGATAGTAGTTTCGCCATACACACAAATTTTCACCATCATATTCATCGCTCCAATCGCGTTTATTGAGAAGAAAAGTTTGAGCTTTACGATTAGTGACCAACGCTCTACTACTTCTAAAATCAAGCAAAGGTTAGTCTAGAGTTGAATTTTTCGATGTATATTCTGTTATCTGTTTCCACTTGTAACAACTAAATTTCTTCCAAATTTCGAGCGTTACAGATTTTGGCAAGTTCAGAAAGGACACATGATGTATTGAGTTTATGTTTTCAATAAGCACTCTCATTGTTGATTCTTGAAGATTCAACTGACAATTTTTCGGCATGGTTCTTTGTTGAATATCAGTCATTCTGAAAAATGAAACTAAAATTTTTCTCTATTCCGGTAGTGGTTGTGATGTTGTTGCTGCTTGTAACGATGATTTTAGTGAATAATGCCCCCAAGGCAGCGTATCAAAAGATGAGGGAATTATGTAGCGTTTATCATCACGTCCACTCAATGCAATTTTTGATCGCTCAATTGAATATATATTATGAGCAAAGGACCGGATTGTATTTTGACTTAAAACGACTTCGGATTTTTCCTTGAGGAATCGAACATAATCTTGAAGAGTTATTTTATTTTCAACAACACAAGATTTGACACCTTTTGATTTTTTGGTGACTTTTCCACCCTGCACCTTGAAACTATACATCTTAGCCCTCAAGCCTGCAAAATGGGTAATAATTGTTCCATTGGTTTCATCTTTCATTAAACCCGGAACCTTTTTATTTACCAATGGAATGTTGTGCACGTTATCCTTGGGGTAATCGCTTGTATAAAAATGAGTGTGACAGTCATTTTTTATTAGTTCGTAGGGGTTGCAACCACTGATTTCATAAAAGAATGAATCTGTATCAATATACATAATTTTGCAACCCCCAGGATATTTGGGTAGCATATACTTGTAATGAAAGTTGTACATGCACACCTTTGATATATCCAATATAGCTTGGCCTATGTAAAGGGGCTTGTTAAATAAGAGCTCATTCTTTTTAAGCTCGACAGCCATCAAGTCGTCACCGAAAATTGTTCGTACAATTGACGTACAACTCTATGCAATCTGATATTTTCCATAGTCTTACCAAAAATGGAATTATTCGCGAACTCAAATTGGTTTTTACCGAATGTGGTGGTTGCTTTTGCTCGCAATTCTGTGTTCAGGTCAATATAGGGTTTCAGCCAGGGAGACTGTTGAAATTTTAAAACTTACTTGATCTTTATTAATTTCAAACCTAATTCCAAAACTATTTTTAAATTACGATAATGAATTTTATAATCTTTTTTATTTGAGAGTGTGCATAGTAATTTTGAAAATTTTGAGCCCGAAGGGATGGAGGTCTTTATGCAGATCATGTAGGTGGTGCGGGTATTCCAGATCTACTTGAAGAATATATCCTTCGGGAGAATCATCGGAAATGGTACTCACATCCACAGATTCATCACACCATTCAAAACCTCCAAATGGTAAATATTGACTCATTGCCCAGCCATACAAATTATTAACATCAAGATAAAGTAAATATGACTCGGGCTTTGATGAGTCATAATTATCCATCTGAGGATTATTGGCTTCTGAGAATATGTGCATGCAGCAGCTGATACCCCTTCGTATACCCTGTTCCATGAAGATGATCATATCAATATCTTTAAGTAATTGCAGTTTACATTTAGTATAGTTCAACAGGCAATCCTAGCTATAACCGGGCATAGTGTAATACCATGCGGGGTCAAGTTTGTATGTCTCTGAAGCTGTTTGCCTAAAATTTTCCATTACGTCTGTGAGCGAAAGTATATCGGTTTTCATGTATAGATCACTATATTCGCCTAATGACTTTATATTGAAAGTTTGCCAAACGTTTTGAGCATGACGATAGCTTTTCGCGTCAATGTGCGCGCGTCGTTCAATTTATTATAAAATTTTTCTATTGGTGGTAGTGCCGCATCATTCCACTTGTCCCAGTCCGTCATGTAATCATAACAAAAAGTACCCTTTCTTGTTAGAAGTTCAAACTCTTCATCGCGAAAACTTGTAAATTATTTTTTAAGATTTTGAAAATTATCGCGAATCAATGTTGATGCTAATTCATCCAAACTAACCCCCATAAATTTGAAAGAGTCGATAAACCTGAATCTAAGATTGGTTGCCTGATGGTAATAAGTGAAAGAAATGTATTTTTCCTTATTTACAGGTAAAATACTGATGTTACCCCGAGGTAAAAGCGATTTTACAATAAAATGAGAATCGTAATTAGATAAATTGTGTAAAACTATTGGAACAATAAAGAGCTTGCGAAAATTCAGGTTGCACTTTTGATGTGCCCACCCCCTAAATTCAGCAGAAAAATGATCATGATCTCTTACTATTATTATTACTATTATTATTATTATTACTATTATAGTATATTGTTAAATCTAACTTCGCAAATATGACAGTGAGTGCCAAATTCACTTGGTGCACCTTTCATAGGTTCAATGTGCTTAATTTTAGAATAAACAAATTTGGCAATTTTATCAATCCCATCAGCAAACCAATCTGAGCAAGTCTCGCCGCGAAAACTATCGTAACCCAAAAGGCTATCGTCATATGCACATTTCAAATAATAGCCAACACTATAAGGCACATGTTCCTGGTACTTGAAGGATCTTTCGCAAATTTTTTCATTGCATTGTTTGAGTAATGACTCAAAGTCTGCATAAAGAATAAACGGACACTTTTGTTTATAAACAAAATTTCGAGATTCTACGTAATCATAATTTGGAAGAGTTACTTTTTGATTATTTAAATCTTTACACAATTCAAAATGTTCACTCAATTTTATCTGAGATGCAAAATAATTAAAGCACCTTTCACATATAAATTTCTTCACTTTTTTCTTTGAGAGCTGGCTTGAAATAAGTCGTGAAAGATCTTTAATCCAACAATAGTGATAATGAATTTCGGTATCGCTACTTGCAGTTTCCAAAGGCTCTACATCATAGTCGCTCAATTTTGGGTGATATTTGTCTTGAACTAGCAATAAATTCACATGATTCTGCGCAACATGAAGCTGTGTGAGTCTTAATGGCAAAATTTGAAAAAATGATTGATTTTCATTTTCTATTAATTCCAAACCATAAACGTTCACAGAAATATCATTCATTTTTTCAAATTTTGTAATTTGTGATAATTTCATAGGCATTTCTAAGTCTTTGGTATTGAGAACATTAGAGTAAACAGGATAGCTCGTAGTACGTTTAGAATTAGCTCTTGCAGGATAAAGTGCGCTAACAACACTCCAAAAGAAGCATGCATTATCGTTATTTTGAACATTAGTACAAGCTTTTTTATTTAAAATTTGATCTGGTAGTTTAATGAAAGATGATCCACCACAATTATTACCCATTTCATATTTATAAATTGCAATTTCTAAATGTATAATTTTACTCAATGCCCACCCGCTTTCTTTCATACTCATATCTGTTAGGTCAGTTTGGATACGATCAATTATATGAGTATCAAACCAACTTTTCAATTCAGTTGATGCATCAATTACAGCATTCGGAGTAGTGAAAAATTTACGATCAATAATTTCCTCGCCATCATCAGGGTTATTTTTAACGAAATCCGCACAAAAGGTTGAGTTCACTTTCATCATTGCCATCTGCTTTAAAATTCCAGAAATTTTGCTTTTAAATAAGTGAAAAGCATCTTCCAAAAATTACTTAACATTTATATGCCGTAAATTTATCACCATGCCCGTTCTAACCCGCGAGTTGTATATTGCATTAATTGTTCGCCAAGTTACGCGAGAACTACGCCTTTGGTTTTGTCCTAAGCCTGATCCCGATGCGTATTGTTTTGGGAGACAAGATTTTACAAAACAACACATTCTTTTCAGTTGGGCAATTTTCGAATTAATTTTACGTTTTTGGCCGATAGTGAAATTCAATTTTTTCAAAGCTACATTAGTCTTAACCAAATTTTTGCATTTAAAGGCGAATAATTTTGTTCTATTAATTTAAGAGTTTGATCAATTTTAGTTGAAGTTCCTTCAAAGTTGTTCATATTGTTTTTTTACAGAAGAAATAGGATGTAGATGCTAATATAGAATATTAATACCTCATAAATTAATAGATCTAATGTCTAATAATTTCAAATGAAGCCGCCGGGTTCGTCTGGCCAGTGGATACGCCTCCTCGATATATCAGGTAGTATATCCCCGATGACAGCTCCACTGTGTGGGGTCGATATTCCTCAAGCAATCTTTTTGGCAGAAATGTTGAGAATTCTTTGAAAACCAGTAAGACTGATTCCCCAAATTTTGATCGATCTATTTGGCACTTAATAATCTGGTACTCCCGATTTTTTCCAACTCTCCAAGCTTCTTGATGGGTTTCCTGTCGAAGATTAAAGATGATTCATTAATTTTTCCAAAAAAATCCATTTCTAAAAAAATAAGATGAACGAGGAAAAATTAGAAAAACATGCAAAAAAGAGAATGTAAAATAAATTACTTTAATTTATATAGAAAAGCTGCTACCTTAAAATATTATTATTGGGACTTTGTCTTGTTGTTGTTGTTGGTACTGCAAAGAGAAAGTGGATATTTTACAAATTGCCCCAAATATAATTTCCAAATTAATACTTACATGTCAAACA
This sequence comes from Halyzia sedecimguttata, assembly GCA_937662695.2. Classification (NCBI taxonomy): domain Eukaryota; kingdom Metazoa; phylum Arthropoda; class Insecta; order Coleoptera; family Coccinellidae; genus Halyzia; species Halyzia sedecimguttata. The sequence goes on from OW569414.2 coordinate 55,922,003, forward strand.
CTAGCACAGAGCACAAAATCAGTCAAATATACTTTAATCGAATAAATTGAAGAGAACGCCGTGTTTCTAGACTTGAATCTCGTTGAGAACTGTTTTTCTGAATTCCAATGCTCGGGCTTATATATCGAAAAAAGGCAATAAATTATGTTGCATAATGATCCATTATCCCAAATACAAAGATGTGCGTCTGGAATTCCAATCTTGTATTTCCCTGCAATAAATTATCAAGGGACTCATAAAGAAGATTGTTAATAGCCCTTTTGTCATGCCGCCTATTCAAATTAAATACATACACCTGCCTTGTAAGGGATGCGATCAAGTTTATTTCATTTTTATCGGTCAATAAATAACTCAAGCTTTTGTGTTCCTTGACAATGCGAAGCCGATTTGGTTTTCAGGTATTTACCTGAAAATCGCATCAACCCGTAATCGCTGCGGGTGGTTTAAGGTCAAATATTTCGAGGGTATTTTTGAGCACCCTATCTTGACATTCCCTTCTTGATCGCAATTTTGGTTCAAAAGATACCGGGTTTTTTTTTTCGTTAATAAATTTGGGTTAGATGATCTCTTTCGGGTTGATGCGGTTTTCAGGTAAATATTTCGAGGGTATTTTTGAGCAGGTGTCCCCTATTGATGAATAATCTGTAGACATTCCTTGAGAAACTGTTCCGTTCCCACAAGAATATTTTTTTTTTCCGTTAATAAATTTGGGTAAGATGATTTCTTTCAATGCATTTAATGTAGTTCGTGTACTAGAAAAATATGATGCAGCTGTAAAAAACGAGAAACACTTCCTTTTAAACAAGCAATTTCACCTGGAAATGGAATGTGGGTCTGCTTCTATTGATTGTGGTATAAGTCCCGCAAGAAATTTTGAACCTGCAGTCATGCTCATATCTAATGACCTTATAATATCTTTTGACGAATGGCAATAGGGGTCGTTTATTGCATTATTTGAAAATGATGCTGATCAAGGAGATTGTGGCGTTGAAGTTGAAAAATCCAAAGGTGTGATGACCCGCGTTGCCAAATGGGAAAACTGCATGTATTTCAGAATAATCAAAATTTGATTGAAGATTTAATAAATTCCTTTTGTAGAATTAATCCATCTGTTGAAAGTTATGTAATCTTAGAATGCATTGTTTATAAGAATAAAGAGTTAAATGATGTGGATTTTTCATGTCAATAAAAATATGTCCTTAAAATTGTTTTTTTGTGCACAAGTTTCATCTGACCTGTTCCCACCAAATCAATTGATATCCAACATATTAGTCCAAAAATATTTTTATGATAACTGACGCCCTTGAAAAAAATGGGTTCAAGCCCTGTGGACAGGAGCTTTCTGGCGCTCTAGTTCAAACAGACAAATTATATCTGGTATTGGTTTCTCAGAGTTGGGAATTATATCAATGTATTCATATGATATCACTGCATCATAAAGGAAATTCAATTCAAATAATAGTTTATTAGATAAGTAATAATAAATTACCTTGTAATCGATCAAAAATTTCCTGATCTACGTTCACCAAACTACAGAATTATGCTTTCAATATTTACGTAATATTTTCAACATTTTCGGGTGAGGTCCCCGTTGCATCGCTAAAATACGAGTATTTCAACCCCAATATTTTTGAAGTTACAATATTCCCTTCTGTCAAGTTGACATTATGAGAATTCATACATAGAATAATAACTATTGGGCCCGCAGATCTACCTAGCCAGTAGATCTACATTTTTCCGGTAGATCTACATTTTTCCGGCAGATCTACATTTTTCCGGTAGATTTACATTTTTCCGATAGATCTACATTTTTCCGGTAGATCTACATTTTTCCGGTAGATCTACATTTTTCCGGTAGATCTACATTTTTCCGAGACTTCCTCAGACACACACACACAGAAAGTTTCAATGAAATCGGTCCGGTCGTTCTCGAGTGTCTATAAACCGAACACAGTGCTATCTACCGAGTTCCTATTGTGACTCTGAGGCCCATTCAAATACGCACACAAAGTTTAATCGGAATCGTTCGAGCCGTTTCCTATAGATCGATCGAGGCGCACCTAGAGGATGCTATTGTGAATCAGAGATACGCCGAAAGAAAATCACAGAGTTTCATCAAAATCGGTCCGCCTGTTTCCGAGTTCCTATACATCGATTTTAGCGCCCCCTACAGGGTCCAATTGTGAATCTGAGCCGCCTTGGGTTCCACTGAAATACATACAATACACGCAAAGTTTCGGAGTTGACATATTTCTTAAGACACCCTGTATAGCAGCGGTTATCATTTCGCAACGGTTTTACAAAGTTGAGAATTCTCCTCGCGATAGAAATCTCGAGGTGACATTTTACTTAAAACGCTTGCATTTGAAAATAATCGATGCCGCGAGGAAATGAACACCCTGTATAGTAATGGTTTATTTCCAACGATGTATGCCTCGAAAGTATATTTTCCAACACGAATGAATGAAATGGTTAGTTCATAGCGTTAAAAACAGCAATCTGCAATTGACATTAAAAGAAGAACACCCTGTATAGAGATTTCCGAAAAATACATTATAAGAATCCATCCAAGGTTCCTATTTAGATAACGGTTTGTTTGTGGCACGAATCAATTCAATTGTGTCAAATTTTGCCGTGAAAAAAAGAACACCCCGTATAGTAATGATTTATTTTCAGCGATATATGCTCAGCAAAAAAAAAGAAAAACACCCTTACTTAAAGTCGGCAGATATACCGTTATTCGAAGTTAATATTGCGATAGAAATTGAAAAAAAAACACGAAAAAGTATAATTCCCTTGATGGGATTCGAACCCGCCTTCCCTCGTCCGAAACCGAGATATCGACTATCTAGACATCGGCACTATCGGACTCCTCGAAGGATCCTCTCGATCTCCGGTATTAGAATAAAACGTTGGTACTAACTGCGGATAGATATTCTTAATTTTCACTTTTCGACATAAAATTGCCACATGGAGGTTTATTTGACGGTTTTTTACCCTTATCTTCGCTTTTCGTCAACGTTCAGTCCCGCAAACTGCCTAGAACGGCCATTTCGTTGCGAAAAATTTCCCGCACCCCGTCTAACGGATTCATTTTGACGTTTCTCAGACGGGAAAATTCCCGAGGTCGGAACTTCGAGAACTTGTACCGACTTAGTTGACATTATGAGAATTCATACATATAATAATAATTATATCAATCTGTGAAATACGATTTACATTGAAATTTTAAAAAATCATATCTCCGAAAGTATTAGCTTGTTAGAGTTGAAAATGATATGAATGGATTCTTATGATAAAACTGCTTATTAAAAAAAATTTGATTTGGAATTTGTTTCGTAAAAAAAATTTTTTTTTTGTTACTCTGAAACCATCTGTCCGATTTTGCCCAATAACGAACTTAGCCGAGATATTCATCCCCCAAACCTACTCTGAAAATTTCAACTCTCTAGCTCATTCCGTTCGAGAGTTATCGTGCTTACGGCCGGCCGGACAGAATGAATTCCGACCACGGGTTCTTGATCAGTGAGTCGAACCAAATCGTTAAAGACCATTTTCATCGAAATATTCCAAAATTACAGACATTTGGGCAAATTGATAAGCACTCAGTTCCGAGGAACTAGAGCGCCAATAAAAAAGATACACAAAATTCTTTCTGCATTATTTCGTAATGGGTCTGCTGAAAAGAAATTATCGATTCAGATAATCCCAGGTATTCCCTTTCATATAAACGATAAATGCCCTCAATAATAATCCGAAAAAAGGATCTAGTACATCATGCATCTAACTTGATATGACTGATAGAATAATTCCTATTGCCTAGAGATGCTGAAAATTCAAATCACCTGAAAAAGGCGCCCCCTGAGACGCACAATGCAAAGGGTCATATACCTGCGATTGATGTGGGACCGAAAAGGTACCTCTTGAGGTTAGTGCCTGTGGCTCATCGGTTAACACACCGGACTCATAGTAAAATATTACGGGTTCGAATCCCGTCGTCTCCGAGAACTTTTTCATAAATTTCTACGTCCCTTCACAAAAGCGTCCGAAAAATTCCGTCCACCAAGATGGCGCTGTGATAGTTTCAACTGTCATGGCGTCAATCATCATTCTTACTGCGAAAACAAATAAGTGGGGTTCTGATCACCTGGTGACCCAGAACCCCCCTAGCACTAACTACTGTCTACAGTTTAAATTATTGGTAACTTGTTATTATAGTGTACTAAAACTGGAAGAGACCATTAAATATTCTTTACTTTCCTAAATGCACATTCACATTTCTGACGAGATCTGAACTTTTCATTTTTTTTGAGCAAGTTATACATCGGCTGTAAGAGAATTGACGAATTTTTGAGGAATCTATTGTAAAAATTCACTTACCCTCAAAAAGATTCAAGCTGGGCTACATCTCTGGGGGGTTCTACTTTAGAAATTGCTTCTACCTTATCCACACAGGGATGTGATCCATATCTATCAATTCTATACCCTAAATAAGTAGCAGATTCCTTAAAAAATTCACATTTGTTCTCTGAAATCGTAAAGCCGCTATCATTCAGTAGTTTCGAAACATCCCTTACACGGTTTAAATGCTCAATTTTATCCTTTCTTGTGATTAATATGTCATCAATTAATACAACAACTCCATTTAATCCTGCTAAGATTTTTTCCATAATTTCTTGAAACAGAGCTAGGGCGCTATTGAAACCAAAAGGAAGACGTTTATATGCAAATAAACCTTTACTACTAATTGTGGTTAACAATTTTGAATGCTTATCGAGCAAAGCTTGTTGGTAAGCATTAGTTGAATCAATTTTAGTAAATTGAACTCCGCCTTGTAGTTTATGAAATAAATCTTCTATTAGTAGTAATGGATATCTTCTGTCCACATGTAAGACAGGATTTGGGTCTGTTGGGGTGCCCCATTGACTGTGTGACACTTGGGTCAAAATTTCCTCTCGACATCCTCACGCAACGCAAACGGCATTGGTCTACATTTGAAAAACTGGTTATTTCTTGATTCTAAAGTAAACATTGTTTCTTTTGTTTCACCAAAATCCTCATCTAAACTTTCATTGTTTGGTTCACCTAAATAATTATTCCTCTTATTGCTTTTACACATCTTTGACAAATGTTCTAATTGTTTACAAATGAGATATGTAAAATTTTTGTAAGGACACTTATCTTTCCTATGACCTGCCCTTCCACAAGTTTGACAACTGCTGGTTGCAGTCCCTCCTCCGTTTGATAAAGATGGCCGCGCCTGTTCACCTTCGTTCACCTGGTTCCTTATCGGCCTACGTGATCTTTGTTGACTTATTTGATTTTCCATCTGGTGAAAAAACTTCCTTCAACGGCTCGCTTTTTGTCCATATTTTTTCAGCCAGACTGTTTGCAATTTGAATCATTTCGTCGAAATCCACCTCAGTATCTTCTTCAAAAATTTTCTCCATAATTTGGGTATCGTCCAGTCCCATAATTAATTTATCTCGTAGAACTATATTTAATTCATTTCTGAAAGCACAATTAGTAGCTGATGATCTTACTCCAGCTGCCCATTGTTCTATGGACTCATTCTAATTCTTCACTGCGCTGTAGAATTTGAATCTAGCAGTGAGTGGTCGAATAGTAGGCCGGAAATGCTCGTCGAAAATCTCCACTAGTTCGTCGTATTTCTTCTCCTCCGATGATGTTGGGATGCACAGGCTAAAAATGAATCTGTACGTTTCTTTGTCGCATGGATTTAGCAGGATAGCTCTCTTCTTATCTTCTTCATGGTTTCATTCGCAATGAAATATTGATTCAATCGGGATTTGAAAATATTCCAATCTGAATATTCCAAACGAAATTCTCGAATTTTCCCGAAAACGGCTGGCATTCTGTTTTTTAGAAATTTTATCCTCGTCGCCTTGCTGTAATGTCTTTGGATAGTTCAGAAAAGTATTTCGTGTTGAACGTTTAATTTCCATTAAAAGACTAACCCAAGAATGAATTCCACATATGTAAAATTCAACGTATCTTATCCCTACCACTGAGCATGCGATTCCCCACCATAATATATCACAGGTACCTACCAGTCATTTCAACTAAGAATTTGATAGAATACATTATTTCTGATTTCTCACAAATTCTGTCATGCGATCTCTCGATATCGGCGACTCATTAATATTTCTAGACATATAACTTCTCGAATGCAAGATTTTCGACAAATTTCGTTCGAAATTCGAATTCTATTTGACATTTATAGCCACTCATTCGGAAAGAAAACGTCGTTAATTCAAACTGACTGAATTGTTTGTCCTCTGTGATTGTAAATAAATCATTCACGTTTTGCCTTCTATGGCAGACCCGAAGTCAGTTGAGCAAATCCGAACTGGCGTAAATGTCTCATCTCACCGAGGTTTTCAAAATATGTCAAAATTTGCTATCTTTTTACGGAAGAAGAGAACGTTTTATCAAAAATCGGGCTCCGTTACCAACTACTTCCGAATTTCGTCTTCCGGCCCCTGACGTAATACCTTTACGAGCGTCGCGTCCTCGCCAGATCTCTTTCGTACCGATTTGCACCTTTAACCGAAAACGGCGTTCCCGCCTGAATTTACGATTTTTTTTAAATACTCCCCACGTTTTCTCTCGTCAAAAATCGATACCTGGAGAAAATTCCGTCTTTTCTCGTCCCCGTTGCTCCTCGAATAACCGACGAACATATCGACCTCCTCGAGGAAAAAATCTCCCTTGACATCTCTATGTGATCCCGAGATCTTTGCGTTAGTAAGGTAAACTTGTGGCCAGCAGTCCATATTATGAGATTCAGATGAGCCAGTATATGTACATTTCTCCAGTAGATCTACATTTTCCGTTAGATCCTCAATTTTCTGGTAGATCTACATCTTTCCAGTAGATTACACTTTTCCGGTAGATCTACATTTCTAGAGTAGATCAAAATAATCGGTTGATGAACTGAACCAGTAGTTCAACGCCATCTAACGGATCCTGTTGTGTGAAAATCCCATCGAAATATGTTGAGGCTTTTTTGAGTTCTTATAAACCAAATATAGTGCCACCTACTGAATCGTATCGTGAACCTAAGGCCATCCGAAATACGCACACAAAGTTTCATCGGAATCGGTTGAGCCATTTTTGAGTTCTTATAAACTTGTTGCAGCTCAACACTCAAAATTTCATCTTGATTGATTGAACCATTTTTCACTTAGACATTTTTGGAAAAACACCCAGTATAGCGCAGTGGATTTTCTTTTGTAACAGTTTATTTTCTGATTGATATTTTAAAATGTTGAAATTAATCCTCACGCCAAATATCAGTCGAAGGGAAAGGGCCCCCACATAATAAATGAATTTTTTAAAAAAAGTACTATTACCTTACCTTCGACAAACACAGTTTATGGATTTTGTGAGCTCGAATCGATATCTTAGAAGGACATATCCTTTTTCGTTGAAATTCTATAGAATTAACAAGGCCATCTAATGGATATTCAAAGATTAACGGTATCCCTCATTGTATTTTGTATAAAGTCTCATATGTTTAACTCTTAGAAGTTCTTCAATGTTACATTTATTCAAATCTTGGAGCATTATGTCATTATCAAATCGAAATGATAGAGTGAGAATAATAATCATTTTTCTTGAATTTGGGAAAGGATTCCATTATAATATCAAAATATGAAAAATATTCATCTATCAATGATAATAGTGACCGTTCCTTAGCAATTCCTGCTGATGCTCTAACCTAACAAATAACGCCGTATATTTAGCTAGTAAATCTATAATTTACAGTGTCTGAGAGGTTTGATATTCATAGTTGAAAATGTTTATTTACATCTTTGGGGATAGTTGTTGTGTTTCTCAGTGTATATTTGGAAATTCAAGAGTTGAAAACGTTTCAAAAATATCAACAATCACAATCTCGTTCTCTTCCAAAATTGTGATGATAAAATCTAACAGCACCAGCTTAACTTCTCGATTCATTAAAAATTTCCACTACCATGCTTTCTTCTAAATCATATCATGCAGTCTGATACTACATAGCAAATATAACATAGTGAAATCACTTATGTATCCTCAATTTGATTGCAGTATTGGTATTGCTCGAAATAAACTAATGACGTAAAATTGTATTGTCTATTAATTGTAACTGAAATGAAATTCCCTATAATTTATACCCTGGTGTGTTCCAGTAGACCAAAATTGAAAGCTTCGAGAACATTGTAAAATTACTCTATGCTCCTGAAACTGTAGAACTGATTTCTTGACAGCTTTACACATCCCTGGAAATTTATCGATAATTTCTAGATTTTTTGTAAATTGACCATAGAAAATTCTCGATCGCTAATCGTAGTGGAATTGTGAATTTTGAGAAAGAATGGATCATCTTGAAATTGATTGTTGCATTGTTTTGATATTGAACTATATAAAAACCTCCTCTGAAACAGAAGAATATTCATGATAGCCCCTTTCGTTTCAGATCGTTATAGGTTCGGAAAGAATAACCTGAATTTATTTAGTTTCAACCAACATATTATCCCGATTTTATATCCAATGTCTCGATTTTCTCAGGAAATAATTCGAATTTCCTAAAATTATATCCTATCGGGTCATAAACTTGACGTAGGTACGTTTTGGTTTACCAAAAATACCCTGGATAGGGCTTTTTCATTTTAGATAGTTAATTAACTATGTTTGAATTTTTTAAATACTTTAAAATAAATCAGTCCGATCAAACGGTAATTCAAAATATATTTCGTAATTTGACGAAAAGCTCCATATCTCATTATACTTTTACCCGGTGGGAATGTTCCTTGAAGTTTTAAATTTCGTAGAAATGAAAATAATCGAAAACAAAGGCACTTTGACCACTCCGGGATTCGTTCTGGTGCCCGGGCGGCTCGGTACGATGATCCGTACCTCTAGCACCTGGGCCAGATTGCCTATTAGAAAATATGAGTATATATTGCCACATGTCCTATCGGGTGAGAAACTTGAGGTACTACCCTTATGAACAATATATTTCATATATTAATCGAAGTCTTCCTTACATTAGAACAGGTAATATCCTCTATATACCTCTTTCCTCGTTTCTGTCGCCTTCACTTCGGAAAATTGTTGTATTCTACGAAATATCGGTATCAGAGCCGATGGTGTTTGCCATTCTAGAGAAATTTTACAGATATTTTCTCACAGATAATCGTCGATTTCGTACAAATTCTCCATTTTATTCGTCCAAAAACAGCGTATGATGTCATCAATTCAAACTGACAGAAGTTTCCGTCATCTGTGGCCGAAATAAATCATCCACGTTTCGCCTTGTATAGAGGACCCGAAGTCAGTCAAGCAAAGCTGAACTGGTCTGAATGTCACATTTCGCCGAGGTTTTCAAAATATGTCAAATTCTGCGTTCTTTTTACGGAAAAAGAGAACGTTTTATCGAAAATCGGGCACTGAAAACTGCGTTTAAACCCGAATTTGCGATTTTATTAAAATACTCCTCACGCTTCTTCTCGTCAAAAATCGATACCTGGAGAAAATGTCGTCTTTTCACGTTCCCTTTTTCACCTCGAATCCCTCGTCGACCCTCGAATAACCGACGAAAATATCGAACATTTCGACCTCGAGGAATTTTTTTTTACATCTCTCTGTGATCCCGATATCTAGGCGTTAATGAAGTTAACTTGTGGCCAGCAGTCTTTTGTCTGAGACACAGATGAGAAAATAGTTTCAATTCAATGGGTATAAATTTATTAAATCGGTAATTCAATTGTGTCGTGGGAAAAAGAACACCCTGTATAGTAATGGTTTACTTTCAACCATGTAGGTCTCGGAAGTACATATTTTGACACAACAAACGAAATTTTACGATTAAGGCAGCAAATTGCAATTGGCGTTAAAAGAAAATATTATTATCCATCCTAGGAACTTACTGAATTATTGCTCTGTTTGTGGCACAAATCTTTTCAATCGCGTACGATTGTGCTGTAAGAAAAAGAACATCCTGTATAGTAATGGTTTATTTCCGACGATGTATGCCTCGAAAGTATATTTTTTATATGTATCCCCATGAGCCAGTTGATGAATTTATTGGGTATTGTATTGTATTGTATATTATTATACTGATCCTCCTAGGTCTTCCCCAAGGAGACCCCTCATAAGCTCTCGAAGATCTTGAGCGAGTAAGGAGAATCTGTTGTGATCTGTATAGGCTTTGTTACCATATCCTTACGCCACCATAGGCACAGCACCGTTAGTTTTAGACCCAGTGAATGGTGGCGATTACCGTGACTAGAAAATTTCTTTCTTAACCTCGGAATTGAACTCGGGCTTTCGCTCCCAAGTCAAATGCGCACTATTGTGATACATTGAATTGGTAGATTTGTTGAACTGGTAGATGAATAAAAACTATAGTTATTATGTAGCGTTAATTGAAATATACTGTATGTCATCATGGTACAAGAAATCAAATTCATATATTCGAAAATAATCAATGAATTGGTAGCGTAAGGTACCTATTCAAATACATATATTCACAGTTGGATCGTAAATAATCTGTGGTTGCGTAAGGTCCCTAATAAATATGTAATTTCACAGTTGACTCAAATATAATCAATGCTGTGTTGCGTGAAGTCCCATTTCAATTGCATACATTCACAATTGTATCAAAAATAATAATATATATAATAAACGACGCAATGAATGCGATGGAGTAGTTTCTTATTCAAATACATACATTCACAAGTGATCAATTGCATCAAAAATAAGCAATGCTGTGTATGCGGTTGCGCAAGGTCGTTTTTAAAATACATACATGCACAGGTGCATCCAAAATATACATTGCTGTGAACTCGGTGGCGTAAGAACCCTATCGAATACGTTCATCCACTGTTATTTAGGCAAAGCTTTGTTTGTGGCGGCGTATGAACACAAATCACTTCAATCGTTTAATGGTACCTTGAGATAAAAAGCACCCTGTATAGTATTCAATAATGTATTCCGATAGTTATTTCTATACCACAAATCAGTCAGAGCAATATATGTCGATCCGTTCTTGTGTTCCTATAAACCGAATAGAGCGCCACCTACCGGGTTCCTATTGTGACCCTGAGACCCACTCAAACACGTACCTAGAGTTTGATCAGAATCAGTCCACCCACAATATCGACCCCCTCCAGGAAAAAAATCTTTTTTGACATCTCTCTGTGATCCCGAGATCTTGGCTTTAGTAGAATGAACTAGTAGCCAGCAGTCCATATTTTGGGATTCAGATGAGCCACCAGATCTACCTAGCAATAAATCCACATTTTTCTGGTAGATCTACATTTTTCCGGTAGATCTACATTTTTCCGGTAGATCTACATTTTTTCGGTAGATATACATTTTTCCGTTAGATCTACATTTTTCCGGTAGATCTGCATATTTCCAGTAGATCTACATTTTTTTGGTAGATCAATTTAATCGGCAGATAAATTGAATCGGTAGATCAATTGAACCCGTAGTTCAATGCCATCTAACGGGTCCTGTTGTGATTCTGAGATTCATTCACACACGAAAGTCCCATCGAAATATGTCAGGAGTTTTTGAGTTGCTAAAAACCGAATATAGCGCTTCCTACCGAATCGTTTTGTGAACCTAAGGCCTTCCGAAACACAATCACAAAGATTCATCAAAATCGGTATAGCCATTTTTGAGTTCCTGTAAACCGATTAAAGTGCCACCTACCGGGGAATATTGTGGATCTGGAACTTAGTCAGATACACACACAAAGTTTCATCGAAATCGGTCCAGTCATTCTTGAGTTGTTATAAACCGAATGCAGCGCCACCTAACGGGTTTCTATTGTGACACTGAGAGCCACTCAAACACGTACACAATGTTTCATCAAAATCGGTCGAGGCATTTCTGAGTTTCTACAGACCGAAAGCAGCGCCACCTACCGGGGTATATTGCGGACCTGACACATACTCAGATACACATACAAAGTTTCATCGAAATCAGTTCAGCCGTTCTTGAGTTTCTATAAACCGAATACAGCGCCACCTACCGGTTACTTATTGTGACCCTGAGACATACTCAAACACGCACACAATGTTCTATCAAAATCGGTCGAGCCATTTCTGAGTTCCTATAGAGCATTATCAGCGCCACCTACCGGATGCTATTGTGAAGCAAGGACACACCGAAACACACAAACAAAGTTTCATCAAAATCGGTCAAGTCGTTTCGGAGTTGACATTTTTTTTTAAACACCCCGTATAGCAGCGGTTATCTTTTCGTAGCGGTTTTACAGTGTTGAGTATTCTCTTTACGATACATCTCTAGGGGTGACATTTTACTTGAAACACCCTGTATAGTTAATTACATGCTTAATATTTGAATATTTTGAGTAATTTTAATGCAAAAATCCGTCCGATCGAACGGATATTCATTATAGATTTCGTAACTTAACGAAAAGATCCAAATCCCAAGATACGTTTACTGGAGTATGTTCCTTTATAGTGCCACCTACCGGGGAATATTGTGGATTGAAACCTACTCTCAGATACACACACAAAGTCTCATCGAAATCGTTCCAGTCGTTTTTGAGTTGTTATAAACCGAATTCAGCGCCACCTAACGGGTGCACACAAAGTTTCATCGAAATGGGTAAAGCCGTTTCGGAGTTGACATTTATTTAAAAACATCCTGTATAGCAGCGGTTATCTTTTCGTAACGGTTTTACAATGATGAGAATTCTCTTCACGATAAATCTCTTGCGGTGACATTTCACTTAAGACCCTGTGTAGCAATGGTTTTTCATTTTCGACCGTTAATTTTCTACTTAAATGGTTGATTATTTTGTGTAATTTCAATGCAAAACATTCAAAATTACGTTCAATTTTGGATCAAAAATAATCAATCTTGTGTCTGTGTTTGCGTAATATACATACATTCACGGTTGGATAAAAAATAAACAATGCATTCAACGCGGTGGCGTAGGTTCATATTCAAATACATACATTCACAATTGGATCAAAAATATTCAATGCTGTGTCTTTGGTTAAGTAAGGTCCTTGTTCAAATACATACACTCACAGTTGGATCAAAAATAAACAATGCAATGAACGCGGTGGCGTAGGTTCCTATTCAAATACATACAGAAATCCGTGTGATGGAACCATTGATTATAGATGTCGTAACTTGACGAAAATATCCAAATCCCATTTTCGACAGTTAATTATCTGCTTAAAGTTTGAATATTTCGATTAAATTAAAAGAAGAATTTTCAAACAAACGGAAATTCAATATAGATTTCGTAATTTGACGAAAAGATCGATAGCCCATGATGAGTTTACACGGGAATAACACACTCTGAAGGTTTCATTCCATAAAAATGAAAAAAATTATAACGTCAACGATTGCCGGCCTCTCCGAGATTCGAACCGGCTGCCCCGCGATGTAGACCGTTGACCCTAGGACGCGTCCCACCCGGCCACTTTCGCTATAGATAGAAGTTGGAATTATGCTCTATATAAAGGTTTTATAGCACTGGGATGATTTCCGTCCTTCGATTTCCCGAATATCGTCAATTCTGTCAAGCGATCGCTCGAAATTGGTGACTCGTTCATATTTCTCGAAATTTTTTTTGACGATTTCGAGATTTTCGACTGATTCCGTTCGAAATTCAAATTCGATTTGACATTTCGCACCGCTCGTTCGGACCGAAAGAGTCGATCTTGCAGGAGCCGCGCTAAAATTCAGCACAGAAATACGTGAAACGTCAGAATGTTTTCGATTTTCGCAAAAAGTCACATTTTCTTATCGTTCTTCCGGGCAAACGAAAGGAAAGATCGAAAGCAGATATAGCCTATCCGGTAATTTCGAATCTCTTCTTCGCTTTTCCGCGGACTCGTCGTTTCTAACGTCGCCGGTCGTTCGATCTCGTTTCCTTCATTTGGCACCTTTTGCCGAAACTGGCGTTTTTTCGCATTTTCGTGATTTTTTTTAAAATACACCCCCATCTTTTCGATCCAAAAACGCGAAACTCTACGAAATTTCCGTGTTTTCTCTCGCTAAAACTCCTCAAGATTCCCCCCCAATCTCCCTCCTAACCACCAAAAAAACACCACTTTTACAACGACCTTCTCGAAAAGTTTCCCTTGATCTACTTCGATGGTCCAAGTCTTCACTTTAGTATATGTATTGACTAGTGGCTAGCAGTCCATATATTGGGATTCAGATGAGCCAGCAGATCTACCTAGCCATAGATCCACATTTTTCTGGTAGATCTACATTTTTACGGTAGATCTACATTTTTCCGGTAGATCTACATTTTTGAGTAGATCAGTATTATCGGTAGATCAATTGAACCGGTAGTTCACACACACGAAAGTCCCATCGAAAAATTTCGAAGCGTTTTTGAGTTCCTATAAACCGAATATAGCGCCACCTACCGGTTTTCTATTGTAACCTCAACACCCACTCAAGCAATAATAATAAAATGATTATTAAGATTCAGGCCACAAAAAGTAACTCAAAAGTAAAGTTTCATCAAAATTGGTCGAGCCATTTCTGAGTTAGCCATTTCTGCGATAGCAATGCCACCTAGCGGGGTATATTATAGACCTGACACATACCCAGATACAGACACAAAGTTTAATTGAAATCGGTCCAGCCGTTCATCCTATAAACCGGATACAGTGCCAGCTTCCGGTTTCCTATTGTGACTCTAAGACCCACTCAAACACGCACACAACGTTTTATCTTGGGGCGCCCCCTACCGGATGCTATTGTGAACCAGAAAAACACCAAAACACAAACACAAATAGCGAATTCCATTGGTAGAACTCGTGCGCACTGAGTTCATGAATCGTATTCTATTGGAGAATTTCGTCGAGCATTTTGAAGTCCAGTGCAACATTTATTGCACTCAGTGCAGCACCAGTACACCACTGGTGTTGCCAATAACCTATAACCTATAATCTATACTTAACCCACAAGCTCAAGCCTCTCGATAAGGAATATGAGTTTGGTGGATGAGAACTTGTCCAGTTCCCTCAGTCTCAGTTTGTGGACTATCAGTTCCTCAAATCTGATCCTGCCCCAAGCGGGGCAGTCACACATGATGTGTTCGATAGACTCGTGGTCCTCCAGGCATAGTCTACACTCAATCAAAACCAACGTAATTAGGTTTTTTCTGAGCCCACAGTGGTCTGTGTATACGGCTGTTAGGATTCTCAGGTATACCCTAGAGAATCTGAGCCATTGTCTGGCTCTTTCAGCTGATGAGCCAGTTATTGTTGAGCGAGCATGTCTCTGTCCAGATTTCCTAGACCTTTTGGCCCAACCATCTGTTGTTCTCCCTCCCCGCTGCCTGAGAAAGATACCACAGGCTGGTTCAGGTCCAATGAGACCCATGGAAGAAGGAGGTTACACGGTCAATCTGGAATCAGTTCAGTCTGACATCCATTTATAATTGATGTCAGAGAAACGGGAAACTGATTGTATTTCAAGCAGCAAGTTTATTTAATTGGAAGAAGCCAATGCATTTTCATTGAGAAGTGACCGTGTAATGTGTTTCCTCAGTCCAATAATCTGGAATCAGTATCATCGTAATCACAATGACAGACTGAACTGATGCCAAACTTGTAGACGATTTAACTCAGGAAGAAAGTATATTATAGTCGAATGTAAGTGAATCCAGAACACAGTTGTTAAGAACAACCCTAATCTATCATAACCGATCAGTTATGTTTGGTAGGGGTACCACTGTGTTTTGGTTATTCGCTTGAATTCCACATATGTTTAAAAAAAAAGCACTGACTTGAAGTCAGTACTCTTTGGCACGCGTGTTCACGGTGGCTAATTTGAATTGAATGATGAGTACTTCAAGCTCAGTAGATAGAGCGAGCCGAAGATCTACCCAAAAGATAGTGGACACCATTCACTGTCGGTTCAAAAATTAATAGTGCTGCATCTAAGCTACCATCAGGATAGAGTAAATAAGTTGGAAAAGAACACAACTGACTCTCCTTAGTCGCACAAGATCCTGGAAGATTTCGGAGGGTCAGTATAATCCTAATCATGTTTACAGAACGCGCGCCAAAGCAGATTGACTTTTTACACTTTTTCTTTCATTGTTAAGTGTTAAGATGAGGTTGTACTTCACAGGAAAAATAATCAAACTAATATAAAACATAAATGAAATGGCTTTATTGCCTATAATTATCCAACTTAACCTCACAATGTATCTCTTATTCCATACTCATTAATTACCTGCATACTGACTACTTTCACACGAACGAACGATCAACATACAATAACTCATGCGCAGAAATTCAAGAGTAACAGCTTCCAATGAATAAAATAAATGTACATATTCTCAACATGCCTCCTTACATCTATTTTTTTTCATTACAATAATTATACAAACTTTGATTCAAATAAATTTCACATTATCATTATTATTTTTTTTGTCACATCAAATTCAACATAGTTCTAAATTTTTCAAATTTAACTCTGCCCAACGACTGTGTAAATATATCTGCAATGTTTTCATCAGAATTAATTTTATCTACATCAATAACATTCTCTTTTACACTCTCATGAACGTAATGATAGTGAACTTCTATGTATTTAGAATTTTTGGTAAAATTACAATATATTGCTATATCTATAGCAGCTGAATTATCCTCATAAATATTGATTGCTTTAGTGCACTTAATGTCAAATATTTTTATCAGTTCTTTTACAAATTTCAATTCACTCACAGCTTCAGACAACGCTACATATTCAGCAAAAGTCGAAGCTTTTATTATAGATTTTTGATTTCTCGATTTCCAATGAACAACATTACCTAAAAATCTTATTTAATAACCAGTTGTTGATTTTCTATCATTATTATCACCTGCCCAGTCAGCGTCAACAAAACAATCAATTACATCATAATTATTATTACTATTAAAAATCAAACTCAAATGTTCAGTTAAATATAAATATTTCAAAATTCTCAAAGCGTATTTAAAATGTGTTTCGTTGTAGAAATTTTGGAATCTACTCACATAATTCACAGCAAAACATATATCTGGTCTCGTGGCCGAACTTATATATAACAGTGCACCGACTAAATTTCTATATTCAATATCTTTTTCACAACTATCAGATTTTTCAAGACGTAAACTCACCTCCATGGTCTAAACCATATTTTATTACTAATGATGCAATATACTCCTTTTGTGTTAATTTAAGTTCTCCACGAGACTCATCATAAAATACAGAAATACCTAAATATTCTCTTATTTTTCCTAATTCTTTCATTCTGAATTTTTCAGATAAGAGTTTCTTCACTTCTGCTATAAGAGCATAATTTTCATAACAAATTAATAAATCATCAACGTATACAAGTAAATAAATAGTATATTCTTCATCTCTCTTAATATATAAACAATAGTCAATGTTACTTCGTACAAAACCTAAATTCAACAGAAATTTATCGAGACATTCATACCATGCTCGAGGGCTTTCTTTCAATCCATATAAAGCTTTTACCAACCTACATATCCTATCAGTCCCATCTTCGTAGCCCTTTGGTTGGCAAACATATACTTCAGAAGTTATGTTTCCATTTAAAAAGGCTGTCTCAACGTCCATCTGTTCAATACTAAATCCCATCGTACAGCAATATGATAACAAAGTTTGCATTTTCGCAACAGGCGAATAAATGTCATCAATCTGATTTTTCTGCTGAAAACCTCTAACCACTAATCTAGCTTTATAAGTATTATCTGTTTTTTTATGATAGACCCATTTAACATGAATGATCCTTTTATTTTCCTTGTTTTCGACTAAATCCCAAGTATTATTTATATTCAAATTATTCATTTCTTTGTCCATCGCTTCTAACCATTTTTTACTATCCTCCGAACTCATCGCCTCCTCAAACGAACAAGGTACATCGGCTCTACAGCAATTAGCAACAATATTTTTGGTTTTTGTTTTATATTCATCGTATCTATCTGGGCAACTTTTACTTCTTCCTGACGATTCTCCATTATCAGAATTTTGTTCTACATCATTATCTATATCCGATTCATAAAAATTTAAACCGATACACTTCACATTCTCTTCAACAATATCAAGATGTCTAGCAATTATTACTTTATTATTCATACGCACACGATATCCGACATCAGCATAACCGATTAAAATTCCCATTTCAGCCTTTTTATCCCACTTTGAACTTCTTTTTTGATCTGGTTTCTTTACAAACACTCTACTACCGTATAATCGTAAATTAGAAACATCAGGTCTCTTCCTGAAAAATAATTCATAAGGTGTTTTCATTTCCATTGTATTTGTCAAAGTTCGATTCTTCAAATAAGTTGCCGCACAAACTATTTCGGGCCAATATCTTTTATGAACTTGAGCTTCTTCTAACAAACAACGCGACATATCCATTATCGTCCTATTGAACCGTTCAGCAACTCCATTTAATTCATGGTCATAAGCAGGACATGGTGAAATTACAATACCCTTTTCTCGAGCAAGATTATAAACATCACGATTTAAATATTCCGATCCGTTATCGCATCTCAAATATTTTATTCGTTTACCTAATGAATTTTCACATACGTTGACATATTCCATAATGCAATCACACACTTCAACTTTAGATTTAATGGTATAAATTTTCGCAATCTTACTATAATCATCAATGAATGAAATAAAATATTTTTCCCCTTTGAATCCCACAGTATGAAAGGGACCGCAAACATCAGTATGAACGATCTCTAAAATTTCTTTTGCCCTGCACCTATTATTTTTGAATGGAATATTATTCATTTTATTTTCAATACAAGTTTAACATTTCAAAAATTCACCATCAAGTTTATTGGGTATACCATTCAATAACTGAATCTTACTCAAAATATTCAAATATTTGAAATTTATAGGTCCTAATAATCTATGCCATTTTTCTTTCGAATTCATATTTTCAACACTTTTATTAGAAATATTTACAAATTTAAAATCAGATTTCAAATTACTTTTCAAATGATACAAACCATTTTCTTTAAAAGCTACTGCAGTTAAGTTTCTATTTCTATCAATAATTTTTGATATATTGTGTTTTGAAATAATCATATTATTATCTGTGATTATTAAATTCGAATGCATTTTTTCAGCAAAGAGCACATCTTTCATATTGACTTCATAGCTTTTACAATTTTATTATCACCTAAGTAAATATCAACAGGCTTTTCAAGGATCTTACTATTTTCAAAATATCTTTCATCGTTTACAATGTGGTCTGTACATCCACTGTCTAATAACCACTTTATTTCGGTACCTGTATTAGTTTTGTTTACCTTATTATTCTGCGCAATATGATGGTCGACTCTTGTTAACCAAGCGCAGTTCTTTTCTTCTTGCTGTTTTCTACCAATAGTATTCGATTGATGAACAGAGAACTTCTGGAATCTTCCACGATGCGCCCGCGCTCCTTGTTGGTTGTAGTTTCCACGACCTGTGACGTATCCACCCCTTCCGGCTCCTTGCCGGCCTTGTGCTCCTCGCCATGATGAGCTGCTGCTTCCTGTTTGCCCGCCATTTTCACAATCCCTCTGAAGATGACCTCCTTCTCCACATCGATAACAAACTCTCTTATCAGCCGAAAATGTACTTCTTTTCCTACCAATATTATCATCTTTTTGATTTTTTAACTCGGCCATTTGCAGTTTACATTTAACA
The DNA here is from genome assembly GCA_937662695.2 of Halyzia sedecimguttata. Taxonomy (NCBI): domain Eukaryota; kingdom Metazoa; phylum Arthropoda; class Insecta; order Coleoptera; family Coccinellidae; genus Halyzia; species Halyzia sedecimguttata. The sequence goes on from OW569414.2 coordinate 55,941,731, forward strand.
TAATCTGCGGCAGACCGCAGAAGATCAGAATCTTCTTCTTTCAAGGTATCAATTAAATCACCAATATAACTATAACTTTCAGGCAATGTATTTGCATGTAGTTTAATTTTTCTCTTTCAGACACACTCGCACCCGCGTTCTTCAATTCTTTCACAAATCTTTCGAAATCACTGAAAAATGTCGCCGAATCATTATAATTACATAATCTCAATTTTTCCAATGTATTTCTACAAACAATTTGCAATGCTGTAGATTCCTTCAAATATAGACTATCGAATTTCTTCATTATGTCATATGCCGTTTCTTGATCACATATAAATTCCATCTGTTTATCCGATTTAGCACTATATATGTAGTTCAACACTTTAAAATTATTATCTTCCCAAGAAACTTTATCTTCACTTGTTTTTGCTATTTGTATTACAGATTCACACTTTTTCATTTTTAAGAACATCGTAATTCGCTTTTTCCACATACTATAATTTTGTCCATCAAACACTGGTATCTTGAAATCATAATTCGCCATCATACTTCGATTTACGATAGTCGTGTTATCGAATGTTCCAACGTAAACACTTTTTTTCTTACAGCCACTTGAAAGCTTTCGAACCGCGCTCTGCTACCATGTTAAGATGAGGTGGTACTTCGCAGTAAAAATAATCGAACTGATATAAAACATAAATGAAATGGCTGTATTGCCTATAATAATCCAACTTAACCTCACAACGTATCTCTACTTCCATACTCATTAATTACCTGCATACTGACTACTTTCACACGCACGAACGATCAACATACAAAAGCTCATGCGCAGAAATTCAAGAGTAACAGCTTCCAATGAATGAAATAAATGTACATATTCTAAACATTAAGTCAATCTGCTTTTGCGCGCGTGCTTTAAACAAGATTAGGATTATACTGACCCTCCCAAATCTTCTAGGAGCTTGTGCGACTAAGGAGAGTCAGTTGCGTTCTTTTCCAACTTTGTTACTCTATCCTGATGGTAGCTTAGATACAGCACTGTAAATTTTTGAACCGACAGTGAATGGTGTCCACTATCCTTTGGGTAGATCTTCGGCTCGCTCTATCTACAGAGCTTGAAGTACTCATCATTCAATTCAAATTAGCCACCGTGAAAACGCGCGCCAAAGAGTACTGCCTTCACGTCAGTGCTTTTTTCCTCAAGTTTCTTCAACAAATATAGCTATCAATACAGTTTGGCTGTTAGCTTTACCATAGATCGAAAAAAATTGCGGTTGTGGGACCTCCGTTAGGAACGCAATTGCCTCTTCTCCAAATCCGAACGTATTTTGATATAGATCTACCGAAAAAAGTTATTTATAAATTTGCCTCAGGGCTACCATACAGACATTTCAACTCGGAAACAACGCTATTTCCCCCAAACTGACTTGTGTCCGTGCACTGAATTGACATGAATATCGGCCTATTACTCCCAACATAACCCAAACAACCTAAAACCATTCACCTCTCGTCTGCGCATGCGCAATATACAAGTGGCTGCAAGTCCTCCCAAAATTACACACTTCACAAAAAACTCCGATTCTCCAACACTTTTGGTTCAGGAGATATCGCTTCTTGAATCCACGCATGCGCAGACCCTCACCAGATGATTCTATAGAGGACACCCCAAAACCCCAATCCTCTCTGACGAAAGCACCAGCAGTTAAATCACTGATGGTCTGCTCATGTGCATAACGAAAAATGCCCATAAGGGGTAACATCAATTTCGAAATAAGCCCCACGGCCACGGTACGGACACTTCAACTCGGAAAAAACGTTACATTCCCCAAACTGACTTGTCCTTGCACTGAATTGCCATGAATATTCTTTCAAAACCTCACAATATCGGCTCAGCACTCCCAACATAACCCATACAACCCAAAAACAGTCACTTCTCTTATGCGCATGCGCAATCTACTTGCGGCTGCAAGTCCTCCCAAAATCACACACCTCACAAAAAACTCTGATTCTCCAACACTAGTGGTTCAGGAGATATTGCATCTTTAATCCGCGCATGCGCAGACCCTCACAAGTAGATTCTATGGAGGAATAGCATCCGCCACCCCAAAATCCCAATCCTCTCTGACGAAAACACCAGCAGTTAAATCACTGATGGTCTGCTCATGCGCATAACGAAAAATGCCCGTAAGGCTTAACGATATGGAACAAGTTTCGCGTCTGAAAAACATTGCGTCCCAGAAAAAGGGAATGAGAATCTCGTCTCCATCGTGGAACGAATAGGCAGTTATAACGGTTATGAGGTGAGTCCGTTCATCATTGACCACACTAATAGAGTCCAGGTTAATTAGGATACACCGAACAATCGAGCTAAAAATATAATAGTAAGGTTCACATCTCGAAGGGATAGAGACGGTTTTCTAATGGCGGCTAAAGCTAGGAAAACTGAGAATAGAGGTTCGCTGAAATTTTTATTGCCTACTGTTTCGGAAGCATTTTACATTAATGAACACTTAACAGTGGCCAACAAAGTTTTATACAGAGATGTGAGACTCGCTGCGACAGACAAACAATACAAGTTTGTTTGGGTAAAAAATGGTGCTGTTTTTTGTAGAAAAAGTGAAACGTCCAGGATTCTATTGATCAGAAACCAGAACTCAATCGAGAAGATGTAAAAATTTTTTTTTTCTTAATATTGTTTTTATAAGCTTCATTTCTTCTCATGGTGGATAGACTATTGATTTATGGGCAAAATGTTAATGGCCTGCGCTCCAAAACCACCGAATTTAAACTGAATACGTTAAACGTTGGTGCTGATATTTACCTCGTAACTATATGATGGACTGTGGGATTCAGAGATCTGTGACCTATCCAGATACAAGGTTCTCCGTCGGGATCGGGAGAGTGCCAGTTGTGCTCAAGATAAAAGATCTGGTGGTGGTGTGTTAATTGCTGTGCGGAATGAAATTACGGTCGTTCTTCAAACTCAATTCCAGAGCGATGCTGAGGACTTGTGGATCACTCTCTCCGACTGCAGTAGTGGTTGTAAAATACATGTCTGCTGTGTCGACTTACCACCAAGGGATGAAACGCCAGGAAACACTTCACCACTAAGCTTCAGGCAAATCTGGATTGTCTCACGGGGGAACCAATATTAATATATGGTGACTTTAATTTTCCTTATGTTAACTGGATTTCTAGTGACTGCGGTACATTTTTCGTTACAACAAATGTGGACAATGCGATTTCGCCTCTGATTGATCTACTAGCCTTCGCAGAGTTCTTTCAATATAATTTCATTAAAAATGTGGATGGTAGAATGTTGGACTTGGTTTTCGGTACAGGCGTTGAAATTTCAAATTTATTCGAGAGTGATATTGCTTTAGTAACTCCTGATTCTTACCACCCTCCGATCGAATTTTATATAAATTTTTCCAGAAAGAGTATTCTTCATGACAATACTTCCACTTTCTACAATTTCAAAAAATCTAATTACGATAAACTTAATGAATTTTTCTCTACTCGTGATTGGAATGTTGTTTTCATAATCAATCAATAAATAAGGCTGTCTCAATTTTCTATAGTATACTAGATCAAGGTGTGCAATTACATGTTCCCAAAGTAACCATCAAAAATAAAAGATATCCTAACTTTTTCTCAAAAACTACCATCCAAATCATAAAACAGAAAAATTTATTGCACATGAAATGGAAGAGATTCCAATATCGATACTATTATGACAAATTTCGAGAATTGAGACGGAAGAGTAAATATTGTATTGTTGAAGACTTCAGAAATCATATAAAAAATATTCAGCATGATATAAAGGAGTGTCCAAAAAATTTCTGAAAATATATCAAGGACAGTAGAAGGGAGGGAAATATACCGAATAAAATATATTATGATAACGGTGTTGCGGACACTGGAAAAGATGTTTGTAATTTATTTGCTTCCTTTTTTCGCAGTGTGTACAAGCCTTATAAGCAAGTCTTTCACTTTTATGATCAATGTAGCTATAACAATGTGTTGAGTTCGATAACTTTCACTGCGGAGGTTGTCTCTCAGAAAATGGAATCTCTTAATGTAACCAAGGGAGCCGGTTTTGATGGTTATACTTCATATTTTGTAAAACATTGTTGTTCTTCATTATGTCATCTCTTTCTGTTTTGTTCAATAAGTCTGTTCAGTCTGGTGTCTTTCCAGATGAGTGGAAGATTGGTCTCCTTGTTCCAATCTATAAGAACACTGGAGAAAGAAGTTCAGTCAATAGCTATCGTGGTGTCAGTAAGCTTTCAATCTTTAGTAAGCTGTTCGAAAGTATCGTACTCGACTATTTGTTCCATAATGTGAAGTCCTTATTTATGGATTGTCAGCATGGATTCTATTCGAAGCGTGGCATTGAAACAAATTTAGTTATCAACAAGTCAAGAGCGTTCCTGCTAATCGGGTCCTTCATGAATGGCTTCGTATACTTGTGCATATATTTCACAAATCAAATAGACCCCAGGGAGTTCATTGATCTGCCGAGAAAGCAAGAGCAGACGCGTTTCTGGCTTCTTGGCCTTCATCAGTACCCTGTAGCTTTCCCAACAAATTCAACTAAACTGACCCGGGTTAGGCCTCTCAGAGCCGGCTTGGTCGTCTTGGCCGTCTGCTCTTGCTTTCTCGGCAGATCAATGAACACCCTGGGGTCTATTTGATTTGTGAAATATATGCCTAAGTATATTTATTATACGAAGCCATTCATGAAGGACCCGATTAGCAGGAACGCTCTTGACTTGTTGATTTTTTAACAACGGTATCGCCATTTTTCATTATCAAATTTAGTTATATATTCAGAGTATATTGCGGGAGCGCTGGATGAAAGAATGCAGGTTGATTCCCTGTATACCGATTTCAGTAAGACCTTCGATAAGGTTGATCACAATCTTCTAATATACAAACTTGCGGGAGTCAGTGTTCAGGGAGATTTTCTGAGATGGTTTGCATCATATCTCTACAATCGGAGTCAGTTGGTCACTGTAAATGGATACAGGTCTGCACCTTTTGTGGTTACCTCTGGAGTGCCGCAGGGTTCACATCTGGGTCCATTATTGTTTTTAATATTCATTAACGATCTGAAATCCTGCTTTAAACATTGTCGTATACTGCTATATGCTGACGATTTAAAGATATTGCTGAGGATTTTGACAGTCCTAGACAGTCTGAGGGTTCAGCAAGATCTCAATGAATTCACAAAATATTGCCACCTTAATGGATTGGAACTCAACATCGAAAAATGCATTTTTATATATTTTTGTAGAAACAACACACCCGTGCATTTTGAATATTTTTTGAATGGCCTCAATCTGACCCAGGTAGACAGAATAAAAGATCTGGGTGTAATTTTCGACGCGAAGATGTCTTTCAATATCCATTTGGATTATGCAATTGACTCATGCAGCAGATTTCTGGGTTTTGTATGCAGAATATGCACAAACTTCAATGATGAATCTGCCATTAAATCCATTTATTACGCTTTTATTTATAGCAGACTGAACTTTGCGAGTGTTGTATGGAACCCACAGTATAATGTTCATAAAATCAGACTTGAGCGGCTTCAAAATAGATTCGTGAGATTTCTGCATTATAGGGTAACTGGGGTCAATGTGAATACTGGAATTAGTGAGGTTCGTTCTAGTTACAATATAAGGCCATTGGAGCAAGGAAGATTGAATAATGACTTAATATTTCTATATAAGATTTTAACTAACTATTACGATGCATCAGAGTTAGTGTCAATGTTCTTTTATCGTGTACCCTCCAGAAATACTAGGAACAGACAATTGTTTGCTGGCCTCAGTTATAACACCAATCTGGGCAGAAACTCAACAATTGTAAGAATATGCGATTTGTTCAACAAGTATTGTGATGGCTTGGACATATTTTCATTGAATTTAGTTTCATTCAAAAGATCACTCAGAGATATTTTTCGTTTGTAATTTAGTCATATGCATAGGGCAGTTATTGTATCTTGTAGTGTATAATTGATGGAGTTAGTTTTGTTTTCATTTTATTCCTATTCTGAAATATCGAGCACCATATGGGTATATTTCGTTTGTAATTGGAAGTATTAGAGGATGCTAATATGGGATTTTCTCCTGTTTGTGTCCCAAAGTCTGAATAAATAAATGAATAAATAAATAAATGTTCATACAGAATTGCCAGAAGCAAGAATCTTTCAAAAAAACCCTGATATTTACAGGTTTAAACGACCTATGGAAAAGGTCAAGTTCGAACAAAATCTTTGGAAAATGAAACTATCCAGATATAAGCATGAATACTTACTTTCTATCTTGATAATTATATCCTGGAAAACTTCAAAATTGTGGTACTATTTATGTTCATACACTGGAAGATCATCTGACCTGAAAATCGTCGAATTATTAAGTGAAGTAGTAATTAGCTCATAGTACTTACTTATAGAGTTATATTCAACGTAATTTGTAACAAATTATCGTTGATTTAAGGAAAACCCATCCGCTCAGTCCATTTTGAGGTTATTTATTTCAACCGACGAATACGTACCGATCGTGGTAAAATATGAATTTCCGTCAAAAGTATCAAATCGAATGCAAGGGTTTTTTATCGATTCTGAATAATTCTCGGCAAATTTCCGATCCATAATCGATCGATTTTCCCTAATTCCTCTTCCAAATTTACGCCCCAGATCTGACTGACATCACTGACCTTGGAATGCTTCTAGCGTTCTAGCTCATTCCTTTCAAAAAATAAGAGATGTGCGTTTGCGATTTCATCCTTTAATTTACTTCGAGCTTTTCGTGAGTTTTCGGTGCACGGGATCTTTTATCAAGATTCAGAGGATCGTTCGATTTCGGTCCCGCTCGGGTCGTTTTATTTCTATAGTCCCATTAAAACGGTAGATTTTCCCCATTTTGGTGATTTTCAAACGCTCGTAGAAAAAAAAATGGAAAGGAATCGGAAAAAAGGGGCACGATACGTTTATCCGTTTATATTTCGTCTTTCGATTCGTACCGTTAAAAGTCGGCGCGTGTCCTGAACGAAAAAGCCTTAGGGATTTGAGCGACCCCGCGTTCGCCGATTTCCCCGATTCAGCGACTTTACAGGAATTATTTTAAAATACTCGTGACGTTCCTATCTTGACGGCAATACGTCCGTCCTCGCCCTTTCCGTCGCTATATTCGCCGCTCGCGAAAATTCCTCCCGCGATACCACGACGAAAATAGTTTTAAAAAGTGTAGTTCAGTAGTTCCGATCTTTTCAGTCTCGGAGTCAGTAGATTAATTGATTAGAAAGATCAATTGAACATCGAATAATGTAACGATCGAAAGAAATGATTAATTCGAAATTATATAAATTATTTAGAAGAATAGGAAAAACAGTACAATATATGTGTCGATCATTTTGAAATTGGTGTAGCTCCTTACCATTTAAATACATATTTTTCAGCTCAATGATATCACATTTAGTCATCGCAGTTGCAGCGTTATCAGGATATTACTGCAAATATTGCAGTTGCTTCACTATTTCGATGAGAGATATGATTGAGCAGAAAAATATTGGTTCAAGCACTGACGTGAAGCAAAGTGCTTTTGCGTGTATGTTGATAGTCCATTCTCCTGTTTTGGACACTCTAAATCGAGTCTCCCATGGTTCAAGCACTGACGTGAAGTCTGGAGCTTTTGCGCGTATGTTCTATTGTCTATTCTCCTGTATTTGACACTTTTAATCGAATTTACCATGGAAAATTTTATTTCGGTGTTCAATACGGGGGAACGGAAAATATAATTCACCATGGTAACTTCGATTAAGAGTGTCCAATACAGGAGAATGGACAATAGAACATACGCGCAAAAGCTCCTGACCTCACGACAGTGCTTGAACCAATATAATATACAATACAATACAATACAATACTATACAATCTTTGAATAAATATTTTTCTGCTCAAGTATTATCCTGATAATACTGCAACTTCAATGACTAAATGTGATATCATTGAGCTGAATATTATGTATTTAAAAGGTATGGAGTTACACCAATTTTACAATGATCGACACATATATTTTACTGTTCCTTCTATTCTTCTGAATAGATTATATAATTTAAAATTTATCATTTCTTTCGATCGTTACATTATTCGATGTTCAATTGGTCTTTCTATTCAATTAATCTACTGGCTCATCGGATTCCGAAATATGGACTGCTGGTTCACTCTACTAACGCCAAGATCTCGGGATCACAGAGAGATGTCATAAAAGATTGTTTCCTCGAGGAGGTCTTTATTGTAGGCAGACTGATTTTAATTAAACTATGTGCGTGTTTGAGTGGGTATCAGCGTCACAATAGGAAGCCGGTAGGTGGCGCTCTATTCGTGTTATAGGAACACAAGAACAGATCGACATATTTTGCTCTGACTGATTTGTGGTATAGAAATAACTATCGGAATACATTATTGAAGACTATACAGGGTGCTTTTTATCTCAAGGCACAATTAAACGATTGAAGTGATTTGTGTCCATACGCAACCACAAACAAAGCTTGGACTCAATAACAGTGAATGTACGTATTCGATAGGGATCTTAGGCCACCGAGTTCACAGTATTGTATATTTTTGATGCATCTGTGAATGTATGTATTTGAACAACGACCTAGCGCAACCGCATACACAGCATTGTTTATTTTTGATCCAATTGGTCACTTGTGAATGTATGTATTTGAATAACAACCTACTCCATCACATTCATTGCATTGTTTATTTTTGATCCAACTGTGAACGTATGCATTGGAACAAGGACCTCACGTAACCCAAGACACAGCATTGATTATTTTCGATACAATTGTGAATGTACGCATTTGAATATGAACCTACGCCACCGCGTCCACTGCATTGTTTATTTTTTATCTAAATGTGAATGTATGCATTTGAAATGGGACTCTACGCAACCACAAACTTAAATTGATTATTTTGGAGTCAACTGTGAAATTACATATTTTAATAGGGACCTTACGCAACCGCAGATTATTTTCAATCCAACTGTGAATTTATGTATTTGAAATGGACCTTACGCTACCACAGCATTGATTATTTTCGAATGTATGCATTTGATTTCGTGTACCATGATGACATACAGTAAATTTCAATTAACGCTTCATCATAACTATTGTTCCGATTCATCTACCGGTTCAACTAATCTACCGATTCAATATATCACAATAGTGCGGTTGGCTCAGTGGGAGAGCATTTGACTTGGGAGCGGAAGCCCCGAGTTCGATTTCGAGGTTAGGAAAGAAATTTTCTAGTCACGCCACCATTCACTATTGGGTAAAAAATTAACTGTGCTGTGCCGAAGGTGGCGTAAGGTGGCGTGAGTAACAAAGCCTACACAGAACGCAACTTGTTCTCCTTACTCGCTCAAGATTTTCGAGAGGTTATGAGCGGTCTCCTTAGGGAAGACCCAGGAAGATCAGTATAATAATATACAATACAATAACCAATAAATTGATCAACTGGCTTACGGTTATATATATAAAAATATACTTTCGAGGAATACATCGTCGAAAATGAACCAATACTATACAGGGTGTTGTTTTTCTCACAGCACAATCATACTCGATTGAAGTGATTTGTGCCACATACAAAGCATTAACTCAATAAGTACCAAGGATGGATTCCCATAATGTTTTTGTTCGTAAGCTTCATACAGAGTGTTTTTCTTCTAACGTCAATTGCAGTTTGCTGCATTAACCGTACAACTTCACTCGTTTGTGTTAAAAAATGTACTTTCGCGACTTACATGGTCTTAAGTAAACAATTATTATTCAGGGTGTTCTTCTTCCCATGACACAATTGAATTACCGGTTTAATAAACTTATACCCATTGGTATATCGGTTAGATGGTAGATGCCAGATCATCTGAGTCTCAGACAAAAGACTGCTGGCCACTAGACTACTTCACTAACGCCAAGATCTGGGGATAACAGAGAGATGTAAAAAAAAATGTTCTCCTCGAGGTCGAAATGTTCGATTTTTTCGTCGGTTATTCGAGGGTCGACGGGGGATTCGAGGTGGAAACGGTAACGAGAAAAGACGAAATTTTCACATCAATCAGAAAATAAACTGTCACGAATGAAAATTCACTGCACTATACAGGATGTTATTCCATAAATGTCTAAGTGAAATATGAAACTATTGCAGTCGCTTCACTATTTTGATGAGAGATATGACTAAATGTAATATCATTGATCAGAAACATATTTATTCATAAGTTGGTTCAAGCATTGGCCTGAAGTCAGGATCTTTTGCGCGTATGTTCTATTGTCCATTCTCCTGTATTGGACACTCTTAATCGAATTTAGCATAGTGAATTCAATGTCCGTTCTCCTGTATTTGATACTCCTAATCAAGGGAAAGATCTTTACGATAAAGCCTTATTTCTTGTGGAACTATTTATTGATAACTACAAAAAACTGTCTGCTCGACTAGTTTCGGCGTTACAAACTCGCCATTTTCATGAGATGAGTAACAAGACAACTGCAAAAGGAAAAAAAATTCAAATACTAAATTTCAAAAGATTTAAAAATTAAATATGGAAAATAATAAATTAAAAACTCTCGATGCGGTAGTCCTGTCCAGTTCCAAAATTGGGCAGAACTGCGACAGTTTTTGATTTATTTAATTGAAATTCAAAAACTCACGATGCAGTAGTCCTGTGCAGTTCCAACAATCGAGATGGAAACATTTAATATATTGAATGTTTCCCCGTCGATTGTTCTGCCCAATTTGGAAATTGTGACAGGACTACAGACTGCATCGTGAGTATTTAATTTATACTTTTCCTTATTTATTTTTTAAATCTTTTGAAATTTACTACTTGAATTTTTTTTCTGTTTGCAGTAGTCGCCGAAACTAGTCGAGCCAACAATTTTTTGTAGTTATCAATAAATAGTTCCACCAGAAATAAGGCCAAAGTGTTTGGAGAAATTATACTCTTAATCAAATTACCATGATAAATTCGATTAAGAGTGTCCAATACAGGAGAACGGACAATATAACATACGCGCAAAAGCTCCTGACTTCACATCAGTGCTTGAACCAACTTTTGAATAATCAATGATATTACATTTTGTCATATCTCTCATCAAAATAGTGAAGGGACTGCAATAGTTTCATATTTCACTTAGACATTTTTCGAAAAACACCCTGTATAGCGCAGTGGATTTTCATTTGTTATAGTTTATCTTCTGATTGATGTTTTTAAAAATAATGGACACCTCACTCCAGTTAAAATCAATTTCAATAAGAAATTGCCAAGTGACGATTGAGCACACCTTCCCAGGTAGTACACAATATCCTATGGATACCCGATTCAAGTCCATTTCAGGTTGGGATATCTTCGTATATAGAATGGATATCCATAAGATATCCATCAGCAGATATTAAATGGATATTCAACACTGGATATCCTATGGATGTCCATAGAATATCCATTTGCGACAGTAAATGGATATCCTTTTCACACAATGACGGATCTCCTATGGACGTCCATAAGATAATTGGTTGTCAGTTGTCATTGTCAATTTATCCGTTAAAGGCATATCCATAGAGAAATAGAAGAAAATAGAAATCTATTCTATTGTCTCTGGGTATATCCATTATCCATAGTAGATCACAAATTTTTCTGTCAATGGATTGTTCACAAAATTGATTCCAAAGTTGATTTTTTGAATAATATATTGTGGACGGATAAATCTTGTTTCACACGCAGAAGAATGTATGGTCACATGAAAATCCAGATGCTGTGGGACCAAGAAAGAATGTTTGGTGCGAAGGCTACATTAATTGTTTATTTGGACCGTAGTTTACCAACCTGAATTAAATCTGAAAACTTCTTACACTTTCGGCAAATATGATATGCAGGTTGCAACTGGATGGATGTGCAGCTCATTACGGCATCAATGATAAAAATTGGTTATTTTTGTTTTTTAGCGTATGGCAAAAGTACACGTGACATGATATAATAAAAACACGAAATTAAAACTGAACCTGAAACATCAACAACACAGAACAATAAGTTTAAGAACATACAGAGATGAGCATAAAAAATTTGTTCAAGCTCTGTGGACAGGTGCTTTCTGGCGATCTTGTTCAAACAGACAAATTATATCTCCAAAAGTATTGGTTTTTCATTATATCAATGTATTCTTATGATAGAACTGCATCATAAAGGAAATTCAATTCAAATAACAGTTTATTTATCAAGATCAAATGAGCAATCTGAGAATGAGAACTACACCATGGAAGAAATCAAACTAAACTACCTGAAATGAATTTGACTCTCTCTTATATAACAGGATGACATCAACGAGTATGAACACAGTTCATATAATAAATCATAGATAGAATAATTGAAGAATTCTGTGTAAACAAGTGTAAACGATTCATTATTGAAATTTCGATAAATCTCCGAAAGTATTAGCTTGTTGGAGTTGAAAATGATATCAATGGATTTTTAGGGTGAAACTGCATCTTAAAAAAATATTATTTGAAATTTGTAATTAAAAGAAATTATTTTTCGTTACTCCGAAACCATCTCGCCTATTGTGGCCAATAGCGAACTCAACCGAGATATTTATCACCCTAACCTACTCTGAAAATTTCAACTGCCTAGCTCATTCCGTTCAAGAGTTATTGTAGAAACAAAATTCATGAAATTTCAATTTTATTTTTGACACTTTACGGTAACCCGATCAATACAAAACTTCACAAACGTCTAAAGGTCATGATTCTACAATTTGGTGCTAAATTTCAGATAGATCGAGTGGTCGGTTTTGGAAATATTCATAAAAAAACGTTTTTAGTAAAAACAGCCATAACTCCGAAACCGCTTGATGCATTTCGCCTGTTAACGAACTTATCCGATATATTTATACTCCAAACCTTCCCCAAATTTCGATCCTCTAACTCCTTCCGTTGGAGAGTTATCGTGTTAATGGACGGCCAGCCGGACAGCCGAACAGTATCGATTTCGAGCACGGATTCTTGATCAGTGAGTCGAACCAAATCGTTGGATACCATTTTCAGCCAAAAATTCGAAAATTACAGACATTTGGGCAAATTGATAAGCACTCTATCCAAGGAACACGAGCGCCAAAAATAGCATTTGTAAGTAACAAGTCCACTAACATCTATCACAAACTAACAGGTAAGTTCAGTATCTACCCAATCGCTGTCGGAGGGAGATAATATATATCCGTACTTGGTCCCTGGTAAGCCGTAAGTGTGCAGTCTTGATATATGTTTTATTGTTTGAAAGGTTTCTCCACATTCACAGTTGCGCGAGGTTTGTTTATTCCACCTATACAGCATATCTGCGTTGACATCGTATCCCGTCCGGATTCTGTTTGCCATCCTCCATACTTTGCGAGGCAAGTCGAATCCCGCAGGCTCTTTTTGGGTATTTATAAAATCGAGTGCATCTGAGGGGCATCCTCCCTCCAGCCTGCTTCCCATTCCTGGAGATCCCTGAAATCATTTCCATGCAGTGCCTGAGTGGTCTTGATTGGCGGATGCCTGGATTTTAATCTGGTTAGGCAAGCAGTGGGTATATAGTTATGGATAGGCAGCTCCAAGTTATCCATTATTTTCTTATATTCTCGTAGAAGAGCCTCTTTCGGCAGGTATTTGGAGGCAAAATGTGACTGAGAGTTGGGAGACAATAAGTTGGAGTAGATTTTATGCATCCCGTTATGATTCGCAAGCTCCCACCTTAGAAACATTCGCACACCCACCTTAGAAACATGGTGGTTGTTCATCCAAACCGGAGCGCTATATTCAGCTGCGCTAAAGACTAGACCCACTGCCGAGCATCGCAGATTTTCGGCAGTCGCCCCCAGTAAGTTCCGCATAACTTTTCCAGGTTATGATTCCTCGTTTGAATTTTCGCAGCCGTATATTCTAGGTGTTTTTTAAAGGAGAGCGTTCTATCTGATATAATACCCAGGTATCTTGGATTAGAGCTATACCTAAGGCGTTCACCTTTCCAGAATATTTCAGACTAATGGTTGGCCTGTTTATTATTTAAGTGGAAGAAAGAACACTCTGTTTTGCCGGGACTTGGAACCAGGCTTCATTTTCTATCATATATATCTAGAGTTTCGACATTTTTCTCCAATATTCTCTCTGCTGTATCACGAGATTTGATTTTCACAGCTATAGCCAGATCATCGGCGTACACAAATTTATGAGCATTTGTTGCAGAAAGGTCAGCAATGTACAGATTAAACAGGGCGGGAGCAGTTACGGAGCCCTGAGGATGGCCATTATATTGAATTTTATGTCTACTCGCTTTGCCATTTATGATCACTTGGAATTTTCGATCAGTGAGTATGTTGTTCACGAGACTGCCAAGCTTTCTACTGAAAATAAAACTCAGGAATGTACAGAGCAGACCTTCTCTCCAGACTGTATCATAAGCAGCTGTTAAGTCTATGAACATCGTCGTGGTTTTGAGACATTCCTTATATCCAAATTCAATGAATGTTGTCAGAACCATCACTTGGTCCGTGCAGCTTCTACCCGGTCTTAATCGAGCTTGTTCGATTGGGATGTTTGCAGTTAATTTGTTAGACTTTTATGGCGTTTCTTTGAGTTCTTTCAAAGGACTGATTAAAAATATTTTGGTGTGATATTGTCATTATTGTTGTATTTTTTTGTAACGTAAGGAAGACCATACATTAATTTGATTGTGATTGTTAACCAGAATTTATTTTTGTTACCAAGTGGATGCTGTATTGGACTTTAGTCTGTTTGTATCCCATATTTGCTATATAAATAAATAAATAAATAAATTTGTCTTGTATTCTATTCAGTATAAGTCTTTCCAAAAATTTGTAGCAGGAGCTAAGAAGAGAGATTGGTCTGTAGCTGTCAGCTCGAGAATTTGGCTTTCCAGGTTTCAGTACTGCAATTATTTTTGCTCTTTTAAATACATTAGGCAGTCTAGTCATATTCAGAATGTCAGTGAAAAATGTTGTTAATCACTGTCTAGCATAAGTTGATCACTGTCTAGCACAGTTGATAAGAAACTCATTGTGGACTCCATTAAATCCAGCAGCTTTTCCCATCTTCATACTGATAGTCGCTGCACGCACCTCATCGACAATAAATTCTCCAAAGAGGTCGAGTAACTCTGAGCTTGACTGTTTTTGACGTCTTTAGTTTGCGTTTAATTATTTTCGTATGCTGGTGGTCTTGAGAAGCTCTTGACAGGTCGACTGTTCGGGTGGCCACGTTATCCGTTGTGACTGGAGATTGGTTCTTGGTGACCGGTTAACTAGCACAAAGCTTCTTTAGAAGATTCTAGGCAAAAATTGGTTGAACACCCACTATGTTGACAAGTTGGATTGGTGGAGAAGTAGTGTAGCCCCCACGCTCTGCTGGCCTAATCCCTCTTGATTCTTTGGTTTGGGGATTCTACGAATGAAAAGTTCACGTAACTCCAGGGTGCAGCATATAAAAAATTGTAAAAATAAAAATTCTCTTTGCTGAAATGAGCGATGACCACCTAGAACAAGTATCAAATATCTAGACGAGGACTACAATTATGTATTGAACAAAATAGGTCTTGTTTTGAATATTTATTGTGATAAAATATAAAATTAGCTGAATGTTATCAGTGCTCTATGAACATATGGAAAACTTTACTATTTTCTCAAGTGTTGATGCTATGTTGCTGAAATCTTCATATGCACATAAAATTCAATAAAACAGTCGGGTCACAAATTAAAAATGCTGTGTCTATGCTGGCATAAGTATAGAGTAACAAAGTTGACAAAGAACATAACTGATTTTCTTTTTTTTCACAATCTCCCATGATATATTGAGGTATCTTCTTTGAGAAGACTTGGGAGGATAAGTATAATCATAATCATCTTTATAGCACGCGCGCCAAAGCAGATTAACCCCAAGTCAATGCGATTTTAGCCTCTTCCTTTCAGTGTGCCTCTTCCTAATTTGTGCGCGTGCTATAACCATTATTATGATTATACTGACCCTCCCAAGTCTTCCCCAAGGAGATACCTCAGAAGCACGTGGGAGCTTGTGCGACTAAGGCAAGTCAGTTTTGTTTTTTGTCAACTTTGTTACTCTCTCCTTGTGCCAGGTTAGATACAGCACTCTTAATTTTTAACTCGACAGTGAATGGTGTCCACTACTCTCTGGGTAGATCTCCGGTTCGTTCTATCCACTGAGCTTGAAACCCTCATCATTCAAATCAAATTAACCAACGTGCATACGCACGCAAAAGAGTACTGACTTCACGTCAGATCGTTTTTTTCTATTTTTTCTAATTCCTTTAACAAATCTAGCTATCGATACATTCTGGCTATTAGTTTTACCGTAGATCGATTTGAGAAAAATGCGGTTATGGGATTCCCGTTGGGAACGAAGTTGCTTACATCTATTTTCCCAATCCTACCTGAAATTAAAAGACATCTGCCCAAACTAGTTATTATAAATTGGACCCAGCGCTACGATACAGACAATTCAACTCGGAAACAACGCTAGTCACTCGAAACTGACTTGTCGGTGCACAGAAATGCCATATAATATCTCTTGACTTGTCCTTGCATTGAATTGCCATGAAAATACTTTTAAAACCTCACAATATCGGCTCAGCACCAAATCCATGACCGCTTGACGTAAAACACTCCAAACCTTAGCCATACAACCCAAAAAGATCTACTTTGCCTCTTTGCATGCGCAATCTACTCGTGGCTGAAACTCCTCCCAAAATCACAAATCTTACACAAAACTCTGATTCTTCAACACCAGTGGTTCAGGATATATCTCAGCCTCAATCCGTGTATCCGCGGACACTTCCTAGGTGATTCTGTGGTTTAAAAGCATCCTGCACTTCCAAACCCCAATCCTGTCAGACGAAAACTCCAGCAGTTAATTCACTTCGCGTCTGTTTAGGAGTATGAATTACAAAGTGAGCCCCATAGACACGGTATGGACTCTACAACCCGGAAGCAACGCTTTTACCCCGAACTTTGCGTTGTATTGCAAAGAATATGCTTTTAAAACCTCACAATCTCGGCTCAGCACCAGACCAATGACTGACAGTCCTAAACCACTCCAAACACAACCCAAAAAGAGTCACTTCTCATCTGCTCAAGCGCAATCCACCCGTGGCTCAAAGTCCTCTCAATATCACACTCTCTCAAATATCTCCGATTCTCCAACACTATTGCTTCAGGAGATATCCCTTCTTGAATCTACGCATGCGCAGACCCTCACCAGGGGATTCTATGGAGGAATAGCACCCTCCTCCCCAAAAGTTCAATCCTCCCAGACGAAAACTCCAACAGTTAAATCACTCCTCATCTGCCCATGCGAATAAAGAAAAATGCCCAAAAAGGCTAACATGAATTTCAAAATTGGCACCTGGGTCACGGTGTGTTCCGACTCGAAAACAACGCTATTTCCCCTACACTGAATTATCCTCGTACAGAAATGCCATGAATTTTCCTTTAAAACCTCACAATATCGGCTCAGCACCAGACCCATGATCGATAGTCCTAAACCACTTCCAACATAACCCATACATCCCTAAAACAGTCATGTCTCCTCTGCGCATGTTCAGTGGAATTCCTCTCAAAATCAAACCTCACAAAATTCCGATTCTTCAACACCAGTGGATCCTCAGAAGTAGATTTTATGGAGGAATACCATCCCTCACCTCAAAATCCCAATCCTCTCCGACGAAAATTCCAACACTTAAATCTTTTCTGGTCTGCTCATGTGAATAACGAAAAATGCCCGTAAGAGGCAGCATGAATTTTAATATTGGCCCCAAGGATTATGCTATGAACACCACACCTGGGGCACTACACTATCTCCTCGAAACTGGCACCCAAACTAACAGAATTATTATGAGCTATTAATATCCAGTTACACCCCCAGTCATTCACCTTTCAGACAAATTTTTAAAACCTATTTAAAATTCCGCATATCGCTCAGGCATTAATTCAATTTCCATGGTAGTTACTAGTCCTATTTTAATCAGTTGCCCTCGTACATATCGCATTGATTCAGATAAACGCGCGAAAATCACGTCGAATGTTTACAAGGTGTTATACAGGGTGAGTCCTTAAGTTGTACATTAATTTTAACCACGTATTCCTCTCATCAAATTGAATACCTTTTTCATTTACCTTTTTTCCAGATTCGGCTCAGGAAAAAAGTTATAAGCGTTTAAAGATTTTACATTGTGCTAATCCATCCCTGAGCGGTATTTAACTGTTGAACACAGAAACACTGGGATTCAATATCGCATAATTGTATGAAAGCTCGAAATTCAATAAAATCGTTTGAGATAACTTTTTAACTCACTCAATACTAATTAAATGGTTTCAAATAAACTTTATGCTGCATTTTTTTTTAGTTTCTTCCTGAATATTAAAACACTGACCAACTTAGTTTTCATTGAATATCCACGATATCTTCATCGCCTATTCTTTAATTCATTAAATATTTTAATTTGTATCACTTTACATTATAATTCATTTAACCTATTTATAAACAATTATTATAACCTAACCTCTATCAGTCTATGACCTATAAATAGATAGAATAGAATCTGGACCTGCAATTCACGAAGATACGCTCACTTCACGATCAACTAATTTCTCTGCCATATTCATTAAACTTCGGGTTTCATAAAGCTTTTCGATTATATAAAAACCCGAGTTTCTTAGATAAGAAAACCTTGATGAAAACCATTGAATTCTGGAAATAATCAGACAAAGTGACAACCTCCTGTACACATAGTTCAATAATATTTTTCATAATGTTACAGAAGCAGGCACAGATGTGTAATACATAAGGTTAGCCACAGCATATATCTTTGAGTTCTTACCTAACATTTTAGTGTGTTTATTATTTACATGTACTGTAAATTCAGATTAACAATTTCTCATCAATAATAATTAGGATGGATATGTGGAATGATAGTTATAATTGATATTAAACATATTTAACACTCTGAAGAAATTCGTTTTATATTCACTATTGGTGATAAAAATAGAGAAATTCAAAGATTTATACAGACCATAGTAAACATGTTCATTATTATTTCCCAGGAAGTAAGTTACCCTGCGTTTCAAATTGTTTGAATAATGATTGCATCTGTATATGGTTTTTATTATGATTGAATGGTAATGTATAAACGTATTATGTGAGTTATAGAGTTGATACTAGTTATACCGCTTTTTATAAATGTCAGCTTTGAGATCAATGCTCAGTCTATGTCTTCATTCGAGCACAGATCATCTGTTATCTCAATCCAGGTCCATGTTGATGAAAGCAGTTAAATTTCTGAAATTTTTATCATATTTCATCACATTCAACAAATAATCTCTCGAAAATGGTACGTTTTAGCAGAATTGATGAAAAATAATTTAATTTTCTGAAATGATTGATTATTTTCAAAATGACTCGTAATAAACTTCATCTTCTTTGATTATGGTATTTTTTCATAGGTTTATGAATTCGCGAGTCTATAACGAGGAAAACAGACAGAGTAGGAAAAAACCGTTGATTGGAGAATATGCATTATTAATATGGAAAACTTCACACCAAAAATCATTTCATTCTTAGTAACCATGTCTAAGCTACAAAAAAAATGATAATTTATTCAAATTTCAATAGCCTGTATCTTTTTTCCTCTGCCGAATTTGGAAAAATGCTGAATTGAAAAAGTGTTTTATTTGATGATATGAATCTATGGTTAAAATTAATGTATACTTAAATACTCACCCTGTATATTCCACGTAGGAATTCAAACTGAAATAATTTGTCCAGTTCGGAAGTTCAAAATTATTAAGATTTTTTTTAGGCTCCTAGTAAAACCTCTCAGTGAAATTTTGCACACCCCAAGAGGTCATCATTGGTCACCGAAGTGCCAAAATTGAACTCAATCCGATATTTGTTTTCAGAATTTCAAGCAAAATTTTCCGCTAATAGTTAATAATTTTTTTACTCATGCTATCCCCACGGAATTCTGCACAAGTGTTTCCGTCGGTACTTTGGATCCAACTAACGAGCTTCAATTCAATCGGATCAGTATTTTTCGGGTTATAGTGACTATTTACTCCTATCAAAATCTGACTAACCACAGGCCAAAGACAGCTCGTGTTATCGCGAAAACATCAAATGTCTCTAAATTATGATTGGTCTTACAACATCACTCGTCCTTCGGGCTCATGGTGTTTTTGAGCAACTCAGTTCCGTTAAGAAATAAGTCGGCAGACTTATCGCGAAAATTCAGAAAATTTTCAGGAAATGGGGAAACTAAAACAAATGAAGTGCCAGAACAAAGACCAAAAAGGAATGTTAAAACCTATTGAACGTTTCGGCTATCAACTTTTTCGATTTGTGAACTCTGTGCTGAATAAAGAATAGTTTAGCTGAAAACTATCTGAAACTGTGAAAAAAAAAATGTGTTAAATTTTTCTTATTGCAACTGAACTCAAAATTTAAGGGTATTTTGTATTAATAATAATAGTAATAATAAACAATCCCTCAGGGGCTCTGGGATTGTCTCAGAGTACGGGCTTAGCAAACCCGAGGTACCCTAGGTAAACCTGGCAGAAGGTATGAAATGTAAACCCGCACGGGGGCACTACATATTAGCATAAGGGTGTGACAAGTCCGCGGACCCCGGTCACTCTCAACCGATGATGAATTTGAATCTACGGAGCCTTGGAGAACTGCTGCTGCCTGAGGAACACCAAGGCACGTCTGGGGTTGGTGCTGGACGTGACAGCATGCGAACCACCAACGGCAGGATGCTGAGGAGGTGGGAGCCTGTCATCCAAGAAATTATAGCTTCCGACGAGGACATCGAGGAGAAGAGGAAACAAGTTGTCGGCCGCATAGGGAATCATCGCTCGAAAGAGCAACCCGTAGTCAGACCCGACAAAAGTAACAAGGCCAAATAAAGGGGACGCCACAAGTGGACACCCGAGCAACACGAAGAACGGTCGGCTTTATACCGAAGCTTGATACCAGAAAGAAGGGGATATATGGGTAGAGTGCATGGTCTGTGGTGTGAGAATCTGACAGATCTAAACTTCATGACGCAGCAGAACCTACGAGACCAGGTGAGCCATCTCAAGAAGAGGGGAATCTTGCAGCAGCATCAAGAGTCAGAGGGTATAGAAGAAAAAGCTGAAGAGCAGGTGAGAGATGCTCCAAACCAACAACCACATTGGACGAATCAAAGGAGAAAATAACGGGATGAGAGGCATGTTAGAGATGCCGCAAACATCCAATCTCTTATGCCTGGATTGCGACGTGAAGAAGTCGC
This sequence comes from Halyzia sedecimguttata, assembly GCA_937662695.2. Classification (NCBI taxonomy): domain Eukaryota; kingdom Metazoa; phylum Arthropoda; class Insecta; order Coleoptera; family Coccinellidae; genus Halyzia; species Halyzia sedecimguttata. The sequence goes on from OW569414.2 coordinate 55,963,105, forward strand.
AGCACCGGACATGGTGCATGTGAGAGATATTCCAGAGCTATTCGCTAATAGAAGAGAAGCATTTGAGGCTGCAGTACGGAATCCTAACTCAAGGACCACAAGGCTGAAATTGAGACTCCCGGCTGAAGATCTAGCCGCGATGAATATTATAATCGACGATCACCTAAAGGAGAACTGTTCGCTAGAAGATGTCGTAGCTGCAGTGAGAGCTGCTGCTTCACTTCTGTGACCACTAGAAAGAACAACAACAAAGGAGGACAAACATAAGTCAAGATTGATTAAGCTAGACAAGAAGATAAGAACCGTTAGGCAGCAAGCATCTTGGTATCAATGTATCATAGATGTTATGAAAGGAACACTGAAGCCAAGCAAGAAAAAGGAGGACATGAAGGGAGAGCTGCGTGCGTTGCATCGTACGATGAGCCTGTCCACCATAAATCTATTGAAGCAGAAAGCTGTCGATAATATAATATCACTTGCGGTGACAAGGAAGAAGCTGATCAAGAGTCAAAAGTGGATAGAAGACAACACCTTCACCACCGAACCTTCAAAGTTATTCGACCCAAACAAGTAGAGGCAAAAAACCCACCACCACTGAATGAATTCGAAGATTTCTGGAAAAATTTGTACGAGCGACCAGCAGAAACCAGGAATACTCCAGCACTTCACAGATTCCAGATATTATGTAATGAAAGTCTGCAACAACCCGAAGAGCTCACTGAAGTAACAACGAAAGAGATTAGACATACCTTGGAGAACAAGCATGATTTCACTGCATCTGGACTGGACGGAGTACAGAACTACTGGTGGAAGAACTTTACACCTACCCACCAACATCTAGCTAGATTATCTAGTGAGATAGTAATTCACCGTGAGCCAATTCCTTCATGGTTGGTAGAGGGCAGAACTGTACTGATACCGAAGTTTTTAGTGAGGTCTGCGATCTTGAGAAGGACTTTCAGCTGCCAGTAGATTGTGCATGCGCAGAGGAGAAGTCACTGTTTTTGGGTTGTATGGTTAGGTTTGGAGGGGTTAAGGACTATCGGTCATGGGTCTAATATTGTGAGGTTTTAAAAGAATATTCATGGCAATTCTGTACACGGATGAGACAGTTTAGGGAAATAGCATTGTTTGCGAGTTGCAGTGGCCATTCCGTGGCCCTGGGGCAAATTTTGAAATTCATGTTACCCGTTACGTTATGCGTATGAGCAAACAAGGAGTGATTTAACTGCTGGAGTTTTCGTCTGAGAGGATTCGGGTTTGGAGGTGTAGGCTAATATTCCATTATAGAATCCCCTTGGAAGATTCCTCACATGCGTGAATTGAAGCTGCGATATCTTCTGAACCAATGGTGTTGAAGAATCAAAGTTTCGTGTGAGGTGTGTTTGGGAGGACTTTCATCCACAAGACGATTGCGCATGCGCAGGGTAGAAGTGCCTCGTTTTGGGTTGTGTGGCTTATGTTGGGAGTGATTTGCGTCGAGCGATCATGGATTTGGTGCTGAGCCGATATTCTGAGGTTTCAAGAGAAATGTCATGACAATTCTGTTCGCCAACAAGTCAGTTTCGAAGAAATTGAGTTATTTTTGAGTTGAATTGTCTATATCTTATCCTATGCTTATTTATAGATAACTATATTTGAGAGATCTATATTAAATCCCGTTCAGATTTGGAGAACAGGTGTAAGCAATTGCGTTCCCAATGGCGGTCCCATAAGTGCATTTTTTATTTCGATCTACGGTAGAACTAATAGCCAGACTGTATTGATAGCCAGATTTGTTGAAGGGACTCGAAAAAATATAAAAAAGCACTAACGTGAGGTCAGTACTCTTCAGCGCGCGTGTTCACGTTGGCTAATTTGAATTGAATTATGTTTCAAGCTCAAGGAATAGAACGAGCAGGAGATCTACCCAGAATGTAGTGGACACCATTTCCTATCGGGTCAAAAATTAACCCATAACTGGCGTGGCCAGAAATTTTAAAGCTACGTGCGTGGCGGAGTCTCAGAGACTCAGGAGTTTGTGAAAGAATTTTTCCTGTTCTAAATGGCGAATTGGTCCTGTTTTGCTGAAAAAATAATTACAGACATACAATGGAATATAATTGAATACACAATAATAATAATAATAACTCAGTAAATATGATAAACAAAAAAAATTCAAAATGAACTCTAGGGAAATCAACATTAGGATTTTTCTCTTGATTTATTGGACAAGAGTGAAATGGAAGTTCTTCTTCATGTAGAATATGTTTCATTGATACTGTAGTATAGAAAAACTAAGAATTCGAGGTCCTATTCATAAAGAGCAAAATACTGACAATGGTCCGAATCTCTTTGAACAAAAAATTAGAAATTGCCACTCATTTAGCGTTTCAATGCACTGAATACAATTTTTTTTGCTACATTGCAGACCAATCGATGTTTTACATTTCACACATAAATATGCAATTTTTTCTCTTCAATTTTGGATCACATTCAGAACAATATTTTCTCTGATTCCTGGGCAAAACATCTCCAACTTGTGCTGGTGACTGGGGTGCAATATTCAAAATATTGAATAGTCCTAATTTCAATTCTCTTGATAAATTGGTTTTCTGGGATCTCTCGACGGAAGAGTTGTTTGGCCAAACCTTCAAAATGCTCTAGAAAAAAAATTCCCAATATTTCCAAGAATTCGACACTAAAAACAAGGTCCAAAAAAAAACTGATCATCTTTTTAGCCGATAATGGTCTCAAACGAATAGTTTGGACCCAAATACATAAACTCACTGTTGGTTCGAAAATAAACAGTGCTCTAAGTACACATTATATTATACTTTGGGAGTTACATAAATTATTAAATGGTTCCTTTATGGGTTTTCACTCATTCTCTGAAAAATATATATAAAATAAAAATTTATTATTTTCTGAATTTCTTCTGAGTTAGGAATACATGATATTTGTCAGGAGCAATTTATTGAATAATGTTGCCAAACAAACAATTATGGAATAACATCAACGATGAAACAAATATTTCATAACGTTTCGGAGACTATATCAGGTTCCTTGTTCAGACGCCAAACAGAAGTCTTCAGAAATATAGCTATTCTGAAATTCCAAAATTGTCACCATTTTCGGCGTTGTCTTATCCCTGAGCAAAAGGTGCTTTCTTTAGACGTCACTTTCTCATTTACTAATATTTCTATGAAGTTATAGCCCACCGATAACATGGATACAAATTGTCTGACTCAAGTAATTGTAAATATATTCTAAGAGAAATATTCATACATTTGATAGAGCTTGTTTTCAAGGCCAACTACCCAACTTAAGTAAAAATCTGAACTCCACTACATATGCCCTTAGAAGTATTTCCTTCCATATAGATGAGACGACATTGAAAGCTTTGTATTACACGTGAGTAGGGTGTACCACATCGAAAACCTAATGCATAGACGCTCTACTGCATCGAACTTTCCTGCATCGATGAAGCAATCCATCGAAAAATCGCCCACTTTCTATTTAGAGTTCGTGCTTTCTCGTGATTGGCCGAACGTGATAACCCCTTTATCGATCGTCTTCGTCCGTAGTTTGGCTGGAAGAGAGGTAACTTGTTTCAAAGAGTGTACGTCAACAGACCGTAATCGGTCTAACCTAAAATTTGAAAGGTGCAGAAATTTGTCGAGAAGAAAACATACTTATGTGATATTGCTAATGAAAATATCACGATCTATTTATTGGAAGAATTATAAAAGACAAAATGGTATAACAATGGGAAAAGAAGAACATTTTATTTAAAACATTTACTGTACAGCGATTGTCCATGGTCTTTTATTCAACCGACTGCATTATCTGTTATAGAAGTTGTATTATGTATTTGTTGAATTGGAACGATGATAAATTAGTATAACAATGGAAGAAAAAAACACCGTATTTAAAATGTTTACTGTAAACCGATTCGTAACGTATCGTTTATGTGTTATGATATGTCTATTGAATGTGGTCCCGGGCGCACTCGCCGCCACTGGACCTAGTTGCCGCTTCGGGCGATGGTCGAATATGTCATTGTCACACTTGTGTGTCACTTATGTCTTTGTCAACTTTGACGGAAAACCGAAAAAGGAAGGTTAGGGCTATCAAGGCCGGCTGAATGATTGTGGATACGGATTTTCTCAATTTTTATAAATGATATCTCTGACATGCAACCGATTTCTAATGACTTCATTCGTAACATGTTGTAGCCCCAAGTATTAAAATATCTCCATTTGTTTTAGCGTTGTGACTTCATCAATGAGTACCTCAAAATTTGCTTCGCTGTTTAATACCAGGTATTCAGTCTTCTTCGGATTTACAGTCTGGCCCTACTGTTCGTACTCGAGTGGAATTTTCAAATCATATACTCCATATCATATGAATATTTAAATTCTCAAATCAATAATATTGTTTTTATTTGTTCTTGCAAAATGCATCCTGAATCTAATCAATCAGGAGGTGAAGGACTTGGGTCAATTACTTTTGATGTATAATCAATAGACAGTTATTAATTAATAATTCTTTCAGGATTTGAGCAGACCGTAACGAACTGATAGCTTCGAATATATGCCATTTTTTTCATTTTGAAGAAGTGGATTGATGAAAGTTTCTGATAGAAAAGTTGTTGAAGCCTTTAGCAAAGCTTTTAGGAATCTTGGATGATTGGGAAGCAAATTTGTTTGACATCGATATGGTTGTTGGTCCGTCCTTCCATACTCAGAATACCTATCTGAAAAGTTTCGTGTACTGGAATAATTTGTATATATTTATACAATAATATTGCGGAGTTCGAACGTTTTCTGCAATATATGAATCGATTTTTGCACATTTCGATTTTATTAACAGTGATAAAACTCAAACAAGAAAATTTAAGTAATCATGAAAGCTGTAAACATAACATAACCTATAACTTAGTTATTTGTCAAATTTCGGTCATTCTGACCATAGAGTGAAAATACTTCTGTGGTGCTATGCAGCGATGCCAGATGTACAATAATTTGAATAATTATTTCATAACTTTTAACATTCGGAGAACGTACAATAATGAATTTGATCATAATTTCGATCAATTCAATATTTCGGTCAAAACTATTCAGCGAATATGACTTTCGTGGTTCCCTTACTATCCGCCTGTCTGTCGAAGCTCATATAAAAATAAAGGGCTCAGAAGCAGATGATTGAATTTTATAGAGACCAAATCTCTCATCTTCATTATATGGATCTACTTTGTTATTGAAGAACTGACTGGTTGTTACCAGATCATACCAATCCAAATAGTTGGTGTCGAAAAGAAACTCTATCAAATGTAAGAATATATCTCTAAGGGCCGGTTTCTCAATTGCGAGTTAACCCGAGGTTGCGGGTAACCCGAGTTTTACGCATTCATGAATATTTCTAAAAACATGCGTCAACTCGCAACCTCGAGTTTACTCGCAATTGAGAAGCTGGCCCTTAGAGAAATATTCTTATATTTGATAGAGTTCCTTTTCGACGCCAACTATTTGGATTGGTATGATCTGGTAACTTCCAGTTAGTTCTTCAATAACAAAGAAGATCAATATAGTCTCTATAAAATTCAATCATCTGCTTCTGTTTCTCAATTGCGAGTTAACTCGAGGTTGTGGGTAACCCGAGTCTTTCGCGTTCTTGAATATCGCTAAATACATGCGCAACTCGCAAATATACATGCGCAACTCGCAACCTCGAGTTAACTCGCAATTGAGAAACCGGTCCTAAGAATACAATTAATTTTTTGCAGCCAATTTTCATCGAAGGTATCTGTGTTCACCTTCAAAGAAAAAATATTAGTGACATGGGGATGACATCTGAAGAAACCACCTCGTAGTTAGGTGTTAGGACAACTTCATTGAATTATTCTGCAAATACCTTCGAATTTGGTAGAGAAAACTCATTATAGTCCATGGAAGCTTATTTAAGTATGGCTGCAATGAATTTGCTCAGCCCAGATGTTTGGGAGTTGATCGTTAATCGACGATTGGCGTGAGGAAAACATGTATCGAACTCCAACACTACTCCAACATTACCCTTGTCTGTCTTGAGAACATGCAATTTTTAATGATCTTTGGGACACCTTCTTGTTTAGAGTTTCATTAGCCGTAAACATTAGTGGTCACGGGGTAATAAAAGTAGAAATTGGTCACTAGGTTGGCACCACGTGCTATTATAACGTTGTTGGAACTTGTTCTCGACGTCACCAGGTTGCTTTCAAAATCAGTCGAAATTCTCTTAAAAGACATCCCTATTGGTTTAAGGAAGGCAGAACTTAGGGCCCAACTGCAAAAATGTACTAACCCCATCAAGAAGCCACATATTCGTATGACGGGGGTTACACGGTCAATCTGGTATCAGTCACGCATCACATTAATCATGGATTGATATCAGATTGACGGGAAACTTATGGATCAATGGTGCGGATTCATGCAATATTAATGTGTTTCGTCAGTCGATCAATCCACATCAGTCTCATCGTGATCAAGGTCACGGACTGAACTGAAGCGAGATTGATGGCAGATGACCGTGTAACCTCCGTCTAAGATTCAGCAGCCATGAAGGTTTCGTTTTGAAATTATGCACATATTCTATTGACAGTCTATCGGCGTTCGACAAATTACTAGCAAACCTTGTTGAAGAACATGTGAAAAAGCCCTGTGGCGCTATTGTTAAAACATTGAGAAATGATGTCTCCGAAAGTATTGGTTGGACACTCTTAATTGAATTTACCATGGTAAATTCGATTAAGAGAGTGTTCAATACAGGAGAACGGACAATATAATTCACCATGGTACATTCGATTAAGATTGACCTATACAGGAGAATGGACAATAGAACATACGCGCAAAAGTTCTTGACTTCACGTCAGTGGTTGAACCAATTTTTTATGCGTACCTAATAATAACCAACTCCTAACAATGCCAACGTTTCGGGGGACAATCTCCTCCTTCTTCTAGGGCTAAAAAATGTTTTCATTGAAGAATGCAACAAAACTACATAACAATTCTTTGAACTATCCAATAATTAGATTCTTCTATGAAATCGTATAGAATTAATAATAATTATTAAAATTTTGAAAAATCATATCTCCGAAGGTATTAGTTTGATAGAGTTGAGAATGATATCAATGGATTCTTATGATGAAACTACATCCAAAATCTGTAATGTGAAAAAAATCCTTTTTTTTACAAGAACGAACTTAACCGAGATATTTATCTGCCAAAACTACTCTGAAAATTTTAACTGTCTACCTCATTCCGTTCGAGAGTTATCGTGGTTACGGCCGGACAGAATCGATTTTGACCACGGATTCTTGATCAGTGAGTCGAACCAAATTGTTTGAGACCATTGACAGCCAAAAATTCGAAAATAACAGACATTTGGGCAAATTGATAAGCACTCTATTCCGAGGAGCAAGAGCGCCAAAAATTGGTTCAAGCACTGACGTGAAGTCAGGAGCATTTGCGCGCATGTTCTATGGTCTACTCACCTTTAATGGACACTCTACTACTTCTCAGCTTTTATAAAATATATAATAATAATAATAATAATAATAAGCCTTTATTTCCAACAGGTGTGATACCCAATTACAGGAAATTAATATTCAAAAATAAACTAAAAATAATTAACATTGAAAAGTAACAACATATTACATCATGAACGCAATCCTACAGTACCCACAATAAAACCCGAAAGATAGCCGGACCATATAACCTCAACAGACAGTGTTTTGGCCATGAAATAAAAAAATAATAATAATAAGATTAAAAAATAATAATAAGAGAACTATGAGATAACCGAAAAAACAGTAGAATGACATCATAGGTAATCACAAAAAGTTCAAATGTTTTCACTCAAATATAACTCACAGACATAGTTCAGAGAATGAGAATGCAGATCGCATCTATCCGCTATAGAATTGACAACGGAACAGGCAAATCTCAGCGGTGACTGCAAGAGCAAATTAGTTCTAGGAGTATTAACATAAAAAAGGCACCTAGATCTGGCATTCGGACGAGGTACGAGAAAATTTAGTTTACCCAGCAACTCATCGCAGTCAATCCTGCCACCGAGAAGACCATGAAGGAATTTGATGGCATGCAAGCCTCTTCTGCATTCAAGGCTTTTTGAATTAAAACTTGATAATAAAATGCGATGATCGTATCCCCTAGGCGGGTACGTTCCGTCTTCACGAAATGAGAGCCATTTCAAAAACCTTCTCTGTACATTCTCTAGATGTTGAATATGGCAATTGTAGATTGGGCGCCAAATGAGACAACCATACTCAAGCTTACTTCTGACTAAAGAATTAAATAAGTGTACTATGGTCGCCGTATTTTCAAACAATTTAGCATTTCGCACAATGAAACCATATATTCTACATGCCGACAAAGTTAACTGAGTAATATGCGACGTGAAAGCAAACCTTTGATCGAATACCAAACCCAAGTCCTTGATTTCAGCAAGCCGAGAAAGACTAGTACCCTCAATACTATAACTAAACTGATACAACTCTTTCTTCCGAGAGTAAGATATTATTCCACATTTTGACACGTTCAAATGAAGTCCATTACTTCTACACCAGTTGCTCACAACATCTATGTCCTCCTGCAATCTCAAACAGTCAATCGCAGAACAAATTCTCGCATAAAGTTTAAAATCATCAGCATAAGCTAACCTCAAGCACTTTATCATCTGTAAAAGATCATTAATGAACAAGATGAACAATAGCGGTCCCAGGTTCGAACCCTGAGGAACTCCGGAAGCAACGGCAATATCTCTAGATCTACAATTTTCGATCTGTACAAATTGCAGACGGTTACTTAAATACGATTCAACAAGTTTAGTCAATGGAGTTGAGAAACCAAAAAGTTTTTTAATTTTCGCAATAAGAATTTTGTGATTAATTTTGTCGAAAGCCTTTTGAAAATCAGTATATATTACATCAACCTGTCCGCCTAAATCTAATATCTCACAAACGAATTGCGAAAATGTGATCAAACTAGTTGAACATGACCTTTTTTTCACAAATCCATGCTGTTCCGTCGCAATACTACCCCTAACTCCAGGATAAATGGCATTAAACAAAAGTATCTCGAATAATTTAGAGAAATTAGACAATATGGATATGGGTCTATAGTTACTTATGACAGAGGGGTTGCCTCTCTTGAGCACAGGAATAATTTTTGCAGTCTTCCACCTGGTGGGATATATGCTAGTCTTTAGGATTAAATTATAAATATGTGTGAGCGGAAGCACCAGAGCACTAATAATATTAATTTATGAATACATTTCAAAGCATTTTAAGAACATACTTCAGTAGAGAATCGTATATGATCACAGAAGTTTTAATTGTGGCAAATGTATTCTATTGGAATTGAAATACGAAAAAACTTGCGCCTCAAGTAAATCCAGGATACGATATTCAAGAAATTCCGCGAAAATTAGTGGGTCGGCATTCTTCAAGTAATCACCGATTTTTAATTGAATCAGAATTGTATATTTTGAGTTATAGAGGAAATAACAAAAAAATTCAGATGAGTATAACTCCAATACAATTTGGCCGATTATTCCAAGTATCGAAACTTAAATGTTCGCATTCGGATGCGCTACCTACCTTGAAAATTGTAAGTTGCTATCTCTTTCCTCCTCAAGTTATCGTGAAATATATAATATTAATCTTCTAGCAGTTCGGTCCTCTCAAATTTGCACACACATTTTTATGTTGATATTCTACAACTAGTTACCAAGCTTCAATATGATCGGGTCTGAATTTTTTGAGAAAGTGAAAAAGCTCATGGCTGCTGAATCTTAGACGGAGGTTACACGGTCAATCTGCCATTAATCTGGCTTCAGTTCAGTCCGTGACCTTGATCACGATGAGACTGATGTGGATTGATCGACCGACGAAACACATTAATATTGCATGAATCCGCACCATTGATCCATCAGTTTCCTGTCAATCTGATATCAATCCATGATTGAAGTGATGCGTGACTGATACCAGATTGACCGTGTAACCCCCGTCATATGAATGTGTGGCTTCTTGATGGGGTTAGTACATTTTTGCAGATTGGCCCTAAGTTCTGCCATCCTTAAACCAATAGGGATGTCTTTTAAGAGAATTTCGACTGATTTTGAAAGCAACCTGGTGACGTCGAGAACAAGTTCCAACAACGTTATAATAGCACGTGGTGTCAACCTAGTGACCAATTTCTACTTCAAATACCCCGTGACCACTAATGTTTGCGGCTAATGAAACTCTAAACAAAAAGGTGTCCCAAAGATCATTAAAAATTGCATGTTCTCAAGACAGACAAGGGTAATGTTGGTTGTAGTGTTGGAGCTCGATACATGTTTTCCCTCACACCAATCGTCGATCAACGATCAACTCCCAAACATCTGGGCTGAGCAAATTCATTGCAGCCATACTTAAATAAGCTTCCATGGACTATAATGAGTTTTCTCTACCAAATTCGAAGGTATTTGCAGAGTAATTCAATGGGGTTGTCCTAACACCTAACTACGAGGTGGTTTCTTCAGATGTCATCCTCTTGTCACTAATATATTTTCTTTGAAGGTGAACACAGATATCTTCGATGAAAATTGGCTGCAAAAAATTAATTGTACTCTTAGGGCCGGTTTCTCAATTGCGAGTTAACTCGAGGTTAAGAGTTGCGCATGTATATTTCCGAGTTGCGCATGTATTTAGCGATATTCAAGAACGCGTAACACTCGGGTTACCCGCAACCTCGAGTTAACTCGCAATTGAGAAACAGGAGCAGATGATTGAACTTCATAGAGACCAAATCTCTCATCTTCATTCATCTTCTTTGTTATTGAAGAACTGACTGGTTGTTACCAGATCACACCAATCCAAATAGTTGGCGTCGAAAAGAAACTCTATCAAATGTAAGAATATTTCTCTAAGGGCCGGCTTCTCAATTGCGAGTAAACCCGAGGTTGCGAGTTGACGCATGTATTTAGCGATATTCATGAATGCTTAACAATTGGGTTACCCGAAACCTCGGGTTAACTCACAATTGAGAAACTGGCCCTTAGAGAAATATTCTTACATTTGATAGAGCTTCTTTTCGACACCAACTATTTGGATTGGTAGATCTGGTAACAACCAGTCAGTTCTTCAATAACAAAGAAGATCCATATAGTATGAAGATGAGAGATTTGGTCTCTATAAAATTCAATCATCTGCTTCTGAGCCCTTTATTTTTATATGAGCTTCGACAGGCGGATAGTAAGGGAACCACGAAAGTCATATTCGCTGAATAGTTTTGACCGAAATATTGAATCGATCGAAATTATGATAAAATTCATTATTGTACGTTTTCCGAATGTTGAAAGTTATGAAATAATCATTCAAATTATTGTACATCTGGCATCACTGCATAGCACCATAGAAGTATTTTCACTCTATGGTCAGAATGACCGAAATTGACAAATAACTAAGTTATAGGTTATGTTGTGTTTACAGCTTTCATGATTACTTAAAATTTTCTTGTTTGAGTTTTATCACAGTTAATAAAATCGAAATGTGCAAAAATCAATTCATATATTGCAGAAAACGTTCGAACTTCGAAATATTATTGTATAAATTTATACAAATTATTCCAGTACACGAAGCTTTTCAGATAGGTATTCTGAGTATGGGGACGGACCAACAACGATATCGATGTCAAACAAATTTGCTCCCCAATCATCCAAGATTCCTAAAAGCTGTGCTAAAGACTTCAACAACTTTTCTATCAGAAACTTTCAACAATCCACTTCTTCAAAATGAAAAAAATGGCATATATTCGAAGCTAATAGTTCGTTACGGTTCAAATCCTGAGAGAATTATTAATTTATAACTGTCTATTGATTATACATCAAAAATAATTGACCCAAGTCCTTCACCCCCTGATTGATTAGGTTCAGGATGCATTCTGCAAGAACAAATAAAAACAATATTATTGATTTGAGAATTTAAATATTCATATGATATGGAGTATATGATTTGAAAATTACACTCGAGTACGAACAGTAGGGCCAGACTGTAAGTCCGAAGAAGACTGAATACCTGGTATTAAACAGCGAAGCAAATTTTGAGGTACTCATTGATGGTCACAACGCTACAACAAATGGAGAAATTTAAATACTTGGGGCTACAACATGTTACGAATGAAGTCGATAACATGGCAGAGAAACAGTAATGGACCGACTCGAAATGAGAAGTATTAGATGGTTTGGACACTTAAAGAGAATGCCTGAAGAGGACGAAGGAAGCAAGGAAGACCGAGGTGGTCTTGGAATGAGGGAATACCTCAATCTGAGGAGCAAAGACAGCTAGATGTGGAACTAGCACAGGATCGAGAGGCTTAGAGAAGACGACTGGGTAGATGGCAATAAGCTGTATGTTATTAATATGTACATTGTATCATATTGTTAAGCCCAGAATATATATGTATATATATATATATATTAATATCCTTTTTACTTTTCATTGTGCACGTTGAGAATTTTCTCCTTGCGAAAGCTGAAAATTTGTTCAAGCATGAGAACTTTTAAATTAATCTATACTTTATGTTTCAGGATTTTGTTGAAAAGAACTGAATTTAAAATAAGAATATATTTATATACTTATCCTTTTCCTTCATTTCAAGCTTCCTGCCATTGTTATCCTAATATATTTCTAACTTCGTTTTAAAGGGTCACATCTTCATACAAATTTCTTTAAACGAATAAGAAGTAATACAGAAACCAATTAAACATAAATGAAGTTTTTGAAATCAATATTAAAGTCAGTGGTGTAACAAAATATCCTGCTCTTTTAATTGATGAACGTTTCAACTTGCTTCGATAGATATAATAAAATGATATTTATATGTGGTCAGATTGAAAGTGATACAGCAGCAATTTATTTAGATTTCAATTTTATTTCACATAAGGATCTGATACTCAAGTAGAGTATATTCTAACATGTTAGTTCTATAATAGATGATATTGTTGAAATTAATTAAATCGTTTCCTTCAGTTCAAAATCCTGCAGTAGTTTTCCTTTGAAAGATACACTAACTATGTTTACTGCCCCTGATGTTTACAGAAAAAGCAGTCAATTGAATGAGATATCATGGAAAATCGGTTTACAGTAAACATTTTAAATACGGTGTTTTTTTCTTCCATTGTTATACTAATTTATCATCGTTTCAATTCAACAAATACATAACACAACTTCTATAATGGATAATATTGTGTGAATCAATGAAATATTTTTCTTCAGTTCCAAGTCCTGGTAATTTATCCCTTGGAGGATAGACATACTGTGTTTACTGCCTCTGATGTTAAACATGGACAGTCGATGTACAGTATATGCTTTAAATACAATTCTGTTACTGCTCCGATTGTTATACTAGTTTATCACCGTTCCAACTCAACAAAAAAATGCCTTCGTCTTGATTGACTAGTAAGTAGATAGTGCAGGAGCAATTTTACCCGGTGCTGTTTTCTTCTTGACAAATTTAATATTGAGATTTCAATCATGTTATAAGTTCTATATTGGATAATATTGTGTGAATCAGTTTCTTTCTTTATTCAGTTCCAAGTCCTGCAGTAATTTCCGTCTGGAGGATAGAAATACTGTGTTTACTGACGTTGACAGATAATGCAGTTGGTTGAATGAAAGACCATGGACAATCGCTGTACAGCAAATGATTTGAATAATATGTTCTTCTTTTCCCATTGTTATACAATTTTATCTTTTATAATACTTCCAATAAATAGATCGTGATATTTTCATTAGCAATATCTCATAAGGATGTTTTCTTCTCGACAAATTTCTACACCTTTCAAATTTTAGGTTAGGCCGATTACGGTCTGTTGGCGTACACTCTTTGAAACAAGTTACCTCTCATCCAGCCAAACTACGGACGAAGACGATCGATAAAGGGGTTTTCACGTTCGGCCCATCAGGAGAAAGCACGAACACTAACTAGAAAGTGGGCGGTTTTTCGATGGATTGCTTCGTCGATGCAGTATAGTTCGATGCAGTAGAGCATCTGTGCAATGAGGCTTCCTTGTAGTGTTTTGGGGATCCTGAGTGAAGATGAGATAAAGTTTCAGAGTATTCAGAAGGCACAGACTCCTTACGTCCAACCCATAAATTGTCAAAAATCAGATTTTTGTATGTACTGTCTATTGTGAAATAACTTTTTGAACATTTGCAGAAAACGGCCGAAAGAAATATCTGCTCAGTGTGAATATATTTGCTGTAGTGCTAAGTCACATATGAGCTAACTGAGATTTTTATTGGTGAAAAATTTTCAAGTAGTTTGAACGGCTCTTATGAAAAATATACGTTGTCTAATAATAAATGGTTGAACAGTCTAAATTGTACTAATAAAATTTGATGAAAATTCGTAAACCTACTCACATTCTTCAAGTTGAAATTCCTCAAAACTACAATTTGTGGGTTGGATAATTTCTGCTTAACTACATCCATATGCCCTTTACATCTACGAGTACTTGATTTTCTTGCTTTTGAACATTGACTACTTCGAAGCTGAAATATATCACAGTTGTCCAAGATGATTTAATGACATCTTATATATATTATACTGTCACTTACGGAAAAGGAAACATATTATGGCTGCATGAGATTCTTCAACAAGATGCCAAGTCGGCTAAAACAAGTAAGAATACAGAATTACTTCAAGAAGGAAATTACACATATTTAATTGTTTTGGAACCCTATAGTTTGAAAGACTTATTAGGAATGTGACAATTCTGAATTTCACAAAATAACTATCAACAAAATAATTCTAACGATTTCCATTGAGCGTCTGACGAAGGAGTCTGATATAGACTCCGAAACGTTACGATATAGTTGTTTCTTCGTTGATGTTGTTTCGTTGTTGTGTGTTAGGCAACATTGTTCAATTGATTGCTTCTGACAAATATCCTGTGTTTCTTACGCAGAAGCAAATCACAAAATAATTAATCTTTATTATATAGATATTTTTCAGAGTTTGGGAGATAAAACCCAAAAAAAAACCGTTCAATAAACAATATTGTTATTAACACGTTGAGCTGAACGTCTTGTATAGGTATATAACTTCAATACTTTAATCATAGTGAATAATACGTGATTCAAGACACGTCCACATCATACGATCCTGACAAAATTGAGTCTTCGTGCTTCGTGGATTAGTATTTTTTGAGTTATTGGGAAAAACAAAATTTCAAATGGCTATAATTCTGAAACCACTCGATGAATTTTGTCCATTAATGAATTTATTTGGTGCATTCAGACTACAAAGCTACCCTGAACATGTCAACGTTGCGTTGGAGCGTAATCGTGCTGATGGCTGACCGGACAGTATCATGACCTCGGATTCTTTATCAGTGAGTCAAAACTAATCGTTTAAGAGCATTCTCGGCCAAATATTTGAAAATTACAGATATTTGGACGGATTGATAGGCAATCTGTTCATAGAACAGCGCGCCAAAATACAACATTTGGACGATATTATAGGCACTCTGTTCACCTGAACAGTGCAGCAAAATCCGTACTATCTACCTCCTAAAATTAGATTACACAAAACCTGGATTTGATTCGACAGCTAACTGTCTCGAGCCGACCTAATTCCATGTTCCCAAAAGCGACTTTCACCTAAATTACCCCTCTCTCCAAATTCAGCGTCTTTATGTATTCATGTTTCCCCTGCTCATGGTTCCTTCCTTTTCGTGGGCGTTTTTCATTGGTTTTCATCTCTAAAAATTAAGTCCACCACTTTATAATAAATAAAAACATCGGTAGTTCCTTGGCATTCATTCAATGCCCGCAATGTATCATCAAGTGAACAAATTAATAATAGCACCTCACTCGCCAACCATAAAAATTAATTACATCTTGGACCTGTTGTTGGGAGAATTGCAGTTGTAGTACTTGTTTCATGCATCTTTTTTTGATGAGATTTATAGTAGATTTTACTGAGATAATTCCTTCCCCCTCTCCCCGAGTGAACTTGCTATTTATGAGGTACTTAACTGAGCATAAGGTGAGACTTGATTAAAAGAAATTACCTAAGATTATATGAAATAGATATCCAAAATCCTGCGTTGGTTGATTATAAATCAAGGAATTATTTGTCTAGAGTGGAATGCAGTTTTTCAATAGAAAAAATATTAACCAGCTTATATACCAAGTTTTCAAACATTATTCCATGCTACTATTGATTAAAATTGACACTTCATTTCCACTAATATTTATTGAAATTCACAATAGTTTATGTATCAAGGGAATTATGAGGATGTTAACAACAGAGGGCAACATATTGCAATCCCGAGGGACGTGAGTCCCGAGGGATAATTAAGTTGCCTGAGGTAGTTAACATCCAATAACTCGTGATAGATAATTAATTTTATTCCATACTGAATGAAACAAAATTTGACAATTAAAAATTTGAAAGTTTGAAAATTTGACAATTGTCGATTGGCTTCATTAGAGGGAGTTAGAGATCTATAACTGCTTAGTATAACTCCCAAGGGAGTTATAACCATGTTTATAGTTACGGTAACTAAGCGTTTATTTCTTCATAATGTATCAGTATGGAATAAAAATATTTATTCCATACTGATACATTATGAAGTATGGAATAAAAATATTTATTCCATACTGATACATCATGAAGAAATAAACGCTTAGTTACCGTAACTATGAACATGGTTATAACTCCCTTGGGAGCTATACTCCCATACTAATCAGTTATAGATCTTTAACTCCCTCTAATGAAGCCAATCGACAATTGTGAAAATTTGCAAACCATCAAATTTTCAATTGTCAAATTTTGTTTCTTTCAGTATGAAATGAAATTAATTATCTATCACGTGAGTTATTGGATGTTAACGACCTCGGGCAACTTAACAATCACTCGGGAGACACGTCCCTCGGGATTGCAAACTGTTTAACATCCTCATAACTCCCTTGATACATAAATAACTAGTTCGACAATTACATTATGACTTCTTCAGGTGAGCTTGGTAGCTAAATATTAATATCATATTGGTATCTTCATATACAAATCTGTAAGGGAAGACTTGCTGAGATTTTGCTATTTCTTTGGAAATTCCGAAGTTTTGTTCTAAATTGTTGAGTAACGGTGGTTATTTTCAGGTCTGTCTGTTCTTTTAGCAAAATGTGTATTTTATTGAGTCTGTTTATTTATAGAACTCCTAGAAGCTTCAATATATTACATTTGTCAAAATCGAGTCATGTCTCTTAAATGTGTTTGGCATACGAGTTGGCATGTGTGTAATTTTAATTGTTTGTAGCATGGGAATTCCGTTTATTAACATGGATTACTTCAAGCGATATCAAAAGGAATTCCCGTAAAGAAAGGACCGGAACAATCAAGCAAGTATTTTTTCAAATTTTTTTCATAATTTCAGACTGCGGAAACAGTAGAAGCAATCGTCTGCCAGTTGATGGAAAAACAACGATTAGCACGACAAACTGCGCTGGTCAAGCAACTTGAATGCGGTTGTCCAGATTCCACTTGTGCAGATGGAAAAAGTTGTTCACATCCAACTCGCCGACAAACACACCGTCCGGGTACTGCAAACAGCAGGCCCCCAAGTCGCCAAGACAACAATCAAGTATCATCAACCACTGGTTCGGGTTCAATTCATACTAACGGACAACCTCCTCGAGTATACTCTAGAGAAATTCGTGGACATCAAATTGTGCAGAAATCTACAAACACTACGAATTGTAACACACCTCCTTTGGTACGTTGTTCTGAATTTATAAAAATCATTGAAATATTTAAAGACTAAGCGAAGGTGAATGTAAAAAGCGCTTAATGTGATAAGGTAATGCCGCCGGAAAAATAACTGCTATGCCAAATGCTGTTCCTCGGTGAGTATTATTTTTCTGATTCTGTGCGTTGAGTTCATGATATGAATTGTATGACGACAATTTACTTTTATGAAACGATATAAGGTATTAACCTTGCCATAGCAATTTTGGCCATGCGGACAGCAGCGTTTCCACCTCACCGTATTTCTTCACCTACTAATTAAGATTTTTCGAAGTCAAATTTGATTCTGTCCTGCCGGCCGTCCGTTGCCACGATAACGACTTGAAATTTTCAGGGTAGGTGGCGCATCCAAATGGGCGGACAAGTTCGTTAATGGGCATAATTGGTCCAATGGTTTCCGAGTAATAATCTTGTCTACATCCAATACAAATCCGATCGAATTGAAACTTGGTGAGTAGTTGTAGAATACAAACAGAAGGAAGTGTGTGAAATTTTGTAAACATCGTATTGCTAGAAAATATTAAAAAAATTATCAAAAAATGTAATTTACGTCACGATAACCTAAGATCGGAAAGCGATAGCCACTTGAAATTTTCAGGTGAGGTTGAGAATCTTAATGCGCCATAAGAGCTCGTTTATAGGCGTAATCAGCAAAACAGTTTCGTAGTTATACCCATTTGAAATTTGGTTTTTATTTCCTCAATAACTCGAAAAATACAAAACCGATCCAATTCAAGCATGGTTATTACCCACACAGCACACAATATTCAGGAAATATTGCCACAATATTGCATTGCAGTTGCAATATTCCAGAAATATTGCTGGAATATTGTGTTTCAATATTACAGTTGCAATATTGCGAAATATTGCTGGAATATTGTATTTCAATATTACATTTGCAATATTCAGAAATATTACAGAAATGTTACAAACTATAACAGTTTTCTACAAAGTTAAAATTTATAGTTTTGCTTATATTCCTATGAATATATGCATAGACATATTTATTAAGAATCGCGACAGAAATAATTCAACATTACATGCAATATATTGTTTGTGTGCTTTATTTCTCTAGTTCGAGGCTTTACGCATCCTCTCTTTTCTTTTAGTCAGGCCGCCATTTTTTCTGTTTACCACCAGTGTTGTTGTATCGTGTCGTGAAGCAGTCTGTTGTTACTTTACTATGTTAGTTCAGTTAGTTGTGAGTTTAATGTTTATTAAAGACTAATTGGCTCTAAATAATATAAATGCAGTGATAAGCTGATTCAATTATCTAAGGTATAATAGCTACAAGTTTATAGATATCATTGATACAAAATTTTATATTTTTAGGTTATACCAACATCTTATCACAGCCCTATAAAGAGTAGGTTGTGATCTCATCCGTCTGATATTGCTTTTTATATACGTACAAAGGTAGAGTTGAACAGATCTAATGATTTGATTATCTATGTTTGATTATTGAACCCATATCGAAATGGTTAGCTCAATCCAAATTGCGAGCCTCCAGGGAAGTGGAAAAAGTTAAAAAAAAGAAATGTTGAATGTCCAGTAGAGAGCGAATAAAGATATTAATTGTGCCTACTATTTTTTTATGTGAGTTAAACCTATACCATATCTCATGAAATAACAGAAATATTGCATATATATTTTGCAATATAACAAAAATATTCCATAAATATTACAAAATAATTCTACAATATTGCAGGAATATTTCAAAAAATAAAACTGGAATATTGTGACGTTATAGGATAGAGAGCATATATTTGAATATTTCTGCAACAATCCTGAAATATTTACAATATATATTTTCCAATATAATAAAAAATGAGAAAATAGGATAACGCGGATAATTTATTAAAATGAAAAAGTATAACGTGTCGGCAGGTACCAGCAGAATGATTATCTCTGCTCCTTCTGCGGAATTACCCGTTATACTTTTTCATTATAATAAAAAATTGCATAAACATTACAGAATATTTCTACAATATTGCAGAAATATATCGAAAAATATTTCTGCAATATTGCTATGTTAGGTTATAGGGCGGACATTCGAATGTGTCTGCAATATTCCTGAAATATTTCATATATCTTTCGCAATATAACCGAAATATCTCAAATATTTCCGAAACATATTCCTGCAATATTTCAGAAATGAGTCTGTGCTGTGTGGGTAGTTGTAGAATGGCAACGTGAAAATTCTTGCAGAATTTTATGAGGATCATATAAATAGAAAATTTTCAAAAAATCATAGAAAATTATGGAAAAAAAATTCTATATATAAGAAACTATTCGTCTGATATCGCTGAAATTTTGCGAGAGCCTTCAATTCCTAATACTATTACCAAGTTCCAAGGTTGGACATAATCGGATCTATATTGTTGGAGATCTGAGCAGCATTGTGTGAATTCAGTAGCTGGATGGGTGAGCGTTGCTTCGACAACTCTTGAAGGAAAGGAGATAGGGACTTGCAATTTTCAGGGTAGGTTACACATCTGAATGGAAGAGTTAAGTTCGCTGCTAGCCATGATCGGCACAACGGTTTCGAAGTTATACCCATCTGGAATATTATTTCCTCGATAACTCAAAAAATATAGGCTCGATCAAATTAAAGCTTGTTAACTAGTTGTAGAATATCGACGCGAAGAAGTGTGTAAAACCATACCACTGGAAATTTTTTAAAAAATTACGAAAAATATTATGTATCTCATGTTTCCTTGAGAACGGAACGAAATAGCGAATTGCAGTTTCCAGGTTAGATTACGCATCTGAATACGACATTTAAGTTCGTTAATTAGCACAATCGGCCGAATGGTTTTGGAGTTATATCAATCTGAAATTTGGTTGTTATTTCCTCAATAACTCAAAAAATACAAATCCGATCCAATTCAAATATGGTTTTTAGTTGTAGAATGCCAACGCGAAAATTCTTACGAAATTTCGTGAGGATCGTAGCGCTGGAAATTTTTTGAAAAATCATTGAAAAAAAAATTGGTTCAAGCAATGACGTCAGAAGCTTTTGCGCGTATGTTCTCTTTTCCATTCTCCTTTATTGGACACTCTTAATCGAATTTACCATGGTGAATTCCATTGTCTGTTCTCCTGTATTGGACACTCCGAATTAACCTTGGTAAATTCGATTAAGAGTGTCCAATACAAGAGAACAGACAATAGGATTCAACATGGTAAATTCCTTCAAGAGTGTCCAATAGAGGAGAATAGAGAAGAGAACAAATACGCAAAAGCTTTTGACTTCACGTCAGTGCTTGAACCAATTCTTTTTCAATGATTTTAAAAAAAAAATCTAGTGCTACGATCCTCACGAAATTCTGCAATAATCTTCGCGTTGGCATTCTACAACCAATAACCATATTTGAATCGAATCGGATTAGTATTTTCTGAGTTATTGAGGAAATAACAACCAAATTTCAGATTGATATAACTTCCTAATATTTTTGAAATTTTCTAGGGTTACGGGTCTTAGAAAATTTCAAACACGTCTTTATATAGATATTTCACAACCAGTCACCTAGCTTCAATTCGATCAAGTTTATATTTTTTGAGTTATCGAGGAAATAATATTCCAGGTGGGTATAACTCCGGAACCGTTGGACTGATTATGCCCGTAAACGAACCTAACTCTCCCATTCGGATACGCAACATACCCTGAAAATTCCAAGTCCCAACCTACTTTCGTTCGAAATTATCGAGGCAACGGTCACCCATCCTTCTACTGAACTCACACAAGGCTGCTCGAATCTCCAACGATATATATCCGATCGTGTTCAAACTTAGAACTTGGTAGTTCAGTTAGGTTCTGAAGACTCTCGCAAAATTTCAGTGATATTGAATGAATATTTCTTGAGATATAGAATTTTTTTCAATCATTATCAATGATTTTTTTGAAATTTTCATATATTACGATCCTCTCGAAATTTTGCACGAACTTTCACGATGGCATTTCACATCTATCAACCTTGTTTGAATTGGATCAGTTCTATATTTTTTGAGTTATTGAGGAAATAACAACCAAATTTCAGATGGGTATAACTCCGAAACCGTTTGGTCGATTATACTTATAAACGAACTCAAATGTTGCATTCAGACGTACAACCTAACACGAAAATTTCAAATCGCGTTCTCTTTCCGATCTCAGGTTATCGAGACGTGAAAAATATTTTTTAATCTTTTTTTTTTAATTTTTGAGCGATACGATTGTCACAAAATTCCACGAACGTGCTTAGGTTCATATTCTACAACTATCCACCAAGTTTCGAAACATCATTATCACTCAGAAACCATAAGGCTAATTATGCCCATTAACGAACTTGTCCGTCGTATTTGGATGCGCCACCTACCCTGTAAATTTCAAGTCGCTAGCTCTTTCCGTTTTCAAGTTATCGTGGCTACGGCTAGTCGGACTGCTGGACAGAATCAAATTTTACCTCGAATTCTTCATCATGGATTCGACTCCCTGATGAAGAATTCGTTTGAAGCCATTTTCGGCGAAAAATTCGTTACAGTTACAGACATTTGGGCAAAATGATAACACGATGTTCCCCAGAACATAGCGCAAAAATGTACTCCATTGCATGAGAGTAAAAATTATGCCTTGAGTTCTGAACTTACGATTGGTTCTTTCTGATATAACAATAAATATAAAAAATTATAATAAATAAAAGTTTAACTATTCATTTATGAAACAGAGTGGCCTACTTACCACTAACTTATATTGCAAAATTGTTAAATTCAAGAAGCAATACGAGATACACAAAAATGAACAAAAAAAGAGGATATAACTAAATAAGTTGTTGGAAATGACCACCAGCAGCAAGTATGCATGCCTCAGCCAGGAGTATTTCGTATCTCTTCGCAGGAATTGGAGTGCTCTATACCACGGTCTTCAAATGTCCCAAAAGAAGAAAATCCAAACAGTTTAGGTCTAGAGACCAAGGTGGACACTCTCATGGTCCTCCACGACCTATCCACCGTTTGTTATAAGTTTGATCCAAAACCTCGTTTTAGAATACTAAAATGAGCGGGAGCACCATCGTGCATAAACCACATTGCGCGTCTTGTTATAATGGGGACATCTTAAAACAAAATTGGTAAACTTTCTTCCAAAAAGCGGCGATTGGAATCTGCATCTAACCTACTGGGTAGGAAGAAAGGCCCAATCAAGTAGTCACCAATTAATCCAATCCATACATTAACTTAAAATTGATCCTGGAAATCGGTTTCACTAATCTTGTGTGGATTTTCCTCTGCCCAAAAATGATTATTATGAAAATTTCTTATAGAATTCTTCGAAGAAGAAGTTTCCTCAG
Organism: Halyzia sedecimguttata; assembly: GCA_937662695.2. Lineage (NCBI taxonomy): Eukaryota > Metazoa > Arthropoda > Insecta > Coleoptera > Coccinellidae > Halyzia > Halyzia sedecimguttata. Next base: position 55,986,266 of record OW569414.2, read on the forward strand.
AAAATAAAATTTTGCTTCCGAACAAGGGATCTGTCGCTAATTTTATGAGAAATTATTTGCAAAAATCTGTATGCAAGGGAAAATCCCTCGGAAGCAAGGACTGGACTCGTTGGATATGGTAAGGATATAATAAAAAATCATGAAGAATCCTCCAAACTAGCACGTAGTTAAAATTGAAATTATTGCCTATTTTTCTTGTTCTTATTTCTTAATTTTCTCCACCCATATTTGAGACAACTTCCTCAGTTTGTGGAGTTCTTGCAGTTTTTATTGTGCCTTTCAAATGATTGTTTGGTTCAAAGCTGCCCTTTTCTGATAGTCTCAAGTGAACCCTGTAAAATGTTTTCAAATGAGGTACAGCTCTATTAAGAAAACGCTCTTCATATAAACGTCTTGCTGTGGATGAATTTCCGTCACCGATATATATATATATATATTCTTTTGACTGAGAGTTTCATGTGTTAGCAGAAGTTGCTGTAACGGGGTACCATACAATTCTGAGTATGATACAAGAGCTTAAGGAAAAACCTCAGCAAAAAACCCTGTCTCCCCGTGAGTGTTGTGATTTGTAACTATTGTTCACAAAATTTGCTGAAATTTAGGAATATCGATAGGCATTTATTTCTTCAATATGGAATCCTTCGTCAAAAAACGGAGAGGTTTCTCCAAGGTACCCGAAAATCAACCTGAAAAATGAAAAGACAAGAGGAGAAGAACGAACAAACTAAAAAAATACATAACCTTTCAAAAGTTTCCTCTCACAAATATACTCTTCTGTAGGCGCATGGGATCTCTTGGAGAAGAATCGCCTCCGCTAGTTCTCAAAGATATTGATCTTAGAAATCCCTTCAATATTTTAATTCAAAAAGGAAATTGTTGCTCGTAAGGCCAGGAGGGTCTCTTTCAAAACAAGGTCTGACCAGTCCAAGTGATGATTATTCAGAACTTCAGATGTTCGAAGACCACTACAGGGCCCTTGTGTAGGGCTATCATCTCCCATAGATGCATGTTTTTACTTTATATTGTGTAAAATAATGAAAAAATAAGCAGGAAAAATTTACGATATAATACAATACGTGTAATGTATGTCTGCAAATTCATTATTTGTGAAATTTACCATATTAGATATTCTGTAAAATCAAGAGTCAACTTCAATGTTGTAATTAACGAAGTCTGAGCTGTATCTTTTAGATTTTGGAAGTCAATGATTTCGTAACTCTCTTAGATGAAATTGCATTTTATTTTTTTCTCACAAAGTATTTGTCGCAGGTAAGTACTCAAGATACCATTTTCACGGTGAATTAGGTGGTGATTATGAAAATAATTTTCAATTTGAGAAAAATCATTGGTGTACCAATTTTTTACCGAATATATTCAGAAAGAAGTCTGTAAGGACGCCACTGGTGAAGATTAAACATAATTTTGAATCGGAAAAAATGTGTTTGAAAGCGTACTCACAACCTACCATAACGCAAAAAAAAACGTGTTTGGTGTCGAAAATAAATTCGAAAAACCAGAGACCCATAGTCCATAGGAACTTCAAAACAAATTGGCAACAAGTGAAAACGTAGTGGCGATGAAATATCGCAAAAAGACCCTATTGAAATGAAATATCAAGATCAAGCAGCGTTTTCGTGCATAAGTTGTCTCAGACCTATACATAAAGGATGTGCAAAGAAAATGAATAATTTGAAAATTATAAATGAAACTCATGTTTTGTGCTGTGATAGCCTAGATGACAAGTGTATGGATAAACTGTTTTCGAAGAATATCTGTAAACAGCGGGTATTTATTGAAAATATGTACTTGAAACAACTGTTAACTGAAGTGAGGGAGAATAATGATATTCTAACTCAGAATAATAAGTTACTGTTGGAAAAAATCGCGGTATTGGAAAAAGAAAACGAACATGAAAAACAATTAGTGAACAATATAACAAAAGAGAACTCCTCATCAATGGGAACTGAATGTTTTTCAACAGTATTGACATCTAGGGTGAATATTCAGAAGTCAGATTAGGAAAACATTCAGAATCATTCAGTTACATCTGTAAACAAACAGATTGTTAATTCAGTACAAGGCTCTGCATCTCCTTTAAGTTTGTCGACGGGGACTGCCGGTGAAACAACGGATACCATTGTTACAGTGGACATTGTAACATAAGGTAAATGTAAACAGTAGTAACCTGATTTCGGAAGTTGAATTTAGGAAAGTTACTTATAGGAAGAGAAGAAACAATAAAAGAATTGGAACCGGACAGAACGACGAAAATGATGGTTTTTCTGGTGCTACTAGAAAAGTTTTGCTTTACTTAAACAGGGTGAATAGAAATGCGCAGCAAGAGGATATAAACAGATATCTCGTCGTGAAAAAGGGGTTCAAACAAAATGAAATTCAAGTAAAGGAGATTCCTTCAGAAACAGGAATGCTTAAAAGGTTTATGGTCACAGCACCTATTGGTATGAAGGATCAGCTATATGACTCGACATTAAGGCCAAAGGGTGTTGGAATAAGAAGGTTTGATTTTTCAAGACATAAGGATTTTTTAAGTAAAATTCAAGGTGCAAATTTTCACTAAGTCATGTAGAACGCGATTCAAACAATGAAATTCACGAAATTGAAGCAAATAATGTTGACAAAATAAGAAAAAATGAGTATTGGAACTTAATCCACCAAAATGTACAATCTATTGGTAATAGTATCAAGCTACTGTCGGAATTATTGAAAAACAATGAAGAATGCAGATTTGTATGTATATCGGAGCATTGGAAGACTCGGGACGAGGCTAAGGCACATGGAGGATGCACCATTTACGCAAAAAGTGAAATCAATGGAAAAAGAAGAAGAGACTTGGAATCACATTCAGTAGACAGGAATATCGAAGTGGAGGCTGCTCAGTTAAAAAAAAAGGATGGGCCACTCTTGATAGTGGCAAATTATAGGACATCTGGGGCATGTTTAGACATTTTTTTTGATAAAATTAGTTGTGTACTGGAATAAATTTCTCGTAATACTATAAAAAATACTATAATTGCAGGTGGTTTCAACATAAAGATGTGTAGCAACTCAAATGATAAGAAGGAATTCGAATCATTGCTAGGCACTTACAACTTTTCATTCACTATAAAAGAATATACTAGAATAACATCTACTAGTGAATCTTGTTTGGATAACATATTGGTCAATTTTGAATATACAAATTCTTTAGTGGTACATTCAATGATCTCGGATCAAACTGCCCAAAAGATTCGGTTCGAAACACAAAATGTTGTTTTTTCTTTAAAATATAGAACTTTTTCGCAAACAAATTATGAGATTTTCAAAAGTGAGTTAAAAAATGCTTGTTGGTTGAAATTATATCAGGTTAGGGATAAGGATGTAGACCAACAATGGAACATATTTATTTCATTGTTTCTAAGAGCCTTCGATAGGTTTTTTCTATCAGGAGAAAGAAAACAATGTGTATTAAAAAAAATAGAAAATATTTGGAAATCGATAGTAATTGGATGATGAATGCATTGCATGTAAGAAAAGACTGGATGTTCTTTCTGTTCTAAGTAAGTGAAAAATATAGGATTGATTATAACAGAACAAGGAGAGCTTATAATTAACAACTTCAATTGGAGAAACGAAAATCAAATCAAGGACGTATTTTGAGATTGGATAATAAATCGAAAGTTGTGTGGGATATAGTGCGAAATATTCAGGGAAAAAGCAAAACTGAAGTAAATATTCAACAAGACAAAAAGAGTTCGATTATTGCTAATGATTATAATGAATTTCTCAAGGATATAGCATCCAAATTGAAGTCAGTTCCAGGGAGTGTGGAGGTAGAACATAATATTTCCAGTAATGATAAATCAATTTTCATTAAACCGGTGGATGCAGCGGAAATTCTCAATATTGTAGGATGTCTCGGAGGAGGTATGAGTAGGGATTTCGATGAAATTCCGGCTAAAGTTTTGAAGGATTGTATTGAATGCATCGTTCCTCATTTGGTTACTATTGTGAACAACTCTCTGAAATATGGAATTTTTCCAGATTCATTGAAACAGGCTATAGTAAAACCAGTTTTCAAAGAGGGTGATCCATCAAAGTTGAACAATTCTAGGCCAATAAGCATTTTGTCTAGTTTCTCTAAAGTTTTCGAAATAGTTATGTGTAATCGTGTTAGATCATTTCTGAATAATTGCAACATATTTCATAAGTTTCAACACGGTTACCAGAAAGGAAAGTCAACGCAAACTGCAATTTTTAAGTTCATGAACATGATTTTGTCGGGATTGGAGGAGAAAAAGCTCGTTCTGAGGTTGTTTTTAGACCTGACCAAGGCGTTTGAGAGCGTAAATTACAATCTGCTCTATAAAAAACTTGAAGTATATGGTATTCGTGGTACAGCATTAAAATGGATTAGATCATACTTGTCAAATCGGAAACATAAGGTTAAGGTTAATATTGGAGGAAAAGAAGGTTTTTCTGACATAACCATTATAGATATGGGTATACCCGGGCAGTATCGCAGGACCATTCCTATCTTAATATACTTGAATGACATGGATGAAATAACTGATGAGGTTTTTGACCTGGTTACATATGTAGATGACACTAAATTTATAAGAAAGGCTAATGATTTACCGAGTTTAACATCTAACATGGAAAAGCACTATGCACAATAAAACATTGGTTCTTGGAGGTATTGAGGTATTTAGGACATATATTTTCAGAAAAAGGTGAAACGATCGATAAGGACAGGTAAAAAGCATTAGAGAAAATAGAAGCCCCTAAAAATAAAAAAGAATTGATGAAAGTCTTAGGATTTTTAAATTATATGAGGAGTTTCGTAGAAGATTTAGCAGAATTAACCTTCCCATTTTTCAAAAATAAAAAAGCACTGACGTGAAGTCAGTACTCTTCGACGCGCGTGTTCACTGTGGCTAATTTGAATTCAATGATGAGTACTTCAAGCTCAGTTGATAGAGTGAGCTGGAGATCTTCCCAAAGGATAGTGGACACCATTCTCTGTCGGTTCAAAAATTAACAGAGCTGTATCTAAGCTGCATAAGGATAAAGTAACAAAGTTGAAAAAGAACACAACTGGTTCTTCTTAGACGCACAAGCTCCTAGAAGATTCTGAGGGATCTCCTTGGGAAAGACTTGGAGGGGTCAGTATAATCATAATCATGTTTATAGTACGTGCGCCAAAGCAGATCGATCCCATGTCAATGCTTTTTTATACTTTTTCTTTCATTGTTAAGTCAATCTGCATTTGCGGCACGCGTGCTATAAACATGATTATGATTATACTGACCCCTCCAAGTCTTTCCGAAGGAGATCCCCCAGACTCTTCTAGGAGCGTGTGCGACTAAGGAGAATCGGTTGTGTTCTTTTTCAACTTTGTTACTTTATCCTTTTGGCAGTTTGGATACAGCACTGTTAATATTCGAACTAACAGTGAATGGTGTCCACTACACTTTGGCTAGATCAACAGCTCGCTCTATTCACTGAACTTGAAGTACTCATCATTCAATTCAAATTAGACACCATGACACGCGCGCCAAAGAGTACTGACTTCAAGTCAGTGCTCATTTATTTTTTCAAGTTCCTTTAACGAATATGGCTATCAATACAGTTTGGCTAATAGTTTTACCGTAAATCGAAATATATTGCGGTTATGGAACCCCCGTTAGGAACTCAATTGCCTCTTCACCAAATCTGAACGTAATTTAATATAGATCTTTGTTTGTTTTTTCAGCTTCCCGCCTTTCGGCATCAGCTACTTGTTCCTAGCTGCAGCGAGATGGCATGCTGCAGCTTTTTGTCCTCGTCAGGACTTAATATAGATCTATCGAATATAGTTATTTATAAATTCGACCCTGAGCCACGATACAGACATTTCATCTTGTAAACAACGATATTTCCCCGAAACTGACTTGTCCGTGCTCAGAATTGCCATAAAAAATTCTCTTAAAACCTTAAAATTACGGGTCAGCACCAAATCCATCACCGCTAGACGCAAACCACAACCAACATGAGCCATACATTCCAAACGTCTCCTCTGCGCATAAGCAATTTACTCGAGGCTTAAAGTCCCCTGAAAATAACACTTCACACAATACTCTGATTCTTCAACACCATTGGTTCAGGTGATATTACTGATCCAATCCACGCATGTGCAGACACTTCCAAGGGTATTCTATGGGGGAATAACATCCAGCACCTGAAAACTCCAATACTCTCAGATGAAAACTCCGGCAGTTGAATCGCTACTTGTCTGTTCATGCGTGAAACGAAAAATCTCCGAAAAGGGTTACATGAATTTCGAATTAGGAACGCAATTTCTTCGCCTATTCTCCAAATCCGAAAGTAATTTAAAATTGATCATCCAAATATAGTTATTTATAAATGTGCCCCAGGGTCACGATACAGACATATCAACTCGAAAACAACGCTGTTTCCTCGAAACTGACTTGTTCGTTCAAAGAATTGTCTCGAATTTTCTTTTAAAACCTCACAATCCATTACCGCTAGACGTAAACCGCAGCCAACATAAGCCATACAACCCAAATATAGCCAAGTCACCTCTGCGCATGCACAATATACTCCTCTCGAAATCACACACCGCACACTAAACTCTGAATCTTCACCAGTCGGTGTGTTCTCTGGTTTGTATCTCTTGATTTCTAGTGCCATGTCCCATTATGAGCTCTATTGGATTGGATGTTCCTTCTTCTTTTGCGTCTAGCGTAACTTCTTGTGTTATATCTTTCAGTACAGCTATATAGATTTACTGTTAGATATCTAACACGTCAGGTAGGCCATTACCTTTTGGTATATATGTGGGATTTTCGGATCCTAGTACCACTGCATTTTGATTTTCAGCATATATTTTCGGTCTGCTTCCATTTTCGTTTTCTGTTCTGCTGTTCCACTCCTGTGATTTGCAAACACAGGCAAACGTAACAACCAAAAATTACTGCAGCTTCCAGCTCCTGATTTTACTCCAGTTCAAGTCAAGTTTCAGCCAATGATTGTGTTTCGGTGCAAGTCAAGCTTCATCAAATTATTCTATTTCGGTGCAAACAATGTGGACCCAACAAAGGAGTGTAATCTAACTCGTGTGGTCCCAACCAAGGAGTGTCGTGAATGTGGTCCCAACCAAGGAGCTATATGAAATTAAAGTCACAAGGGGCACAAAAATTCAACAGAAATCCTTCTCGCTTCTCAAGAAAAAAAATTAGGCATTTACATGTCGATGATCATTAGTGAACCTGAGAAGGAATTCTGCCCTGGGGAAATGAAAAGTGAAAAACAGAACATGTGCTGTAAAACAAAATGAAGGCAAGCAATGCAACAATTCAGAACCAGCAAAATATTCCCTTAAATCCAAATCTCTACTTAAATTAAAGGAATTATGTGACTTACCGAGAAAAAATATTATTTATCTCGCAAACTAAAACTTAGAAATTCCACCGGTAATACTCGATGAATTCAGATAAAAAATTCTCAACGATACACGAAAGATGATTTCCCCATCAGAGAAAAGCCGGAAAAGAAGGTCAAATCAGCTTCCTTACATCACGCAGACACGATGATCATAGAAGAGAAATAACCTGACATAAAGTGACAGTCCGTCAATGTGCATTCTATGATTACCAGTGGCGTTTCAAAAGGAGATGAATAGCATAGGCGTGCAATACGTTGCAGTGTCCATATCGTTGGCACCGGTGGCATTGCCCTGGTCCTTTGGTTCTCTCTTTTTGGCTCAATAACGCAGTTGATGCTGTATAGTTTTTTAACGTTAAAAACCTCAGCTCTTTGGGTCTTTACCAAGAAAAGTGGTAAAGGCTGCTTGGTCCGGTATGGCGTCATGCGGATGACCTCCGCATCGTCTATACCTTCTTTTTCCTAGTCCTCTATGATAAAACCAATGTCGGCATCCAGGGGGAGGTATCTAATCATGGCGTATATCCGCTTTTCTTCTTCTCGCTGTAGGGTGTAAAATTCCCGGTTTTCCATTTCAAGGAACTTAGTCATCTTGCAGTGGTCATCCGCAGTTTGGGGAACAACTCTGATTCCGTCCCGAACGGTCGTAGCTCGGATATATTTTCTCTTTTTTTGATTCGTCCACTTCTTCACGTTTGTCACCAACGGAAGTGATGACCTTTGGCGCTGCTTGTTTTAACACTGCCGCTGCAAAATTCATTTTCGCATTAGCCGGGTTGTTCACTTCGGCATTCATTGCCGGAATCATTGCCGTTTTTTCAGAATAACGGAGCTAGTTCCTTCGGCCGAGGAACTGCTCTCTTTTCGTGCACGTTTTTGTACTGGTTTTCGGTCGGTAGAAATTAATTGAGCCGGTTTTATATTCACGGGTGCAGCACTAACTTTCGTCGACACTGACTTCACTTCACATTTATTTTTATCTACCCTTTTCATAATAGCACTTTCATTATATTTCGAGTTACTACCGCACTTCACCTTTTGCGCACTAGCACTATCACTTTTTAAAGCACTGTCACTTCTGCTTTTTCCAGCCATTACTTTTCCTACTGTGGGAACTGGTGTCATCACTTTTGCTGGGGTCAGCACTTGTTTTTGCGTCGCGGCAATATTACATGCTTGGCTATTACTACCTCTAGCATTTTCTACAAGAGAAGTGTTTCCACTTACCCTGTTGGCAGCATCTAGTTGACGCGCCTCGTCCCTCAAACCTGCGATATCGTCGGAGAGTCGACTGATAGTATCCATCAGCTTATCTATCTGCTTCTGCATATGGCAGTTCTGCTGCTGAAGTTGTTTTATCAGCAGATCCTTGGCGCTCGTCCTAACTTCCATCTCGCAGTCCATGACGGAATCACTCGAAGGCATCTCTTATTTCTTCCTGAGCAGAAGAGAAATTAGTTCTCTATATTAAATATTGAAAACTCTGTTGAACCAACGATCACTAGTTGTGTCCAGTAGTTTAGTTCAAGTAACATTCATGTATTTTAGCTAACCTGTGTTATTACGCTTTGCTTTATTCATTTCGCTACTGGACCCCTCATTTATTAATATTCACAAGGTGGACATTAAATCGCTGACCACCCAGCCGAAGCTAGTTACATCTTATACTGTATTACATTACTTACCTGCATTTCTACTCCTACCCGATTACTCTGGCACTGTGGACCACTGTAAATATTGTATATAAACTTTGTAAATAAAACTGTAAAGCATCATTGAGTATCTTATTACCGCAATCCTACAGTGTCAGAGTCTGTTTTATGTGTGGAAGAGACAAAGATCTATTTATCGCTACCATCCTAGATTAAACCAAACAAAACACTGTATAAAGGTTACCCAGGTATTAGAAAGAAGTGACAGATTTCACCAAGGAGTTGCAACCTTATATAACCAATTGCAACTAGCGCCCGAGCAAGTATTGGAAAGGAAGGTTACAGTAAGCCCCTAGAAAAGGCCGTCACAAATCGGCGCCCGAGTAGGGACCTGTTTCTTTCAAGCACAAACCGAAAAGAGGAGAGGAATTTGATTTTTGGAAATGGAGGTGAACAGACTGAAAGTCAAAGAGCTGGTTTGAGAGCTGGAAGCCCGTGGATGTAGGGCTGGCTAAACGGTTTGAGACAACCAGGCAGCATTAGCAAGGCCCCATTCCGCTTCAAACCCAGGGACACCGTGAGAGAATCGGAAATGGCAAATCAAATCTTGTGAGTTTCCATACAGGAACTCCGGGATTTCGACGAGGAGAATGCCATCAATGAGGAGACTCGGATCAGAGGTCGTTTGTCCCATGTCCGAAACCGACTGGACCAGATCGAACCGAAGACATTGGATGAACAAGAAAGGCTGGATGGCCTAGGAAAGTTCTCGAACAAGCATGTGAAATGTTGAAGGATGCCAAGATCCTGGCTGAGACGAGGAGAGTTCTCCAGGAACAATTGGGAGAAATCATTCCAGCACCTGGCCATCCCGAGGTGGAGTTGATCTCCCAGCGAGAACCGGAAGCCGATTTGATCTCTTTTGAAGATATCCCGGAGCATAGCTGTCAGGAGACGGCTACCGAGGAACCACAATTCGTTGTGGGTGCCCACCAAGACACTCCAGCTCCTGCGGGAGTAGAAGGAAACCCAAGGGACCGTTCTGGATTGAACGGAACCCTCGCGGTTGAGCCACCCGAAATATGCCTGGGTACCAGATTGACCATTGACTCCCTGCAACGACTCCGAGAGCGAGCTTGTGAATCCGTCCAACTGCGTCTGGACCTCACCAGTCCCTTAGGTGGACGCGTCGTGGGTAATAGGCCCACGGCCGGCGAAGTCCACTAAAAGAATTTCTGTTCCGTTCCTTGAACCAGAGGAATCGGACTTCTCGGTACAATCCAGCTCCGCATGGAGAGGATCCAGGTTGAACCAGGACAACAAGGACGACAGGATGCCACATCCTCGGACACCTGGTCAGACAGAACCTACAACCTCGGAGCACAGGGATGATGTAGGGAACGAATCCACCGCCGCCAGGGTGAGCCGGAGCAGTGCAGGAGAACCGAATTGGGCTAGACAGAACGGGAACCGAACCGACGCTGGGTTGGCCTGGCACGCAGATCATCCATCGATACCCGTCTACAATTGGAACGTCCACTACGACGGGTCTCCCAGTGTAAACACCTTCCTGGAGGAAGTCTAGCAATTGTCCAAAACCCGCAAAGTGACTAGTCATCACCTGTTTGTGTCCATTTTCGAACTTCTGCGGAAGGGTCTGATCAGAATATACGTAATATGTGGTACCGGTCGGTCGGACACGGCCAACTTACTTACTTGGGATTACACCACTTCACTGACTTTACTTGCGGAGTCCTTTCTCACTAATAAAACTTGGACTTAAGGAAAACTTCTTTAAAACTAATAAAATCAAAATCAAAATTCGGAAGACTAAACTCACTACGAGAATAATCGGAGAAAATAAAATTAGAATCAACTACTCGGAAAATAATGGAGAATTATTCTAGAATTGGTGACTATCGGATAATTACACAACAGAATATATGAGCTATTCGGAGAATACCGGTGAATTATCGGAATAAATATCTTAGCTATTAGGAGAATACCGGATAATTGTGAAAAGTGATGCACGCAGCGAATTTATAGGCTTTCCGAAAACGGAAATCACGTGTCAGCATTTTCGTAAAATTTTGGGTGGAGGAGGGGCCAGCGAGACCACCCATTGGTTGATCATCGATTTCCGGTTATCTAGAACCTTCCAGAAGAGTCTAGATCAAATAAGGTCGAAAATCGCGCTGATGTTTTTTATGTCGCTCAAACGACTGAAAACGCCAACAACATTTGGAAAAAACTCGCGGAGAGAGATAAGGGCCCGCGTATCGCATTTTTTCCACATAGGCTCGGTTTCTTGAATGATCTCGAACATTCTAAATGAAATTGAAATAAAATAATATAATTTCTCAGGGGATTCTCGTTCCGAAAATCGACAATCGCAAACTTCAACGAAATGTTAGATTAATCCGTGGTCTCGACTGTTCCGAATTGCAATTATTCCAGTGCATGGTAATGAATAATTACAACTCGTACATTAACTCCATTACTCTCGCTATCACCTCCATTCTTACCATCTACCGTCTAGCCTATGACAAAGAATACTTGTGGTAGCGCCGCCACTGTCAGGGGCCTGGGATATGACGGCGCCCGCAGTAGGCTGCACTGCACGCCGATGGATCTCCTGGCGCTCCGCTGCTCGGGGTGGACGCTGTGGACAGCTACTCTCTTCGTAACCGGGTAAATTTCTCGGTGATGCGTCGCTTGGGTAGACGCTCCTTCGTTGAACGGGTTCGGACGTTTCGTGGTCATAAGTGTCATCTTTGTTCCTCCGGGTAAAAGTCGAGGTCAGCATGAATATTTGCGGGACAGGACCCTAGTAGGCCGCATCTTGAACAGAACAGTCGGAGGGCTCAGGTGCAATCCTTCCTGGCATGTCCGGAGTGTCCGCAGCGCCAACACGCTCCTTCGGCTACTTCAACATATCGGGGTCGCTCGCTGCGGTTCGATTCTTTCGGACCTTTTCTTCCTCGACGACGGTTCTTCCTTCTAGGGGTGCGGACGCCTGTTGGCTTCGGTAGATGTCCTGTTGTTGGATGGCCGTGATTACAGGCTTCTTGTTCAGTTCGGTCATAGAATCTATTCTGAGGTACCTTTGGGCTCGGGCTGTCGACTCGTTAGGTTGACGTCCTATCCTCGCGCTTGGGATCGGCTGCTCGAAGTGGGACGGCGGGCTTCTTCCGGCCGTCTCGTGTGGGGTTGGATGACCGGGGCCGACAGAGGTTCCTGGCACGCCTCGGATCTCTCCTTCCAGCCAGCGCTCGTAGTCGCTTTCCACCAGGGTGTCGATGGTCCTCATCGGTGACTCCCCCAGGCCTCGTCTATCATTTCCCACTCAGATTGGGACATCTTACTTTGGAGTTGTTGGAGATTAATAATGGTTCATTAATTCTTACCCCATAATGAATCACGGTAGCCCATGGGTTCTTTGAAATTTCTTCGACCATTGAGTTCGGTGGTATCGTGGACGAATGTAAGGTATTCTTCATGGTTTCCCTTCAAGAAAGCATTGGGAGGTTTGGAAGTCGATTCGGAAATCATGCGAGGTTGATAGGTCCATATCAAGAATCACATCCATTGGCAGGTGGGGGACCAAGTAAAAACTTGCCTCTATCAGTTTACTACCAATCTTCAAATTTGGTTTGTAAGATTCCATTACGGCAACTAAATACCCATCCGCGACGGTAGCTATCATGTCGGTGATTCAGATTTAAATATTCCTACATTTCTGCATTTTTTGGCGGCCCTTTGACTCAAGAATGACATCGATGTTCCGGTGTCTAATAAGGCATCGACGGGTTCATCTCCGGCTGAGGGCTTTGATAAACGAGGTGTGGCTCGTCTATCAGACCCTTCTGGCTTGGAGGAGGGGCATAATTGTCCATATGCCACTGAACCAACTCAAACACCCTCCCCTTTTCCAATAGGTCCTTATAGGTCGGCATCGGTTGAAAAGCTATTGCTTTTTGGAGAGACGGCACCAGCCGCTTCTTGATGATGCTGACTTGTTTCTCTTCGGATGGCCTTCTAGTCGTCAGATTCAGGATTTTGCATTTGGTGACGAACAGAAGCAATTTTTCTCCGCCTAGGGATATACCAATCCCTAGGCGAGGTTCCTTTCAGGACTGGGAGGAATTCAATACCCAATTGCGAGAGGCTCTCTTGCCGCTAGACTTTGAAGAAAACAAGTTAGACGAGATCAGAAAGTGCACCATGGGGAATGGAGAAAAATTGCTTCTGTTCGTCACCAGGATGCAAAATCCTGAAACTGACGACTAGAAGGCCATCCGAAGAGAAACAAGTCAACATCATCAAGAAGCGGCTGGTGCCGTCTCTCCAAAAAGCAATAGCTTTTCAACCGACGCCGACCTATAAGGACCTATTGGAAAAGGGGAGTGTGTTCGAGTTGGTTCAGTGGCATATGGACAATTATGCCCCTCCTCCAAGCCAGAAGGGTCTGATAGACGAGCCACACCTCGTGTATCAAAGCCCTCAGCCGAAGATGTCGAGAAATCTCACTGTAAGTTCAACGCACCAAATGACGGTGAGACCGACGCCTCCGACGCAGTCAGTTACTCAGCCCCCGTCCGTTGTGGAAACAACGGTCCCGAATGAGCCAGGGAGTCTTCCGATAATCCGACGAAGCAAAGGGAGACCACCGCCAAAAACGTCCATTTCAACGACGCCAGGCCCCAGTGCGCGCTATGTGGGAAAATGGGACACATGAGGATGATTTGCCGATCGAAACTGAAACTTTTCTGCTCTCGATATGAAAAACTAGGTGTACTATCGAGGGATTACTACTGTCATAATGCGGGGAGAAGACAGTTCCCGTCTCCCGCATCCACAATAGAGTCGAAACCGTGTTCCCGAGAAAACCGCCCGATTATTACCGTCGATGCCTTGTTAGACACTGGAGCATCGAAGTCATTCTTGAGTCAAAGGGCCGCCAAAAAATGCAGAAATGTAAGAATATTTCCAATCCGAATCACCGACATGATAGCTACCGTCGCGGATGGGTATTTAGTTGCCGTAATGGAATCTTACAAACCAAATTTGAAGATTGGTAGTAAACTGATTGAGGCAAGTTTTTACTTGGTCCCCCACCTGCCAATGGATGTGATTCTTGGTATGGACCTATTAACCTCGCATGATTTCCGAATCGACTTCCAAAACTCCCAATGCTTTCTTGAAGGAAAACCGTGAAGAATACCGTACATTCTTCCACGAAACCACCGAACTCAATGGTCGAAGAAATTTCAAAGAACCCATGGGATACCGTGATTCATTATGGGGTAAAAATTAATGAACCATTATTAATCTCCAACAACTACAAAGTAAGATGTCCCAATCTGAGTGGGAAATGATAGACGCCGGCCTGGGGGAGTCACCGATGAGGACTATCGACACCCTGGTGGAAAGCGACTACGAGCGCTGGCTGGAAGAAGAGATCCGAGGCGTGCCAGGAACCCCTGTCGGCCCCGGTCATCCAACCCCACACGAGACGGCCGGAAGAAGCCCACCGTCCCACTTTGAGCAGCCGATCCCAAGCGCGAGGATAGGACGTCAACCTAACGAGTCGACAGTCCGAGCCCGAAGGTACCTCAGAATAGATTCTACGACCGAACTGTACAAGAAGCCTGCAATCAAGGCCATCCAACAACAGGACATCTACTGACGCCAATAGGCGTCCGCACCCCTAGAAGGAAGAACCGTCGTCGAGGAAGAAGAGGTCCGAAAGAATCGAACCGCAGCGAGCGACCCCGATATGTTGAAGTAGCCGAAGGAGCGTGTTGGCGCTGTGGACACTCCGGACATGCCAGGAAGGATTGCACGGGATTGCTCCGACTTTTCTGTTCAAGATGCGGCCTACTAGGGGTCCTGTCCCGCAAATATCCATGCTGACCTCAACTTTTACCCGGAGGACCGAAGATGACACGTATGACCACGAAACGTCCGAACCCGTTCAACGAAGGAGCGTCTACCCAAGCGACGCATCACCGAGAAATTTACCCGGTTACGAAGAGAGTAGCTGTCCACAGCGTCCACCCCGAGCAGCGGAGCGCCAGGAGATCCATAGGCGTGCAGTGCAGCCACTTCCAAGGGGATTCTATGGAGGAATAGCATCCAGCTCCTGAAAACTCTAATCCTCTCAGACGTAAACTCCAGCAGCATGAGCAGTCACTTCTTGTCTGGTCATGCATGAAACGAAAAATATCCGAAAGGGGTTACATGAATTTCGCATTAGGAACGCAATTTCTTCGCCTATTCTCCAATCCGAAAGTAATTTGAAATTGATCATCCAAATAAAGTTATTTATAAATTAGCCCCAGGGCCACGACACAGACATATCAACAATACATCATTGAAAACTACACAAGTGATTCGTGTATTTGAACAAGGACCTTGCGCAACCAGAGTCACAGCATTGATTATTTTGTATCCAATTGTGAATGTATGTATTTGGATATGAACCTGCGCCACCGCGTTCAATGCATTGTTTAACTTTGATCCAACTGTGAATGTATATATTTGAATAGGGACCTTATGCAACTGCAGATTATTTGCGATCCAACCGTGGATGTATGTATTTTAATATGGAATTTACGCAATCACAGACCCCGCATGGATTATTCTTGATCCAACTGTGAATATATGTATTTGAATAGGGACTTTACGCTACCACAGACACATCATTGATTATGTTCGAATGTATGCATTTGATTTCGTGTATCATGACGACATACAGTACATTTCAATTAACGGTTCATCATAACTTCAGTTTCGACTCATCTACCAGTTCAATTAATCTACCGATTGAAATCTCTATCGGTTCAATGTATTTACCCAATAAATTCATCTACTGGCTCATCGTTAAACATATATAGAATATAGTTTCGAGGCATACATTGTCGAAAATGAACCATTGCTATACAGTTCTTTCTCTCATGGCACAATCGTACTCGGTTGAAGGGATTTGTACCACACTCAAAGCATTAACTGAATTAGTACCTAGGATGGATTCTCATAATAATTATAATATCGAAAAGCTTCATACAGGGTGTTTTTTCAACGTCAATTGCTGTTTTTCACGCCTTAATCGTACAATTAGGTTCGTTTGTTTTGAATGATGTACTTTCGAAACCTTCAAGGTTGAAAGTAAACCATTACTATACAGTATGTTCTTTTTCTCACTACACAATCGAATTGCCGGTTGATTAAATGTATACCCATTGAAATAAAATACTGGCTTATCTGAGTCCCGGACAAAAGACTGCTGGCCACTAGTAATAATACTAAAAGAAATCTCTACATATGGACCGACCACCAAAGGAGATCAAAGAATATTTTTTCGAAAAGCTATTTTTAGAAGATTTTTCCCGTTTACGTTCGTGAAAATGGGACGAAAATGGAGGTACCGTCAGAGAGAGAAAGGGCAGTACTATACGGGACTTTCTCCCGTCCTGGTCAAAAAACATGGCGTCTATTATTGTATATAATATATACTGATCCTCCTAGGTCTTCCCCAAGGAGACCCCTCATAAGCTCTCGAAGAGCTTGAGTGAGTAAGGAGAACCAGTTGTGTTCTGTGTAGGCTTTGTTACTGTGTCCTTACGCCACCTTAGGCACAGCACTGTAAATTTTTTGACCCAACAGTGAATGGTGGCGATTACCGTGACTAGAAAATTTCTTTCCTAGCCTCAGGATTGACTTGGGGTTTCCGCTCCCAAGTCAAACGCAAAAGTCAGGCAAAAACGTCGTTTTTTTCTATAGGAAAAATGAAGCCTTTATGCGTGGCCGGGTCGGTGGAGGCGGGGAGGATATTTCAGTGGGAATTCATTATTTATTATTATTGATAAGGGGTTACGTTGCACCGCAACCTTGAGATCTATTGTGCCCCCCATCAGAGCTGTTCTCACCATTACGCCATCTACAGCTCGCCCTCCAGTTCCAGAGTATAAATGAACCTCAATATCTGGGAAGGCTTCAAGGATATTACGTCTTCACTCCTACAAGTTTCCTGTCCAAAGCATTCCTTTCGCTGACTTGCAATGGCGAGGCATTCTGTAACAAGGTGAAGAGGAGTTTCTTCCTGTGGGAATGGAAAGACCAAAGAATAAACAACTCCAGTACGGCTTCCCTTTTTCGAAAAAATGTTCCAGTTTCTTCAAATTGAGATCACAAAAAGTGAAGTCACTTTTTGTCACTCTATAGAAATTTCAACCACACCATATGTTGGCTGACTTTTCCAACGAATGACGCCGTCATTCGTTTCCGTTGCTCACCGAAGTCAAATTTAACAAAACGAGACGCATTGAAGACAATGGCAAAAATTGATTTAAAGGAATAGTTTGGTCAAATATAATCGAATAACGAGTAGATTCGCTTGGAGATGGTTAAATCATGGATTCCGTGTCGGTTTAACGACATATTAGATGATAGTTTGACCGTTATTTAGACCAATTCCATTCCTGAAGGAATTCTAAACGAATGAAAAATATCAGAACCCTAGGATCGGATTAAGATATAAAGATTTCGCGCTAGGTAATGATCATGCGAAAATATATATTATTTTTCAGAAAGAAGCCCACAATATTTTGTCTCCATATTACGTTGGAGGTTATGTGTAAGAATATCCAGTAGTAGATGGTATTGGAGAAAATATGCTATTATTATTCACGAAGAAAGACCTGTTTATAAAGAAAATGCGATCCAAAACCCAAGCATAGGTTTAGCATTAAAAACCTGCAGTATTTATGCCGAAGAACACCATATTTCTCAAAAGACATTCATGGATATAAAAGCTCACTTCCCACTATCAGGCATTCCATAGTAGGTATTCTACGTACTCATTTACTCTCTGATAGTTTTTACTTTTCCAAATTATACAATGCAATCATGGAATTCTAGAGGATTATTATACTTTAAATTGAATTGTTTCTTTTGAAATTGAACTACATTTTTGCATAGGCTGGATAGTTGTCCATAGAGAGAATTCTTGAAGAAATATATAACTGATTAATATTTCACAATTGTCATAGCAAAATTATGATCATATTTCAACGAATTCAATCTCGATGCATAAATCCAGTATGTTGCGTTGTTGAAAAATCTGTGGATTTTGCCTGGTAAGTATATTCTAATAAGTTTCTGGAAATGTACAACAATTCTTGCAATTGGATGACTGCTCAGGGCTCACTCAGTTGAAATTGCGGTATAATATACAAACATTTTTAATGCAAGAATAGTTTATTAGGTGTAACTGAACTACCGATTTTTATGTTGATATTATGAACATTGAAAATAAAATTGATAATTTGATTGGTCATTTTTGGAAGACTGGCTAGGTATATTTATCTTTATCGGAGGGTAGATGTAAGTACTATATAAATATATCTGCTATTCGGATCTACTGGTTATGTAGATCCGTTAGCAATGTGGATTAACTGTTACCTGCTGGCTATGTAGATCTACCGGCTCGTTGATATGTTGGCTATGTAGATCTACCAGTTACGTGGATTAGCTGGCTATGTAGATGTACCAGTTACGTAGATGTGCCGGATATGTAGATCTACTGGTTCATTGATCTGGTGGCTATGTAGATGTACCGGTTCATTAATATGTTGACTACGTAGATCAGCTGGCTATGTAGATCTACCAGCTAACTAGATCAGCTGGCTATGTAGATCTACCGGTTAATTGATCTATTGTCTAGGTGTCTCTGTGATCTCGGGATCACAGAGAGAAGTCAAAAAAGTTTTTTTCCTCGAGGAGGTCGATGTTTTCGATTTTTTCGTCGGTTATTCGAGGGTTGAGGGGGGATTCGAGGTGGAAACGGGAACGAGAAAAGACAAGATTTTCTCCGGGTATCCGTCTTTGACGAGAGAAAACGCGGGGAGTATTTGAAAAAAATCGTGAAATCGGGTGAAAACGCGGTTTTTGGCTAAAGGTGCAAATCGGTAACGATATAAATCTGGCGAGAATGCGACGCTCGGAAAGGTATTTCGTCGGGGGCCAGAAGACGAGAATCGTAGGTAGTTAGTAAAGGAGCCCGATTTTTGATAAAACCTTCTCTTTTTCCGGTAAAAGATCGCAAACTTTGATATATTTTGAAAACCTCGGTGAAATGTGACATTTAGACCAGGTCGGCTTCGCTCGACTGACTTCGGGTCCCCTCTATAAGGCATAACGTGAATGATTTATTTTGGCCACAGAAATTCGAACGGAATTGGTCTAAAATCTTGGATTCGTGAGGATAAATGTCTAGAAATAAGAAGAAATATGAACGAGTCGCTTATTTCGAGTGATCGCATGACCGAAATTGTGATATTCGAGAAATAATATTGTGTTCTATCAAATTCTGAGTTGAACTGACTGGTAGGTACCTATCCTCGAGGAAAGATTTTTGATGAAACGGGCCAGAAGAAGGAAAGAACGTTAAATAAGGTAATTATCGATCTATATTTTCGATGATATATAATATAATATGCTATATGGCGATTCTTCAGAAAGGTGAAAAGTACCAGAGTACTCTTGATCCGTAAAGTCCGAAATATCACGTTTAGCCCCGCTGGCGTATAGGTGAAGAGGCCAGCTTTCTGAATCAAAAACCCGGGGTCGAATGCCGGAACGGTCATACCTACCTTATTTTTCAATTTTTTTTTATTGATCTACACTGCAAAAATATTGATCTATAGCTAGGTAGATCTGCTTTGATCTGATCTCATTTTGAAAATGTCCTTATAAAAGTGTGTTTTTTTTTGGATGTTAGGAGGGGGATTTGGCAGAAATCTTGAGGAGTGTTTTTCGAAAAATGTCAACACTGAAACGGAATGAACGACTGTGATGGAACTTTGTGTGTGTGTTTCGGTATATATCGAAGAGGTCAATATTCACAATTGGACTCGATAGGTGTCGCTCATATCGATTTACAGGAACTCAGAAATGGCTATACCGATTTTGATGTAGTGTTTCAGTGGCCTGAGGTTCACGATACGATCCGGTAGGTGGCATTACTAGCATACTTCAGGGGGCACCCCGATCGATTTATTGTAACTCGAAAACGGCTGGACCGATGTCGATGAAACTTTGTGTGCGTACTTGAGTGACTCTTATAGTCACAGTAGAAACCCGGTAGATGGGGCGCTGTGTTCGGTTTATCGAAACTCAAGAACCAAGATCCACGATATATCCCCTGTAGGTGGCGCTAAGATCGGTTCACAGGAACTCGAAAATGGCAGTACCGATTTTCATGAAACTTTGCGATCGTCTTTCGGAAGGCCTAGGTTCACGATACGTTCCGGTAGGTGGCGCTTTATTCGGATGATAGGAACTCAAAAACGCCTCAACATATTTCGATAGGACTTTCACACTTTTTTCATATTATTTTCTACGAGCGTTTGAAAATCGCCAAAACGGGGAAAATCGACCGTTTTTATGAGACTGTAGAAATAAAACGACCCGAGCGAGGCTGAAATCGAACGATCCTCTGAATGTTGAATAAAGATCCAGTGCGGTGAAAACTCACGAAGAGCTTGAAGTAAAATAAAGGATGAAATCGCAAACGCACATCTCTAATTTTTTGAAAGGAATAAGCTAGAACGCTAGAAGCATCCAAGGTCAGTTCAGTAATGTCAATCAGAATGGCGGCTTAAATTTTTAAGAGGAATTAACGAAAATCGATCAATTATGGATCGGAAATGTACCGAAAATTATTCATAATCGATAAAAAGCCTTTGATTCGATTAGATACTTTCCACGGAAATTCATATTTACCACGATCGGTACGTATTCGCAGGTAGAATTGAATAACCTCAATATGGACTGAGCGGATGGGTTTTCCTGAAATCAACGATAATCTGTTATAAATTACGTTGAATATCACTCTATAAGTGAGTACTATAAGGTAATTACACTTTAATTAAATTTATAAAGAATTTGACGATTTTCAGGTCATATGATCTCCCAGTGTATGAACATAAATAGTACCACAATTTTGAAGTTTTCCAGGATATATCACGATAGAAAGTAAGTATTCATGCTTATATCTGAATATTTTCACTTTCCAAAGATTTTGTTCGTACTCGACCTTTTCCATTGGTCGTTTAAACCTGTAAATATCGTGGTTTTTTGAACGATTCTTGCTTCTGGCAATTCTGTAGGAACATGATTCAATAAGGATTTTATATCGATAACGAAATATTCTTTTTGCAGTATTTTTTATCAATTTCCGAGGATCTGTGATAATGACTAAGATGAACACCAATTATCCTGTGGAAAAACACAGGATAAACATGGATCAACACCAATTATCTGGGAAGTGGTTTATATGGATATATATATTGAATACTTTCATTAATTTACATTATCTATTTCCATACGTAAGTATTTTTCAAACATAGGTGGAATTTAAGCGAATAACCAGAACACAGTGGTTCCCCTACCTAACATAACTGATCGGTTATGATAGAATAGGGTTGGTCTTAAAAACTGTGTTCTGGGTATTCACTTGAATTCGACTATAATATACCTTCTTCCTGAGTTTAATTGTCTACAAATTTGGCATCAGTTCAGTCTGTCATTTTTATATCGATGATACTGATTCCAGATTAATGGACTGAGGAAACACATTAGACGGTCGCTTCTCAATGAAAATGCATTGGATTCTTCGAATTCCATAAATTTGCTGCTTGAAATACAATCAGTTTCCCGTTTCACTGCCATCAATTATAAATGGATGTCAGACTGAACTGATTCCAGATTGACCGTGTAACCTCCTTCTTCCATGGGGGCTCATTGGACCTGAACCGGCCTGTGGTTTCTTTCTCAGGCAGCGGGGAAGGAGAACAACAGATGGTTGTGCCAAAAGGTCTAGGAAATCTGGACACAGACATGCTGGCTCAACTATTACTGGCCCATCAGCTGAAAGAGCCAGACAATGTCTCAGAATCTGTAGGGTATACCTGATAATCCTATCAGCCGTATGCATGGACCTCTGTGGCCTCAGAAAAAACCTAATTACGTTGGGTTTGATTGAGGACTCTGAGTGCAGACTACGCCTGGAGGACCACGAGTCTATCGAACACACCATGTGTGACTGCCCTGCTGGGGACAGAATCATATTTGAGGAAAATAGTCCACAAACTGAGACTGAGGAAGCTGGACAAGTTCTCATCCACCAAACTCATATTCCTTATTGAGAGGCTTGAGCTTGTGGGTGAATTATAGAATATAGGTGCGCCACAATAGAACAATTGAGGAGCAACTTTTCAATACGCATTATGTCCAATTTGGGCGAAATTGACTTTGAAGCTGATTCAGATATGTTTTCAATTGCTCTATAGCCCTATGTAAACAAAATCTTCCAAATGGCATTATGTCCCTCTGTAATTCAAATCCAAAGAATGTAAGCCGCATCGCAATGAATTATGTTTACGTTTGCATTTTTAAAATAAATAAAAAATGACCAAAAACATTTTTTATCGATTTGCTCATGTTAATTAGGTTACAGGCCAACACTTACTGTGCAAACAGCATTATTTTCAATTAAAACCACATCAAAACGCATTATATACAATGAGACGAATCAAAACGCATTAAGTCCAAACGTTTTTTACGTTTTCTGTGTATATCTGATCCGTATTGATTTAAATGAGATTAGTTATTACATTTAGATGTAAATCTCTATCAAACAAACTCGACATACTCAAATTATAAGCCAGAGTGGCAGAAAAAATCGTTTTTCGTTGATTCCCAATAAAACGGTTTTTGGACTTAATGCGTTTTGATAAGTTGCTCCTCAATTGGTCTCAGTGGAGGGGCGGGTTTCGTCTGCCCAACACAATTCATATAATAATAACCTCTGTCTGTTTGGAAATTCAAGAGTCTGGACGTCATAATGTGTTGCATGCGTACCACACATGGGATCAGTTTATCCTTACCTTTGTTTTAAACGAAGGGTATTTAATAATAATAAATAATGATATTTTTAGGTAAAGTAAATTCAAAACTATTAAGTTTGGTTCGGTTTTTGAATGTATACCTACACTTGACAGGATGGTTGTTAATATGATTTTCATCTTTTATCAGATAGCACTTTATTCCATTGTAATAGTGCTCTTCTCATCACGATTTGGAAAATTTATTGACAATTTTTGATTAACAGTACCTATTTGTTGTAAGTAATCGAATTTTAACAGTTTTAAATTGTTTCAGAGCGGGAATTGGACAACACATTTCTCCAGAATGGAGAATAATTTGATATGATATACCTAGAACAACACCAAAGTGTAAAAATCATGAAGTTGAAATAATATATTATATACAGGATGGTTATTCATTTTTCTACTCATCCCACACAATCCAAAATCTATCCTATCATTAGTTATCATAAGAATTAATGATATAAATTACATTAGGTAAGATTATTTTCCCATTTTTATGTGCTCGGTCACTCGGACCATCTATTATATATTATTATACTGATCCTCCTAGGTTTTCTCTAAGGAGACCCCTCATAAGCTCTCGAAGAGCTTGAGCAAATAAGGAGATTGTGTTCTGTGTAGGCTTTGTTACTGTGTCCTTACGCCACCTTAGGCACAGCACTGTTAATTTTTGACCTAACAGTGAATGGTTGCCTCCTATGTCATATCTGTTCAATTTTGATCCTACAGTGAATATATAATATTCCATTCCATGAACATATTTGAACTGTTGATTCATCGAGTGGGTAGTTTAGATGTGATTAAGTTATATGGATTTAATAGCTGGATCTGCTAAGTAATTGGTTTATAACTATGAACTTATGCCATATTTAGCAAAGCACTGTTGATTTTCTCCCCAACAGTGCATGTAAATATTTCAACAAAATTAATTGTCGAAGAAAAACCAAACACTATACAGGGTGTTTTTAGTGAAATGTCATCTCGAGATATCTATCAAGAGGCCAATTATAAACTTTGTAAAACCGTTGAAAGAGTAAACCACTGTTATACAGAGCATTTTTCGAAAAATTACAACTCAAAAAGGGCTTGACCAATTTTGATGACACTTCGTGTGCGTGTGTTGCGGCGGTTCTCAATTGGTCCCGGTAGGTGGCGCTACAATCGATCTATAGGAACTCAAAAACGACTGGGCCAAATTTGATGAAACTTTGTGTTTGTGTTTCGGTGTTTTTCTGGTTCACAATAGCATCCGGTAGGGGGCGACCCAAGATCAAACGTTGTTTGCGTGTTTGAGTGGGTCTTAGAGTCACAATACCGGAAGCTGGCACTGTATCCGGTTTATAGGATGAACGGCTGGACCTATTTCGGAGCGAAAAGGCGGGGGTGTATTTTGAAAAAATTTTGAAAAGGCGAAAAACGCAGATTTTGGCAAAAGGAGCAAAATTGTGCAAATGTATTCGGAGGAACGGTGCCGTTAGGAACAACGGTATTTGCGGGAACGCGAATACGAGATTTGAAATTAGTCCGTAGAAGAGCCCGTTTCGTTTTGCCTGAAAAACGATATGGAAATGTGACTTTTCGCGAAAATCGAAAATTCTGACGTTTCACGTATTTCTGTGGCGAATTTTAACCCGGCTCCTTCAAGGTAGACGTTTAACGTCGGAACGAGTGACGATAAATGTCCTATCAAAATCGAATTTTGAACGGAAAAACGCAGATTTTGGCAAAAGGAGCAAAATTGTGCAAAGGTTTTCGGAGGAACGGTGCCGTTAGGAACAACGGTATTTGCGGGAACGCGAATACGAGATTCGAAATTAGTCCGTAAAAGAGCCCGTTTCGTTTTGCCTGAAGAACGATAAGGAAATGTGAAGTAATCATTCAACAATATTTACGGAAAAAAAAACTGATTCGAAAAGTATTTAATTGTAGCTTCCGCAAGA
The DNA here is from genome assembly GCA_937662695.2 of Halyzia sedecimguttata. NCBI lineage: Eukaryota > Metazoa > Arthropoda > Insecta > Coleoptera > Coccinellidae > Halyzia > Halyzia sedecimguttata. Next base: position 56,011,256 of record OW569414.2, read on the forward strand.
GAGAAAGCATCTTAAGTGAAAAAATTCAACATTTTCATGAAACATCAAATATCTCGAAAACTGTGAGACTTTCATATGAACGATTTTTTCACATCAGGTAGATCACATTCTGATCTACTTTCCGTTTTCGTTTGACGTGGTCTTCACGGGACATCCTGTATAAAATTAAAAAACACATGTCAGGCTAGCTTTTCCTGCTCCTTAAGTCGTACCTGACCGATAGGTATTTCCAGGTGAAAGTGGATGAGGCACTCTCAGATTTCTACCCATACAAGCTGGAGTCCCACAAGGTAGCGTACTAGGTCCCATTTTGTACCTAATTTTTAGTACAGACATCCCACAAACCAACGACACCTTGCGTGCTACATTTGCAGATGATACAGCTTTAATGTCAACAAACGCTGATCCAACAGAAGCATCGCACAAGATCCAATTACACCTGGACTTGCTACAAAAGTGGTTTGTGAAGTGGAAGATCAAGGTCAACAATAGCAAATCCGCACACATCACCTTCACTCTCAAAAAGAGCACTTGCCCCCGAGTCTGTTTCAACCAAGCCCCAATTTCTGTGAAAACAGAAGTCAAGTACCTTGGACTCCACCTGGATGATAAATTAACATGGAAAAGACATATTAAGGCCAAAAGATGACTGCTAGACCTCAAAGTTAAAAAAATGTATTGGCTTCTGAAGAGAAAATCTCAATTATCCTTGGAAAACAAAATTTTAATTTACAAGTGTATATTGAGACCAATACGGACATATGGGATCGAGCTCTGGGGATGCAGTAAGCCAACAAATACAAAAATCCTCCAAACATTTCAATCCAAGACCCTGAGAATGATGTCTGATGCCCCATGGTATGTGTCAAACAAAACTCTGCACAACGATCTAAACGTACCCTACGTAACAGAGGTAATAAAACATTTCTCTACAAAATACGAGACATGCACTAACGATCACGAAAACCCTCTCATCAATGAATTATTGCACACCAACTATCCAAGACGACTCAAGAGAACCTGGCCAGAAGATCTGAGTAGATGAAACGCAGTAATCCGTCGCTGGACGGTACCTGTCTCAAGTCTTCTACTTACATTAAATTTACTTATTACTTATTGAGTAAATTGTAAATTTGCATTGAATGAATAAATAAAAAAAAATGTACAAGAGGTTTATTACTCATTATTTGAACGTTTTTATTTGCACTAGAATCAGGAAAGTAGGTTCTATTTTTTCTTTCATCAAAAAGACGGATTGGAAGTGATCCGCTTTCTCTTCTTCTGGGGGTTGTTGGATGACCCCTGTATTATCATAGGATTGTTCGTCGGAATTTGTTTCTCCTGATTTCCTTCTGAAGAGCTTATGAACTGGTTTTGTTTACCAGGTTGTAGTCCTGATGTTTTTCCGACGGCCCCTGTGTTTGGGCGATTACTTCTTAAGTTATAACCCTCTTCGTTTTCCATACTTTCAACCCTGTGCTCCGGGTTGGGCGCCAGATGTAACGATAGGTTCTAGCACAGAAGGGTAATCAAGAAGACGGATTCTTATAACCCTTTATTATGGTGAAAATGTTTGGAGAAAGGAACAGTGTTGAAATAATTCTGCAGTTAACAATATCAGTTAGCTCAATTTCTTAAGATTAGAAAACGAAATGTTTACCTGCAACCAGGGATGGTTTTCGTATTTTACTACGTAAATTCTGAAACGTTGGTCCCAAAGGGCTCGCCAATTAATCTCTATCACTGCTCACAAACATGTGGTACGAAGAGTGGAAATTATTTTCTACGCATGTAGTTACAAACGATACGCATACGCGAACAAGAAAATATTAACGGATATTTCAATATCGCCAGTGGATAGGCAACACGAGAAACCGGATGAGCGATTAGTGGGCGAAGGAAATTTCCCGAGTCTTTCGAATATTGTTACACTACTGACAAAATTCAGATCTACCGGATGAATGAAGATCTATCGGAAAAATTTTGATCTACCGGAAAAATTTTGGCAAACTTTTCCAATGTCGTTCGTTTCCGTTGCTCACCGAAGTCAAATTTGACAAATCGAGCAGAAAGATCAGTAGCATGAACCGCTACGCTACCCGGTAGGTAGCGGTATCGTATTCTGCCGAACAGACAACTCCTTTTGTCTGCAAATCACAGGCGTTTGAAGTTCAGGTTAGGTTATTCGAATTTTATTGGATTGCCTGTCACAAAAACAAATATTCAATCATGAATTCAAATATCATTTCATTACTCTTCGAAGATGATAATTTTTCGGCCAATATGAGAAGTGTACTTGTTAAATTATTGGTTCAACCTCTGCCTTCATAGGAAGATGAAAACAGAGAAATTGTTCCTAGTCATCAGGAATTTTATGAAGATACAATTCCTCAATATATGGATGATTCAATCAAAGACCATTTTAGAATCTCCCGAAGTGCACGTAATTCTTTCCGTCGAAAATATATGTCCCAGTATTCCATATTTTTGAAATAAATGTCACAACCGTCAAACTTACAACATGTTACCGATGCTGAGTGGAAAAAATCTTCGCTTCTTAAAATGATGACCTCAGATTCGCTTGGAGACGGTTGAATCATGGGTTCCTTATCGTTTCAAGAATATATTAGATGATAATTTGAAAGAAACCCACAAAATTTCGTCCCCGTATTTCTTTGAAGGTTATTTGTAAGAACATTTAGTATTAGATGGCATTTGAGAAAAAAATGCTATTATTATTCAGAAAAAGAAGACTTTTTGGTGCTCTTGTTCCTCGGAACAGAGTGCTTATCAATTTGCTCAAATGTCTGTAATTATCGATTGTTTTGGCTGAAATGGTATCAAACGATTTGGTTCGACTCACTGATCAAGAATCCGTGGTCGAAATCGATTCTGTCCGGCAGTCCGGCCGGTCGGAGTTAGAGGATTGAGATTTGCAGGGTGGTTTTGGAGCGTAAATATCTCGGACGAGTTCGTTAAAGGGCGAAATCCATCAAGCGGTTTCGGAGTTATGGCCGTTTTTAGTATGAACATTTTGTATGAATATTTCCGGAACCGATCACTCGATCTATCTAGAATTTAGCATCAAATTGTAGACATTTAGACGCATGTGCAGTTTTGTATTGATCGGGTTACCGTAAAGTGCAAAAAAAAAATTTAGAAAATTTTCAAATTTTGTTTCTACCATAACTCTCGAACGGAATTAGCTAGGCAGTTGAAATTTCCAGAGTAGATTAGGGAGATAAACATCTCAGTTCGCTTTTGGGCAAAATAGGCCAGATGGTTTAGGAGTAACAAAGAAAAAAATTTTTTTAACATACAAATTTCAAAAAATATTTCATTCACGGTGCAGTTTCACCATAAAAATCCAGTGATATCATTTTCAACTGCAACAAGCTAATACTTTGGGAGATATGATTTTTCGAAATTTCAATAATGAATCGTACTTCTATGTTTTCACATAATGCTATAAGTATTCTATCTATGATTTATTATATGATCCATGTTCATACTCGTCCATTTCATCCTGTTCTATAAGAGAGAGTCGAATTCATTTCAGCTATTTCAATTTGATTTCTTCCATGGTGCAGTTCTCATTCTCAGATTGCTCATAAATGATAAATAAACTATTATTTGAGTTTAATTTCCTTTATGATGACGTCCTATCATAAGAATACATATGATATAATTCTTAACTCTGAGATATAGTTTGTCTGTTTGAACAAGAGCGCCAGAAAGCTCCTGTCCACAGGGCTTGAACCAATTTTATAAAGAGAATGCGGTCCAAAACCCAAGTATACGTTTAGCATCCAATATCTGGAGTATTCATTCCAAAAACACGATATTTCTCCAAAGACATTCATAGATACCGCATAATAGCCCACTTCCCACTATCAGGCATTTCATAGTAGGTATTCTACGTACCCATTTACTATCTGATAGTTTTTGCGTTTTCAAATTTATGCTTGCGATAATGGAATTCTTGAGGAATATCATACGTTGTATTGAATTGTTTCATTTGAAATTGAAGTCCATTCTGCACAAACTGTACAGTTTGCCATAGGTAGAATTATTGAAGAAATGTGTCACTGATTATCATTTCACGATTTTCATTGCAAAATTGTGATCATAAATTAACAAATACTATCTGGATACATAATACCAGTACGTTGTTGAAAAATTTTGGATTTTGCTTGAATCGATTCCGATAAGTTTCTTGGAATGTATAACAATTCTTATCATTGGATCACTGCACAGGGCTCACTCAGTTGAAATTGCGATATGATATCCAAATATTTTTAATGCGAGGAAAGTTTATGATAACTTAGTTAACGACTTTAGTGTTGATATTGAAAAATAAAAATAAATTTCGGTTGTGCATTCCTTCATAAGTGTGTGAATGTTAACAGGGATTGATGAAAAAACATACTATTAAAAATAAAATTGATAATTTGAATGGTCATTTGTGGATGACTCCGGGCTCACATTGTCAAAATATCCAAATATTTTTAATGCCTGGAATGTTGATGACAACTGAATTAAAGATTTTAGTGTTGATATTGAATATGGAGAATAAAATTGAACATTTCAATGGCCATTTTTGGATGGCCTGGCTACGTATATTTAACTTGATTTCTCATTAACTGGGTGGATCAACAGGCTATATATTTGTATCTACCAGTTTCGTGAATCTGCTAACAATGTGGATCTACTGGCTATGTAGATCTACCGGTTCATTGATATGCTGGCTATGTAGATCTACCAGTTACGAAGATTATCTGGCTATGTAGATCTACCAGTAATGTAGATGTGCTGGTTATGTAGATCTACCGGTTCATTGATCTAGTGGCTATATAGATCCACAGGTTAATTGATCTGCTGGCTAGGTGGATCTATGGCTAGGTAGATCTGCTGGCTCCCTAGTACTTTAGCTATTAGAGCTGACGCAAACTGCTCGACCGGGATATATTTGACATAACGTTTACATTCCACATAACCATACTGCCAACATACGATAATATTGAATAAAAGAACGAAATCAATGCAAAATGATGAATAGGAAAAGCTCTATCACTCACCAACAATTTGCGGTGCCAAAATCGAATTAAGTTATATTATCTCCGATCTACCATATCAACTACTCTATTGTATGATAGTATAGTATATCATGTCTATGGATATATCATAGATTCATAGAATAACATTCTATGCATCTTGCATATAACAACCGAATTCATTTTTTAAAACGATTCACGCGATCGGAGTGCAGGAAGTATGCAGACATATCGCGCGTCGCTGACGTCATGGAGGTAAGTTTATGTTTATTTTTTGTATCAATGGCCCATTCCTTCTATGTTTAATTATAGTAGATAGCTGAATAGTCTAGGGAAAAAATAGCTCAGTTATAGACAAATTATCAAAATTACCCTCAATTACCGTATTCCCTCTACCTTTCAGATACATACGACTACTTTATAAGTTCTACGTAACTGATAAATAATCTGTAAAATACCCATAAACAGGCTGAAGGACTTAGGTCGATGGCCTTCTGGTTTTCCAATAAAATACGTTTCTATCTATCTACCCATAAATTCGTCTACAATATTAATGAATTTCAATTTCTAGGCCTCAATTCAATATGCGTTGGAGAAGTGGAGAAGCATGCCGATCTTTATAATTATAAACACCAGGGATATTCGGAGAGGGATGCTGATGAAAGGCGTGGAACAATGTGGATAATTGTTCGAGAGTTTGGTAGTTATACCACCAAGAACTTGAACTCAAACCAAATTCCAAAAATCTAGGACTTGTGGTTTGTCAAAAATTTTGTATACTTCATTAGATTATATATCGTATATATATAACGTATTTGTTTCAGAAAAGTGCTACCTAAATTATATTTACATTCGAAAAGTTGTGAGACCAATATAATTTGCTTGTTTTATTCTACAATGGAATATTTAGTACATATGCAATTGTTAAAATTATATTAAAGATGTTATTGTTCATAAGGATTTGTTTCATTTTGAAGTAAGTATATTTCCTTTCGAATCATTTTAAATTTCGAAAACAGAATAATAAACTTTCCGAGTACTCGAAATTGTCGGAATCACAGAGATTCATTGTAACTCTATTCTAAAATGGCACATATTATATTTCAACAAGCGGACACCCCTCAGAACCATAAGGGAATATATCAACATATGTTTATTCTCTCTAATTCATGTTATGAGTGTCACTAGTGTTGTGCACAGTTTACAGGGAAGGTAGCACTCATTAAGTTATATTCTTTGGCCGTGACTAACTATGTAACGAACTAAGGTTATTTATTATTTTATAATTTCATTCTGTTATTATAAGACGGAACGATAAAACAACGCTTTGAATGACGAATCGCAAAAATTCCCGATGCGATTCTGATAGCGTCAAACATGTCGACCCATGTGCGTCGGCTCTTATTCATAACTGAAAAACATCTATTTTGTCACTGACTGATCAACAAAATATCTAGAGATTTCGTAGAAAGCTGAAATTTGGAACGCAGACTAGAATCATCGCATCAAGAAATTAAGAAATGTGTATTTTTTAACCCCCAACCTTCTAAGAAGGGTTCAAGCTTTTATATTAAACTAATAAAACTACGCTCTCATGAGATCTGATGAATTTCCAACTTTAGAAGCTTCTTATGAGTATGAAATATTTTTAGTGGGATAATATTTCTGGACAAGTGGATATCTCAATCTTACCGAGATGCCTTTGAGGTTATTCTATCGGTGAGAATAGGTAAACAGTGTGAAATAATTCAATGCATATGCTTGTTTGCGAGAAGAATTTTCCTCATGTAGGAAAATGTTACCCCGTGTGAGCGAATGTTCTTATCAAACAAGTGCTCACTTGCTCCAGTCAAATATGTGAATACGCTAGAGCAGCATTGAGATTGAATTTCCTGCTGAGATTTCAATATTTGTCTCTGTGCAAATTTCGTCCATTCGTCCAGTTATTTGCAAGTTGGTGTATTTTGAGGAGTGTTATATTTCATTAAAAAAAGGTTCCTCAGATAACTCTATTTTTTTAAGGTGAATCAGAATTTGAAGAGAAAATATGTTTGCAGGTACTAAGTCTATCACAGATTCAAGGAGGGGGAGGTCTTTTAATTCTGAACAATAATTCTTCACAACAGCATCAGAACCATCAATCAGTCACACATTTTGCTATCACCAACAATCATAATCAGATGCAAAATAAACACGAGCACGTCCTCAAGCAAGAGGCTAGGGACACATCTTGCAGCAGGGAAGCAAAAATAGAAGTGAACAATGGTTTACAACAAACGATGTTAGACTTCAACAGGCATCATGAAGTTATAATGACAAGTGCTCCTCCCACTCCAACCAAACTATTAGACAATCAACGCACCAATGAGTACAAACGTCAGGACTTCGAAAACACTGTCATGCTTGGTATGTATATGTCAACATATTCACCCTACTTACAGGCATGGAATAGAAAAATATAGCTTTTCGTGAATACGTTTCCACTCGCCTTGGTCCAGACGTATATTGAGTAAAAGCTAGTTAGACCTCAAGTCATCAATTTTACACAATGATCCATGAGTCCTTGTGTGATTTAACTTAATGATATCATGTGGAGAGTAAAATAATCCACTGCGAAAAGTTGACAATTGCCCTGCCTCAATACCGGCAGGTCTAATTATTGAGGCTTCAGGCAGAGCAAGTTTAATTGGTGTTAATGAGTTTCACTTATTGAGCATATTCTTAGTGATAGCCGATTTCCGATGTATCAAAATTGCAATATCTAATGAGTTAAAATGTCTTGTCATTTCGACATAACCTTTCTATTTCTCAGTTCAGAGAAAAGAGAACAGTTATCCTCGAGGAGCAAAAAAACTAGGGCTTGATCTGATATAATTCAGGTTGAGTGTATTGAGATATATCTCGGTATAACCCTGCATTTCGGAGAGAGAGAGAGAAAGAGAGAGAAAACATTTCTTCATTGTCACAGACAGGAGTTATCGCCCTACGGTCTTTCAGCTCGGGTAATTTCACATTATACATAATATGTATTATGAAATATATTTAATATTGATTGAAAAAAAGCGCATATGTATTATGATTTAACTAATTTTATTATCTTCTTAATTCCTCTTTTAGGCTATGGAACAGTGCTGTATTTGGGATTTTTTTTTTCAATTGGTGATGGTTTCATCATTGTGAAGTTTGGCAAGGCTCGACATCTCTTTCAGTCTGATGTAGAATTTTCCATTAAGTTTTGGAGTTTTGAAATTGGATGATTTAAATTCTTTCAAATTGGGGTCCACTGGATGGATTGTGTAGTATATTATTGGAGTGTCTTATTTTGCTTATTGTTCTCAGTGCTATTCTCTTCACACCAAGAGGGTTCCAAACATGGATACTATAGCCAAATCCATCAACATCTCATTTCATTATTTTCAATGACAAACTATCAAAAAACTCACCAAAAATACTATAGGTAATGAACAATGAGCAAATACACCCACAGCAGGCAATGAAATACCTCGGAGTTAATAATATACCACTAATTGAACTTCAACCAGCACATCAAAATTACGGAAAAAAAAATGTTTCAAGCACTGTGGACAGGAGCTTTTTGGTGCTCTTGTTCAAACAGACAAATTATATCTCCGAAAGTATTGGTTTCTCAGAGTTGGGAAATATATCAATGGATTCCTATGATAGAACTACAATTTCTTTTATGAAAAAGAAATTAGATTCTAAAAAAGTATCGTTTAAAAAAAATGCTCCAAAAATTATCTTAAAAAAATAGCAATCTACAATGCTTCAATGCTTCAAAAATTGTCATTAATTATATTTATCAAGATTAAATGAGCAATCTGCAATGATACAACCTCGTGGAATGGGGTTCCGATTTACACACGTTGCATAGGTTTCACAACTCGAAATACCTAACAAAAGTATCATCGAAATGTCTAGAGCAAGGCTGGAGACAATCATAGCAGGAAGTGGATTACGAACAGATTTTTTTTAATAGTTCAGAATATATTAATGAAATACTATCCTCTTTTCATAATTTAAAATGTAATAGTTCATACCACTAACATAATCTTTCGTGTATTATGAACCTTATCTCATGCAGATCCATATTTCAGTATTTCTTTGCTAGCAACATTATGAGAATACTGTATATAGGAACATGTATCACTACTTAAGGAAGCAAAAGGTAATATTATTGACGTCGGTGGTCAACGAACAGTAATTTCTTTTGATGTTTCCATGATGTTCTTCTTTCCTATGCAGGCAGCATAAACAACATCAAAACAGTCTTGCATATATTCACAAATTCAAGAAGCGAATACCTGCTTTCCAAGAGGAAATATTTTGAAACTACGAACTGACAATCTCTAATAGCTAGAAAAGATTACATTTATGAATAGTGAACACAAACAGATTGTGTGTTCACATTCTGTGAATACATAGAACTTACGATGTATTATTGAAACATTGAAACATCATATCTCCGAAAGTATTAGCTTTTTAGAGTTGAAAATATAACAATGGATTCATATGATGAAGCTGCATCCTCGAATTCAAATAATATTCAAATTGTAATATAAAAAAAATATATTTGTTACTCCCAAACTATTAGACCGATTTTGCCCAAAAACGAAACTAACCGAGATATTTATCCCTCAACCCTACTCTGAAAATTTCAACCGTCTAGCTCATTCCGTTCCAGAGTACTCGTGTTAACGGCCAGCTGGACACAATCGATTTCGAGCACGGGTTCTTGATCAGTGAGTCAAACCAAATCGTTCAAGAACATTTTCAGCCAAAAAATCGAAAATTACAGACATTTGGGCAAACTAATAAGCACTATGTTCCGAGGAACAAGAGGAGAAACATTTCTCAAAGCAGGTAATCGTAAATCAATCATTAAAAATTGGTTCAAGCCCTGTGGACAGGAGCTTTGGCGCTCTTGTTCAAACTTTGATAAATCATATATCCGAAATAATTGGGCTCTGGGAATTATATAAATGGATTCTTACGATGGAACTGCATCATGAAAGAAATTACATTCAGAGACCGATTCTCTCCAATAACGAACTTATCCGAGATATTCATTCCTCAAATCTACTCTGAAAATTATATTATATCACTTAAAACTTAGACAACATTGCAGTTTTGTTTTTACTAGAGTTATTCTGAACCCAATTTGATTATGCATCTTAACAAAGAATATATTTCCATCATCATAATATGGATTATCCACGGGCATTATATTATCACCCCAAAAGAACGATAGCATTCAATCATACTTTGTTTTATAGAACAGAAAGGGTATATTATATCAAGAATAACGAACCAGAAAAAATTTTGACATTTATCTCTCATAGGAAATTGAGATGACATGTAAAAACATAGATCATATAATAATTCATAGATAGAAAATTGGTTCAAGCACTGACGTGAAGTCAGAAGTTTTTGCGCGTATGTTCTATTGTCCATTCTTCTGTATTGGACACCCTTAATCGAATTTACCATGGCAAATTATGTTGTCCATTCTCCTGTATTGGACACTCTTAATTCGAATTCACCATGGTAAATTCGAATTAAGTGTCCAATACAGGAGAATTGACAACATAATTTACCATGGTAAATTCGATTAAGGGTGTCCAATACAGAAGAAGGGACAATAAAACATACGCGCAAAAGCTTCTGACTTCACGTCAATGCTTGAACCAATTTTTTTTTCGTGAAGTCAGGATAGAAAGCAATGATGAAAAAATTAACACATCATTGTTTACCTTCAATTCTTCTTTAGGAGAAGAATACATAATTATTAGTGAAAAATATTACTGGAATTAATGTCCTATTTAAATAATCAAAGTAAAGAAAATTATAAGTTTAGTTACTAACATATTGAATTAAATTCAATTGAATTCCAGTAATATTCAATTACTTATTCTTAACCAATAAATGTCCGTTGATAGATCTAAAGGTGATGAGGTGAAACATAAAGATATATTCCCATTAGTGATAGAAAAACTGGCCTAAAATTCCTCTCTACCCATCACGAGATTGAATATCCACAAATGAGCCTCTCACCTTACAGGATCAGAAGCCTTCAGCAAAATTTCAGTGATATCAAATTAAAAATAATTCATGACCTTTCAAAAGTCCCCTCTCGCAAATATACTCCTCTGAAGGCACATGGATCTCTTGAAGAAGAATCGGCTTCTCTATTTCTCAAAGATATTCACTCTTGTTCATAGAAATCCCTTCAATATTTAGTTGCCCCCTCCTAAGATTTGAGTGAAGTTACCCACACATTCCCATCCACAGTTTATGACGTGCAGACTGTCGATTATGAGACATACGGAATTATTCGAACAGTGTTGCCACGTCTACCATGATTTCCTATTATCTCGCATATCTATATGTGTAGTGTAGATCTTATGTAGTTAGAAATGAGTACACATGACTGATTGGATATTGAACAAAAATTACATGGTAAACAAACTAGCTTAATAAAACAAAACTGAAGTGAATTACCGAGCGTGCTCCAGGTAAAAAGGTATAATTTGATTCTAGATAATGTACCCCTCTCGGCAAGGATTACAAGAATTTTTGATATTTGATTTGATTAGGACTGATATCTATTTATGTAACACATAACAGGATTACAAGAATTTTTGATCGACGAACCGTACAGGGTGAGTAAAAATTTATACAAATAATAATATTTTTTTTTTACTGAACGACGATGTGTGCATTGGTGGAGAAAATAAGATTGATATCTATTTATGTTACATATAACAGGATCAGGAGAATTTTTGATTGACGAACCGTACAGGGTGAGCAGGAAACTATACATATAATAATATTTTTTTTTAATGTCGACGATGTGTGCATCGGTGGAGAAAATAAGATTGATATCTATTTATGTTACACATAACAGGATCACAAGAATTTTTGATCGACGAACCGTACAGGGTGAGCAAAAAACTATACAATTTATAATAATTTTTTTTGACTGAACGACGATGTGTGCATCGGTGGAGAAAATAAGACTGATATCTATTTATGTTACACATAACAGGATTACAAGAATTTTTGAACGACGAACCGTACAGGGTGAGAAAAAAGCTATACAAATAATAATATTTTTTTCTGACTGAACGACGATGTGTGCATCGGTGGAGAAAATAAGATTGATATCTATTCATGTTACACATAACAGGATCACAAGAATTTTTGATCGACGAACCGTACAGGGTGAGCAAAAAACTATACAAATAATAATATTGTTTTTTGACTGAACGACGATGTGTGCATCGGGGAGAAAATAAGATTGATATCTATTTATGTTACACATAACAGAATAACAAGAATTTTTGATCAACGAACCGTACAGGGTGAGCAAAAAACTATACAAATAATAATGAATTTTTTTGACTGAACGACGATGTGTGCATCGGTGGAGAAAATGAGATTGATATCTATTCATATTATACATAACAGGATCACAAGAATTTTTGATCGACGAACCGTACAGGTTGAGCAAAAAACTATATAAATAATATGTTTTTTTGACTGAATGACGATGTGTGCATCGTTGGAGAAAATAAGACTGATATCTATTTATGTTGCACATAACAGGATCACAAGAATTTTTGATCGACGAACCGTACAGGGTGAGCAAAAAACTATAGAAATAATATTTTTTTTTTTTGACTGAACGACGATGTGTGCATCGTTGGAGAAAATAAGACTGATATCTATTTATGTTACACATAACAGGATCACAAGAATTTTTGATCGACGAAACGTACAGGGTGAGCAAAAAACTATACAAATAATAATATTGTTTTTTGACTGAACGACGATGTGTGCATCGGTGGAGAAAATGAGATTGATATCTATTTATGGTACATGTTGTGTTCATCTTTCTCTGATTAGTTTATTATTAAAAATATATCAAATATCGGCTCCGAGTCAACACCATACGTCTTCCCCGGTCTCTGTTTCTATCGATACCCCTTTACGTTATTATCAACATCTTGTTCTATATCACTGAATCATAGATCAGATGAACGCAATCATAAATATCCAGTGACCCGCGTATGATGCTGCCCGAGACGACAGACTGTCAATGATGCTAATACACTACATCCCTTTCTTTCTATTTATTTTTATTAATCAAATTACCAACAAACAAATTTACTCTTCTGTATTCTCTGGACATATAATCTGCCACTGTCCTTCTACTTCCTTCAAGTGCATGATATTTATCCTTATATTCTGTCCTGTATTATCATTCCAAAGCTGAACATCTCCGTTATTATTTGATTCAACCGTGTGTATAGTTGGTTCATAATTTGAACTCAGCTTATTAGTTTTGTGTAAGTTTTTTTTTTTTTTTTTAAACTTTGTCGCCGTTATTAATTTACATATGTATAGCATGCCGTCTTTTAACTGCATATTCTTTTCCTTTTTGTTTTATTTCCATATCTCTCTCCTTCATTTCTAGGTTTTCTGACTTATAATCATTGGTAACTTGTCACGATATTGCCTCCTAAAAAATAATTCTGATGAGGTTATCACTCACCGTGTGGGGAGTGCTATTGTACATTATCATGTATTCGTTTAAATCATCTCATCTGCATACTTAATTAGGTACTCCTTCACATTTCAAAAGTATCCTTTCTAATTTTGGCCTCTACTTTTTCTTCCAAGGGAATCGGTATTCTCCTGTATGGCTGGACAAAAGGGGTAAGAGTTCCATCAATTGAAATCTTAACCATTAAGTATATCTTTGAACTTAGGGAATTCTTGTGTGCTGATCTGATTTATATCTGTATTTATTTGGAGTACACCCAGTAAGGTTGCTGTTATTCGACCAAGTAAATTGAGTGTACCATTGTTCACCAAATAAAATGTTGAATTATCTTCTTTATCTCTTACTTGAATTCTTCAAAAAAAATGCTTCAAAAGAACCAAGTAATAAATTTTTTTTTTCCGATTCTGATTAGTGACTATAACTCCCTTCACTTTCATCATCCGATCTATCGCTTCTAATGCAGTAGCTTCTTTTATAATTTCTGGTAATATAATTTGATCTCCAATTTTCAATATTTCCTTTCTCAATTCATCTGAGTTTCCTTTTTCCACAAATAATATTTTCACTTGCATTATTGAATTCACATTTAACAGCTTGTTGACGCAATCTCACTAGAAATTTGTCGTTCTTCTCTTGCAGCTCTTGCCTCATCAAACGGAATACATGTCGCTCATACGCTTTGTTTTGTTGGGGGGAAAAATAATCATCTAATTTATTTATTGCTGTTTCGAATACATCACTTCCTTCAGCAACCTCAATATTTGCCCAGGTAAATGTAACAAACATTCGCGTTTCCAAGCATTCTGTTCTATTTCTGCTGCATTCAACATATATAAAAAACTCATTTCCCAACACCCCCATCTTACTGCTACTGAGTTTATATCACCCTCACACTCAAACCTCTCTAGTGTATAGGATGCCATTTATGTTAACCTGTAGACAATAGAAATGGAAAATAGCCCACATAATCCAAAATGTGATGATGGATTCACAAGCAAATGCTTAGCACTGGCAATAACAGGATTTAACCATATAATTATTTCATAATGCAATTTTTAATGCTAGTGCCCGTTGAGCAATTGATGCTCGGCCATTTTAGTTTCACCATCTGATGATTCTTTTCTTATACAGAAGTACTCACGAAGGAAATCGTTATTATAGTATTCGTAATTTAATGCAAGATTGCCTATTCACAATCTAAAACCTGATCACTATATTCGCAATTCAATGCTCAACCTCAATATTTGCAATTTAACGCCTGATCACAATATTTGGTTGGATGAGTCGTAGAACATCGCAATTTAATGCCTGATCACCATATTTGCAATTTAATGCTTCAACACAATATTTGCAATTTAATGCGTAAACACAATATTTCCAATTGAATGGATTGATAGTTCTCGCAATTTAATGCCATATTTGCAATTTAATGCTTCAACACAATATTCGCAATTTAATGCATTGATACTCATCGCAATTTAATGCACTGACAGTTCTCGCAATTTAATGCACTGACAGTTCTCGCAATTTAATGCCACAACATAATATTCGCAATTGAATGCGTACACACAATATTTCCAAATGAATGGATTGATAGTTCTCGCAATTTAATGCATTGATACTCATCGCAATTTAATGCCACTGACAGTTCTCGCAATTGAATGCACTGACAGTTCTCGCAATTTAATGCCACAACATAATATTCGCAATTTAATGCGTACACACAATATTTCCAATTGAATGGATTGATAGTTCTCGCAATTTAATGCATTGATACTCATCGCAATTTAATGCCACTGACAGTTCTCGCAATTGAATGCACTGACAGTTCTCGCAATTTAATGCCACAACATAATATTCGCAATTTAATGCGTAAACACAATATTTCCAATTGAATGGATTGACAGTTCTCGCAATTTAATGCCACAACATAATATTCGCAATTGAATGCGTACACACAATATTTCCAAATGAATGGATTGATAGTTCTCGCAATTAAATGCATTGATACTCATCGCAATTTAATGCCACTGACAGTTCTCGCAATTGAATGCACTGACAGTTCTCGCAATTTAATGCCACAACATAATATTCGCAATTTAATGCGTACACACAATATTTCCAATTGAATGGATTGATAGTTCTCGCAATTTAATGCATTGATACTCATCGCAATTTAATGCCACTGACAGTTCTCGCAATTGAATGCACTGACAGTTCTCGCAATTTAATGCCACAACATAATATTCGCAATTTAATGCGTAAACACAATATTTCCAATTGAATGGATTGATAGTTCTCGCAATTTAATGCCTGGTCGACCTTTTCACATTTGTGTAGTCACCCCACTCGCAATTTAATGCATATTTTGGTACTTGATATTTGACATTGGACAATAGACCAATTTTGCTTTCCAATACAAAATATAATAAAGCAATATTCAACTCACGTTTAATCCTCGTCGCCAAATGTTGTGTTCATCTTTCTCTGATTAGTTTATTATTAAAAATATATCAAATATCGGCTCCGAGTCAACACCATACGTCTTCCCCGGTCTCTGTTTCTATCGATACCCCTTTACGTTATTATCAACATCTTGTTCTATATCACTGAATCATAGATCAGATGAAAGCAATCATAAATATCCAGTGACCCGCGTATGATGCTGCCCGAGACGACAGACTGTCAATGATGCTAATACACTACAGTACACATAACAAGAACACAAGAATTTTTGATCGACGAACCGTACAGGGTGAGCAAAAAACTATACAAATAATAATTTTTTTTTTTACTGAACGACGATGTGTGCATCGGTGGAGAAAATAAGATTGATATCTATTTATATTATACATAACAAAATCACAAGAATTTTTGATCGACGAACCGTACAGGGTGAGCAAAAAACCAATTTTCAATATTTCCTTTCTCAATTCATCTGAGTTTCCTTTTTCCACAAATAATATTTTCACTTGCATTATTGAATTCACATTTAACAGCTTGTTGACGCAATCTCACTAGAAATTTGTCGTTCTTCTCTTGCAGCTCTTGCCTCATCAAACGGAATACATGTCGCTCATACGCTTTGTTTTGTTGGGGGGAAAAATAATCATCTAATTTATTTATTGCTGTTTCGAATACATCACTTCCTTCAGCAACCTCAATATTTGCCCAGGTAAATGTAACAAACATTCGCGTTTCCAAGCATTCTGTTCTATTTCTGCTGCATTCAACATATATAAAAAACTCATTTCCCAACACCCCCATCTTACTGCTACTGAGTTTATATCACCCTCACACTCAAACCTCTCTAGTGTATAATATGCCATTTATGTTAACCTGTAGACAATAGAAATGGAAAATAGCCCACATAATCCAAAATGTGATGATGGATTCACAAGCAAATGCTTAGCACTGGCAATAACAGGATTTAACCATATAATTATTTCATAATGCAATTTTTAATGCTAGTGCCCGTTGAGCAATTGATGCTTGGCCATTTTAGTTTCACCATCTGATGATTCTTTTCTTATACAGAAGTACTCACGAAGGAAATCGTTATTATAGTATTCGTAATTTAATGCAAGATTGCCTATTCACAATCTAAAACCTGATCACTATATTCGCAATTCAATGCTCAACCTCAATATTTGCAATTTAACGCCTGATCACAATATTTGGTTGGATGAGTCGTAGAACATCGCAATTTAATGCCTGATCACCATATTTGCAATTTAATGCTTCAACACAATATTTGCAATTTAATGCGTAAACACAATATTTCCAATTGAATGGATTGATAGTTCTCGCAATTTAATGCCATATTTGCAATTTAATGCTTCAACGCAATATTCGCAATTTAATGCATTGATACTCATCGCAATTTAATGCACTGACAGTTCTCGCAATTTAATGCACTGACAGTTCTCGCAATTTAATGCCACAACATAATATTCGCAATTGAATGCGTACACACAATATTTCCAAATGAATGGATTGATAGTTCTCGCAATTTAATGCATTGATACTCATCGCAATTTAATGCCACTGACAGTTCTCGCAATTGAATGCACTGACAGTTCTCGCAATTTAATGCCACAACGCAATTTAATGCGTACACACAATATTTCCAATTGAATGGATTGATAGTTCTCGCAATTTAATGCATTGATACTCATCGCAATTTAATGCCACTGGCAGTTCTCGCAATTGAATGCACTGACAGTTCTCGCAATTTAATGCCACAACATAATATTCGCAATTTAATGCGTAAACACAATATTTCCAATTGAATGGATTGATAGTTCTCGCAATTTAATGCCTGGTCGACCTTTTCACATTTGTGTTGTCACCCCACTCGCAATTTAATGCATATTTTGGTACTTGATATTTGACATTGGACAATAGACCAATTTTGCTTTCCAATACAAAATATAATAAAGCAATATTCAACTCACGTTTAATCCTCGTCGCCAAATGTTGTGCTCATCTTTCTCTGATTAGTTTATTATTAGAAATATATCAAATATCGGCTCCGAGTCAACACCATACGTCTTCCCCGGTCTCTGTTTCTATCGATACCCCTTTACGTTATTATCAACATCTTGTTCTATATCACTGAATCATAGATCAGATGAAAGCAATCATAAATATCCAGTGACCCGCGTATGATGCTGCCCGAGACGACAGACTGTCAATGATGCTAATACACTACAGTACACATAACAAGAACACAAGAATTTTTGATCGACGAACCGTACAGGGTGAGCAAAAAACTATACAAATAATAATTTTTTTTTACTGAACGACGATGTGTGCATCGGTGGAGAAAATAAGATTGATATCTATTTATATTATACATAACAAAATCACAAGAATTTTTGATCGACGAACCGTACAGGGTGAGCAAAAAACTATAAAAATAATATTTTTTTTTGACTGAATGACGATGTGTGCATCGTTGGAGAAAATAAGACTGATATCTATTTATGTTACACATAACAGGATCACAAGAATTTTTGATCGACGAACCGTACAGGGTGAGCAAAAAACTATACAAATAATATATTTTTTTTTTGACTGAACGACGATGTGTGCATCGTTGGAGAAAATAAGACTGATATCTATTTATGTTACACATAACAGGATCACAAGAATTTTTGATCGACGAAACGTACAGGGTGAGCAAAAAACTATACAAATAATAATATTGTTTTTTGACTGAACGACGATGTGTGCATCGGTGGATAAAATAAGATTGATATCTATTTATGGTACACATAACAAGAACACAAGAATTTTTGATCGACGGACCGTACAGGGTGAGCAAAAAACTATACAAATAATAATTTTTTTTTACTGAACGACGATGTGTGCATCGGTGGAGAAAATAAGATTGATATCTATTTATATTATACATAACAAAATCACAAGAATTTTTGATCGACGAACCGTACAGGGTGAGCAAAAAACTATAAAAATAATATTTTTTTTTGACTGAATGACGATGTGTGCATCGTTGGAGAAAATAAGACTGATATCTATTTATGTTACACATAACAGGATCACAAGAATTTTTGATCGACGAACCGTACAGGGTGAGCAAAAAACTATACAAATAATATATTTTTTTTTTGACTGAACGACGATGTGTGCATCGTTGGAGAAAATAAGACTGATATCTATTTATGTTACACATAACAGGATCACAAGAATTTTTGATCGACGAAACGTACAGGGTGAGCAAAAAACTATACAAATAATAATATTGTTTTTTGACTGAACGACGATGTGTGCATCGGTGGATAAAATAAGATTGATATCTATTTATGGTACACATAACAAGAACACAAGAATTTTTGATCGACGGACCGTACAGGGTGAGCAAAAAACTATACAAATAATAATTTTTTTTTGACTGAACGACGATGTGTGCATCGGTGGACAAAAAAAAGATTGATATCTATTTATGTTACACATAACAGGATCACAAAAATTTTTTATCGACGAACCGTACAGGGTGAGCAAAAAACTATACAAATAATAATATTGTTTTTTGACTGAACGACGATGTGTGCATCGGTGGAGAAAATAAGATTGGTATCTATTTATGTTATACATAACAGGATCACGAGAATTTTTGATTGACGAACCGTACAGGGTGAGCAAAAAACTAAACAAATAATAATTTTTTTTTTGACTGAACGACGATCAGTGTCGACATCAGTGGAGAAAATAAGATTGATATCTATTTATGTTACACACAACAGGATCACAAGAATTTTTGATCGACGAACCGTACAGGGTGAGCAAAAAACTATACAAATAATAATTTATTTTTTTGACTGAAAGACGATGTGTCTATCGGTGGAGAAAATAAGATCGATATCTATTTATATTACACATAAGAGGATCACAAGAATTTTTGATCGAAGAACCATACAGGGTGAGCAAATAACTATAAAAATAATAATTTTTTTTTTGATAGATCGACGATGTGTGCATCGTTGGAGAAAATAACACCGATATCTATTCATGTTACACGTAACAGGATCATAAGAATTTTTGATCGACGAACCGTACAGGGTGAGCAAAAAACTATACAAATAATAGTTTATTTTTTTGACTGAACGACGATGTGTGTATCGGTGGAGAAAATAAGATTGATATCTATTTATGTTACACATAACAAGATCACAAGATTTTTTGATCGACGAACCGTACAGGGTGAGCAAAAAACTATACAAATAATAATATTTCTTTTTGACTGAACGACGATGTGTGCATCGGTGGAGAAAATAAGATTGAAATCTATTTATGTTACACATAACAGGATCACAAGAATTTTTGATCGACGAACCGTACAGGGTGAGCAAAAAACTATACAAATAATAATATTTTTTTTTGACTGAACGACGATGTGTGCATCGGTGGAGAAAATAAGATTGATATCTATTTATGTTACACATATACACAAGATTTTTTGATCGACGAACCGTACAGGGTGAGCAAAAAACTATACAAATAATAATATTTTTTTTTGACTGAACGACGATGTGTGCATGGGTGGAGAAAATAAGATTGATATCTATTTATGTTAAACATAACAGGATCACAAGAATTTTTTATCGACGAACCCTACAGGGTGAGCAAAAAACTATACAAATAATAATTTTTTTTTTGACTGAACGACAATGTGTGCATCGGTGGGGAAAATAAGACTGATATCTATTTATGTTACACATAACAGGATTACAAGAATGTTTGATCGACGAACCGTACAGGGTGAGAAAAAAAACTATACAAATAATAATATTGTTTTTTGACTGAACGACGATGTGTGCATCGTTATTCATTATGTGTAACATAAATAGATATCAGTCTTATTTTCTCCAACGATGCACATCGTGCGTCGGTGAAGAAAATAAGATTGATATCTATTTATATTACACATAAGAGGATCACAAGAATTTTTGATCGACGAACCATCCAGGATGAGCAAAAAACAATAAAAATAATATTTTTTTTTGACTGAACGACAATGTGTGCATCGGTGGTTAAAATAAGACTGATATCTATTTATGTTACACATAACAGGAATTTTTGATCGACGAACCGTACAGGGTGAGAAAAAAACTATACAAATAATAATATTGTTTTTTGACTGAACGACGATGTGTGCATCGTTATTTATTATGTGTACCCTAAATAGATATCATTCTTATTTTCTCCAACGATGCACACATCGTCGTTCAGTAAAAAAAAATATTATTTTGATAGTTTTTTGCTCACCCTGTATGGTTCGACGATCAAGAATTCTTGTGATCCTGTTATGTGCAACATAAATAGATATCAATCTTATTTTCTTCACCGATGCACACATCGTCGTTCAGTCAAAAAAAAAAATTATTATTTGTATAGTTTTTTGCTCACCCTGTACGGTTCGTCGATCAAAAATTCTTGTGATCCTGTTATGTGTAACATAAATAGATATCAGTCTTATTTTCTCCACCGATGCACACATCGTCATTCAGTCAAAAAAAAATATTATTTTTATAGTTTTTTGCTTACCCTGTACGATTCGTCGACAAAAATTCTTGTAATCCTGTTATGTGTAACATAAATAGATATCAGTCTTATTTTCTCCACCGATGCACACATCTTCGTTCAGTCAAAAAAAAATTATTGTTTGTATAGTTTTTTTCTCACCCTGTACGGTCCGTCGATCAAAAATTCTTGTTATCCTGTTATGTGTAACATAAATAGATATCAATCTTATTTTCTCCATCGGTGCACACATCGTCGTTCAGTAGAAAAAAATTTATTATTTGTATAGTTTTTTGCTCACCCTGTACTGTTCGTCGATCAAAAATTCTTGTAATCCTTATATGTGTAACATAAATAGATATCAAACTTTTTTTCTCCACCGATGCACACATCGTCGTGCAGTCAAAAAAAAAATTATTATTTGTATAGTTATTTGCTCACCCTGTACCGTTCGTTGATCAAAAATTCCTGTGATCCTGTTATGTGTACCATAAATAGATATCAATCTTTTTTTCTCCAACGATGCACACATCGTCGTTCAGTCAAAAAAATAATTATTATTTGTATAGTTTTTTGCTCACCCTGTACGGTTCGTCGATCAAAAATTCCTGTGATCCTGTTATGTGTACCATAAAAAGATATCAATTTTATTTTCTCCACCGATGCACACATCGTCGTTCAGTCAAAAAACAATATTATTATTTGTATAGTTTATTGCTCACACTGTACGGTTCGTCGATCAAGAATTATTGTAATCCTGTTATGTGTAACATAAATAGATATCAGTCTTATTTTCTCCACCGATGCACACATCGTCGTTCAGTCAAAAAAAAATTATTATTTGTATAGTTTTTTTCTCACCCTGTACGTCTATCAAAAATTCTTGTAATTCTATTATGTGTAACATAAATAGATATCAATCTTATTTTCTCCATCGATGCACACATCGTCGTTCAGTTGAAATAAATTTATTATTTGTATAGTTTTTTGCTCACCCTGTACGGTTCGTCGATCAAAAATTCTTGTGATCCTGTTATGTGTAACATAAATAGATATCAATCTTATTTTCTCCACCAATGCACACATCGTCGTTCAGTCAAAAAAAAATATTATTATTTGTATAGTTATTTGCTCACCCTGTACGGTTCGTCGATCAAAAATTCTTGTAATCCTGTTATGTATAACATAAATAGATATCAGTCTTATTTTCTCCACCAATGCACACATCGTCGTTCTGTCAAAAAAAAATATTATTTGTATAGTTTTTTTCTCACCCTGTACGGTTCATCGATCAAGAATTCTTGTGATCCTGTTATGTGTAACATAAATAGATATCAATCATATTTTCTCCACCAATGCACACATCGTCGTTCAGTCAAAAAAAAAAATTATTATTTGTATAGTTTTTTGCTCACCCTGTACGGTTCGTAGATCAAAAATCCTTGTGATCCTGTTATGTGTAACATAAATAGATATCAGTCTTATTTTCCTCACCGATGCACACATCGTCGTTCAGTCAAAAAAAATTATTATTTGTATAGTTTTTTGCTCACCCTGTACGGATCGTCGATCAAAAATTCTTGTGATCCTGTTATGTGTAACATAAATAGATATCAATCTTATTTTCTCCACCGATGCACACATCGTCGTTCAGTCAAAAAAAAAATTATTATTTGTATAATTTTTTGCTCACCCTGTACGGTTCGTCGATCAAAAATTCTTGTGATCCTGTTATGTGTACCATAAATAGATATCAATCTTATTTTTTATTCGTATGGTTTTTTTCTCACCCTGTACGGTTCGTCGATAAAAAATTCTTGTAATCCTGTTATGTGTAACATAAATAGATATCAGTCTTATTTTCCCCACCGATGCACACATCGTCGTTCAGTAAAAAAATAATATTATTATTTGTATAGTTACTTGCTCACCCGTTATGGTTCGTCGATCAAAAATTCTCATGATCCTGTTATGTGTAACATAAATAGATATCTATCTTGTTTTCTCCACCAATGCACACATCGTCGTTCAGTAAAAAAAAAATATTATTATTTGTATAGATTTTTTCTCACCCTGTACGGTTCGTCGATCAAAAATTCTTGTAATCCTGTTATGTGTAACATAAATAGATATCGAATGAAAAGGATTTACCCTGTGTGACTTATGAAAGAATAACAGTAGGTATTTGATATTCAGTGTTTAATATTATTCAGTCCTAATCAAATCAAATACCAAAAATTCTTGTAATCCTTACCGAGAGGGGTACATTATCTAGAATCAAATTATACCTTTTTACCTGGAGCACGCTCGGTAATTCACTTCAGTTTTGTTTTATTAAGCTAGTTTTGTTTACCATGTAATTAATGTTCAATATCCAATCAGTCATGTGTACTCATTTCTAACTACATAAGATGTACACTACACATATAGTTATGCGAGATAATAGGAAATCATGGTTGACGTGGCAACACTGTTCGAATAATTCCGTATGTCTCATAACCGACAGTCTGCACGTCATAAACTGTGGATGGGAATGTGTGGGTAACTTCACGCTAATCCTTCTAGGGAGGATCTCTTTCAAAACCAGGTTTGACCGCTAATGTAGGGCTATCATCTCCCATAGATTTGTGATGAAATAACAAGATTTTCCCATAACATACGCGCAAAAATATGTCATCATGACATTCATATTTTGAAGGTTCTCGCAAAAATACGACCACAGACAACATATCATACGACGATTCACATCCAGCTACCGAACTCACAAAGAATATAGAATTTTTTTAGATTTTTTTTAATTATTTTTTTTATAATTTTTTAGTTATACCATCCTCACGAAATTCAGCAAGAATTTTCGCGTTGGCACTAAGAGCGACTTTTCTTTTCTATCAATATTTCCGAATGTTGTTTCTTACGATACGTTGGTTAATCAAAATTGATACAAAATGATATAAAACTCGACCAGCTGTGACTTCCAGTTTGTGCGGAAAACACCATTTTCTAAAAACAAAAATGTCGATTATATCGGAAAATTCATATTTTTTGTTCTATATGCTCTACGTGTACTTGTATGAAATTAAAATATAAATAGATCAATGTGCAAAAATTCAGGTCGAAAAATCATCAAAAATATTTTTTCTTGTTTTGCTCATAACTCTTCCAATGAATTAATAATTACCTAACGGTTTTTTTTTGGTGACGTGACAGCCACTCCTTTAAGCATGAATATAATTGTAACTGGAATATTCTGTTTAAACTTGTTTTCTCGACATTTGTGCAAAGTTGCTAGTATTCATACTTTCACCATTAAGATCTTTCAATGCCACATTCAGTTCACTTCCGAGAATCCCAAGTATGCAAATCATGCTGCAAACTGCCAAGTTATAACTAACTATTGGATTGAAATATAATTTTATCAATATCCATCTTAAACGAATCTCAACACCAGTTAATATTTTTCTATGATCACAGATTTGTGAAAATTCGAACAGATATCGAAAAACCAATTTCAAACAATATTTTCTAGTTACTATAATATTCATGCTGACTCTATAATAGTCATCAAAAATTGGTTCAAGCCCTGTGGACATGAGCTTTGGCGCTCTTGTTCAAACTTTGACACATCATATATCCGAAAGTGTTGATTTCTCGGACTTGGCAATGATATCCATGTATCCTTATGATAGAACTGCATCATAAAGGAAATTCAATTCAAATGATAGTTTACTTACCAAGATTAAATGAGTAATCTGAGAATATGAACTGCACCATGGAATAAATCAAATTAAAATTGCTGAACTGAATTTCACTCCATCTTATAGAACATGATGACATGTACGAGTATGAATACAGATCATTTAATAATTCATAGATAGAATAATTATAGCATTCTGCGAAAACAGCGAAGCGGTTCATTAATGAAATTTCGAAAAATCATATCTGCGAAAGTGTTAGCCTGTTACAGTAAAAAATTATATGAATGGATTTTTATAGTGAAATTGCATCTTGAAATAAATTGAATTTGAAATTTGTAAGTAAAAAAAATTTTTTTTCGTTTCTCTGAAACCATCTGGCCTATTTTACCCAATATCGAACTTAGCCGAGATATTTATCTTCCAAATCTACTCTGAGAATTGCAACTGCCTAGCTCTTTCTCTTCGAGCGTTATTGTAAAAACAAAATTACAAATTAAAAAAAAATTTTCACTTTGCGACAACCTGATCAAGAAAAAACTTCGCACGCTATAAAGGTCATTATTCTACAACTTGATGCTAAATTTCATATAGATCAAGTGATCGGTTTCGGAAATATTCATAAAGAATATTTTTACTAAAATGGGAAGCACTGTATATTTTGAATTGCCGTATTTCAACAATTAATAAGATATTAGGATGGGCATATTCCAAATTTGGTCGGCATATGGGCTTAAAGATTTGGGTGGTGTTTTTAATGGACAGGACTTGATTTCCGATTGCAAGCTTTTAGAAATGTTTCGTCCTGGATATTGCGTTTTTTGTGCGTTGATCACGGAAACATCGCGTTATCATTCTGCCAAATGTCTGTAAATTTTGATTTTTTGCGGAGAATGGTCTCAAACGACTAGGTTCTACTCACTGATGCAGAATTCGAGGTCGAATTTGATTCTGTCTGGCCGGCCGTCCGTTGCCACGATAACTTGAGAACGAAAAGAGATAGCGACTTGAAATTTTCAGGGTAGGTGGCGCGTCCTAATACGATGAACAAGTTCGTTAATGGGCATAATCGACCAAACGGTTTCCGAGTAATACTTTTGTTTTTAACCATTACTAATCTGATCAAATTGAAAATTGTTGAGTAGTTGTAGAATACGATGCTAAGGACGTTTGTGGAATTTTGTGAGAATCGTATCGCATTCAAATTTATCTTTAACTGAGGACCTAAGTTAGGACTTAACGGAGATTGAATGGTGTGTGAATACGGCGGAGTGACTTGCAATTTTCAGGGCATGTTGCGCATCTGAATGGGCGAGATGAGTTCGCTGTTGGCCAAAATCGGCCCAACGGTTTCGTAGTCATACCTATCTGGAATAATATGTCCTCGATAACTCAAAAAATATAGACTCGATCGAATTGAAGCTTGCTAACTGCTTGTAGAATATCGACATAATGATGTGTGTAAAATTTTGTGAGGACCGTACCGGTAGAAAATTTATGAAAAATTACAGAAAAATTCTATGTATTCGTGAGATACATAATAATTTTTTATATCCTTGAGAGCGGAGAAAAAAAGTGACTTGCAAGATTTCAGGGTATATTGCGCATCTGATTGTTATATTTGAGTTCACTGATTAGCATAATCGGCCAAACGGTTTTGGAGTTAGATCAATCTGAAATTTGGTTATTATTTCTTCAATAACCCAAAAAATTTCATACCGATTCAATTCAAACATGGTAATTAGTTCTAGAATGCAATCGCAAAAATGTTAACAAAATTTCGTGAAGATCTTATAACCAGAAAATTTTGAAAAAATCATTGAAAAAAAATTTATCATGAAGCAGTTGTTCGACATCGCTGAAATTTTGCAAGAATCTTCAAAATCATGAATGTCATGATGACATATTAAATTATAACACACAATTTTGGGCTGATTTTTCCATAATACAAATCTATAGAAGACCCTACATTAGGATTCTTTAGCGGTCTTCGAACATCTGAAGTTCTATGAACAAGAGTGAATATCTTTGAAAACTAGCGAAATTGTATATTATATACCGCGGGACTGAAGTAGTACATTTAATCCTGAAGGTAAAGTTTATGGCCCGACCGCAGGGAGGGCCATAATTTACCTGAAGGATTAAATGTACTTCAGTCGCAAGGTATATACGATACTTTTCGTACTTCCGGTATGATTTTATTAATTATTTCAATAATTTCAATCAGTTTTTTCTCTCTTCAACTCATTTAATAAACTGTCTTTAAAATAAGTTACCATAGTAACATTGCGTTGTGACAATTATAATTTAGAAACATTGTCATTACTAGTGTCATTGTAAAGAAACATTGTTATTGATAATTATTGGTATCATGAGTGAAGAAGGTGTATCTGATATTGATAAAAGAGCAGCCGAAGTAGGTGAAGAATTGTTACCACCGAAATCTAGAAAACTATACGAGCAGCAGTACGATGCTTTTAAAAAGTGGTGCCGCTGGTGGAAATCCTCCAACGTGGCCGAGGGATATATTGAATCGTCTATTAAAAAAAAACAAAAATTTCAGATAAAATATTTGGTCAAGTCGCCGATTCGTCCACTATAGTTATGCCACAGTCCTCATTCTCGCTTCCTGTTTCCGCAGGATCTTCGAAACAAACACCAGTTCAATATGAAAAGGACCTATGAGTTACTCGTCAGTTACCTGCTGCATTAACCCAGGAAAGGCTGGTCAATATGACGAACTGTCACAATATTAATTTGAATATTAACGTTAATTACCATTCTAATTAATTATATTTTTCAATAAAATATCCCTTAAATTCGTTTGTTTGTGATTCAATCGTTCCGGGAGTTTCGTCAATATTTAATCCCGGAGGGATTAAATGTGACACTTTAGTACCTGTCACAAGGGAGTGAAGTTGTCACTTTAGGCCCGGAAGTACGAAATAATCTTCCATCAAGATATCCATGTGGCTACAGTGGAGTATATTTGTGAGAGAGGACTTTTGAAAGGTTATGTATTTTATTTAAATGTCCTGAGGAACATCACGTTATCATTTTGCGCAAATGTCTGTAATTTTCGAATTTTTCGCTGAAAATGGTCTCTGACAATTGGGTTCGACTCCCTGATTAACAATTTCAGGTCAAATTTGATTCTGTCCGGCCAGCCGGCCGACCGTTGCCACGATATTTTGAGAAAGGAAAGGAATAGTGATTTTAAATTTTCAAGGTGAGTGGCGCATCCCAATACGACGGACATGTTCGTTTATGGGCATAATCGGCCCAATGGTTTCCGAGTAATAATTTTGTTTTCTATCAATACAAATCTGATCGAATTGAAACTTGGTGATAAGTAGTAGAATACAAACCTAAGGAGGTTTGTGGTATATGGTGGAAATCGTGGAAACTACTAGAAAATATTCAAAAGATAACAAAAAAAAATAATTGGCTCAAGCACTGACGTGAAGTCAGAAGCTTTTGGACGTATGTTCTATTCTCTAGCAGAATGGACAATAGAACATACGCACAAAAGCTTCTGACTTCACGTCAGTGCTTGAACCAATCTTTTCTCATTAATTCAATGTGCTGGTTAAAGTTCAATTTGTGGTATATTTGAACTCCAAGGTATTTCATTGCCTGCTGTATTTGGGAATTACCTATAGTTATTTTTGGTGAGTTTCTTGATAGTTTGTCATTGAAAATAATGAACTGAGATGTTGATGGATTTGGCTGTAGTATCAAAGTTCGGAAACATATTTCTATAATACTCTTGCAGATTTTTCAGGCTATTCATATAATTTCAGACGTGGTCTATTAAGTGAGTTTTTTCTCATATTATACCACGAATTACGAGTGAAAGTTTGGGTTTTATAATTCTGTAAAATATAGGTATAGGTAATGTTATACCGGAAACAGTGGAGAGCCTTGAGGAAAGCCTTGGTTTGGTATGAAAATGCATGACCTAATTTCTACAAATAATTTCATATTTTCCCGGAAGTCTCTACCCACACAGCATGAAATATTGCAGATATTGCAAATATTCCACAATATTTTCAAGAAATATTTCACAGAAATATTTATGAGAGGTTTAGGCGATATTAACTACAAGTGAAGTGTTTGAATATTTACCAAATCTTACACAATTATTTCATGAAATATTTCTTCGAATAATTCATGAAATATTCGAAGAAATATTTTTTATATGAATTATATATGATAAACATTTCATCAAATATTTAATATTTTATGAATTTCTTATAAAAAATATTTACAACATGGAAGGTTGAGAAATTTCTAGGACGAGAAGGATATATAAAAAATATTTTATAAATTTTACAACGAATATTCCCCAGAGATATATAATGAATATTTCAAATATCTCTCTGGAAAACATTCAAAAAATCTTATAGTAATATTGCGGTGGAAGATTTCCAATAGAAATTATGAAAGTGGGAAATCTTGGATAAATTTCATGGAATATTGTAGAAAATTAATATTGTGGAAATATTTCTCAGCCACCTTAGCCCAATTCTTTTGCAACATCACTAAAATCGTTAGAAAATATATCAAACAATATTTATGGAAATATTGCATATACCTAATGAGAGATTTGGGCAGACATAGCCGTATTTCATAAATATTTCAAATCTTGCTTTCAAATACTTCATTAATATTTAACAAATATCAAATAATGTGTGGAAGTGATATTTAGTCATCGTGGCGTT
The DNA here is from genome assembly GCA_937662695.2 of Halyzia sedecimguttata. Taxonomy (NCBI): domain Eukaryota; kingdom Metazoa; phylum Arthropoda; class Insecta; order Coleoptera; family Coccinellidae; genus Halyzia; species Halyzia sedecimguttata. The sequence continues at coordinate 56,041,359 of OW569414.2, forward strand.
TTCTTCGAATGAAGTTGAATTAGGAGAACCCTTATGACATACACTCTCAAAAGATTTATTATGGACTAGGTTGATTGCTAAGCTGGCTTAACGATACATTAACAAAGTCGATAAAGAAAACAACTGACTCTCCTTAGTCACACAGGCTCCTAGGATCTTTTGAGGTATTTCCTTGGAGAAGACCTAAGAGGGTCAATTTTATCTAAATAATGTTATTAGGAAACACGCAAATTCAGATTAACACCACTGAAAAAGAAGCAAAAACATTTTAAATGGACTGATGTGGACAATCTGCTTTGGCGCCCTTTCTTATTAATTATGGTTACACTGACCCTTCTAGAGTCAGTTGTGTTCTGGCTAGGCTTTGTTACTGTATTGCTACGTTGTGTGTGACTGTTAATATCTGACCGAAAGTGAATAGTGACCACTACTGTCTCACTATGTAGATCTCAGGCTTACTCTATGCACTAAGCTGGAAGCACTCATACTTCTATTCAAATTTGTCGACGTGAGCAATGGCGCCGAAGAGTACTGACTTCACGTCATTAATTTTTTATATTTTTTTATTTCAAGTGGTCTGTGTACTCTTTGGGTATAGTTATTATACATCCCTCTTTCCATATTTTTGGGTAGATTTCTAGGTCGAGACAGTTGATCTCTATATTATTCCACCAAGATTTTAATTTTTTTTTCCAGAGTACAAATATAATGCACTATTCTAAGTGTTGCTATCAATTTTTATTTCCTAAGAAGTTATTTCTTTTTGAGTTGTATTATAAAATTGTTCATGCCATTTGTTGACTTTGTTTTCTTGTCTTATATTTGTCAAAGTGTAAGGGGATTACTAATGACAAGCTATAAAGTTTGTAATTATATATTCTCCAAAGTCTTACATTAAAAGAAGAGTAGTGCGGTTTTAAACAAGAGCAATGAGTCTTTACATGAAATGGGGTGGTGAGACCAGGTGAGAGAACACTTTTAATGAAGGTACTTCCCGCACAAGTACTTGGAACGCGATGAGTAGGCCAAAACACTTCACTAGGTGGTTAGACGCACTTTGCCTAATAGAAAACAAGCCGGGATCCGGGTGACGAATATCACAGGAGTTCCACTGGGGATGCACCTTGATAAGGACGAACAATGATCGTCGCGGCGACGCACGATGACGTGATTATGTCCCTCAAAGTTGAACTTTACTGTGAACCGTTCTGGAGGTTCTGGTTGCCAGATGCCTCAGATAAGAGTTCCGCTGGGGATGCACTTATTGGTTTATACAGTAAGTTTGAAATATATGATGGATAATCAACGTTTCGCACTTGTATATCGTAGGAACACAGTTCATAAAACGATTGCACAATAAACTCCCAATCTCTTAGTTATAGAGATTGGTAGCGCCCCTATGGGTGTTGTATACGAGCGCGTATCGCTGTCGCCCTCTCGGTGAGTTTGGTCGAGCTACGCGGGATGCCGTTCGCTGGCTGCGTCTAGCTGTTGAGATTCCTGCTGCATACGCGGGATGGTATTGCTGGGTGCCGTTCGCGATTGTAGGCGCTGGCTGCGTCTTGTTGTTGAGATTACTGCTACAGGCTCCCCCTCTGGCTGCGAAGACGTCTCGGCGAGTAAGCCAGGATTATCTTCTTCCTTCTTCTTGGGTCGACCTCTTCTTCGGATGGGGTGAGTGGGCGATTCTTTGTTCTCGAGTCCTCTGCATGGGGTTAAGTCGGAAGCGTGGTATACACCGATGACTTCATCTTTGTTTTCTTGACTTGTGATGACATATGATGTAGGACTTCTTCTTTCCTTGATAACATATGGACCATCTCGGCGTGGGGTTAATTTAGCTGAAAACCTATCTGCTTTCTTGCTCAGTAGTTTCGTGTTAACCCATACTAACGTTCCGGGAACAAGATTTGGAACTGGTCTTCTCTTTTCGTTTGCGTATTTGTTCCGCCTGTCTTGTTCTAATTCTTGAACTTCGTGGGCTATTTCAGGTTCTCTTCGAGTTGAAGTACCTTTGGGGTTACTTCGGGGACAAAGTTTTCGTTCAGTATAATGCTTCTAAGATCGCGATGAACTTCACCAGGGCATCGTAGTTCTCTTCCAAATGTGAGAAAGGCTGGGGTGGCATTTGTTGCTTGGCATCTTGCGGTGTTCATGGCAAATCGAATGGCTGGTAAACTATCTGGCCATTTTGTATGCTGCTTTTGTACGTATATGGCAAGTTGAGTCTTGACATCTCTGTTTCTTCGTTCGACTGGATTTGCCTGAGGGTGGTATACTGGAATGCAATGATGATCCAATCCCAGACAATGCACTGTTTGCTGCATTACGGCACTCACGAATTGACTACCGTTATCACTTAGTATTCTACGAGGAGTACCAAATCGTAAACAAATCTCGTTTATGAGTTTTTCAGCACATTTTTCAGCTGATGCTATGCGAAGTGGGAACATTTCGACCCATCTAGTGGCTACGTCTTCGAATATTAGTATCCACTTGTACTTTTGAGGTGATTCCGGTAAGGGTCCCATGAGATCAAGGGCCACAATCTCGAATCGCTGTCTAGTGGGTGTCGTCAAAACTAATCCTGCAGGTTGTGATCTCACCTTGACAAGATTCAACACTTTGGCCTGTCGGCTGCTCAGTTATATAACGGTGAGGGGTGAGTTGAAAAAAATAACTTGATGAAATTGAGTATTTTTGTTGGGCGCCAGGCTTAAAATAAGCCACGATATAAAGTGACAGTTAATACTAGAGGAAGCTTGCCTGAAAGATGAAATAACAAAAAAAACTAGAAAATTATAATCGGTATATTAACTAAAATTCACAACAATTCAAGTTGAAAAAAAAAATATGAATTGCTGAAGGCTGAACTAGATAATTCAAAACAGAACGTTAACAAAATTTTGAAATATTTACGATTGATCACTCTATTCCTCTGCCTGGAATTAATCCTCTACTTCTCAAGTTCTGGAGTATTTGCCTGGTGACGATGATATGGCGAATGACAGTGGTGCGATAATGGTAGCCAAATTACTTCCAACTGATTCTGGAGAATGTGTCTGGTGACTATGTAATGGCGATGACAGTTGCACAGGGATGGTAACCAAATTACTTTCAAGTGCCAACTTAGCAGATGTCGGTTAGAGCTATCGTACAGCCTGATACGAATGATTTCCTTGAAATCCCTGTCATAAGTAATCAATAGAAAATAGGCAATTCTTCTCTCCTAATGAATAGAGAAAATAGAGATCAGTATCGTAGGTACAATAATAATGAAAGAAAATTCCGGTACGTTCTGCCAAAAAAAAAAAAAAATATTCAAAAAAATTACGAAAGAAATTCTCTCAAAAATTTGAAAAGATAATTAAAATAGAGATAAATGAGTTATAACAAAAATGCTCTCAGAAATTCACAAAAATAATCAATTTTGAAAAGATTCACAAAAAATATTTCATATAAATAATCAGTTCTACCAAATTCAAATTTATCAAGTAATTAACAATGAAGTTAGCAAATTAATTATCTCAAACGACCAGATACAAGAAAATCGAAACTTCCTGGTAATTGCAGAAAAAAAATGAAGATAGGCTTGCTCACCGCGAGCAAAAAAAAATGACAACAATAAGAGAATTCAAATCGATATGCAAATCGATATGCTCAAAACCAAAAAAAGAAAATATTATTATATATTTAACTAGAGAAAATAAGAAATTTGTGAATACTCAACTAATTAGGTACTGAGATAAAACTCGTAAGAATAAACCAGGAAAATCGACACTATATCTGCTCACTTGAAACTACAAGGCCAATCTCAATAATCCCCCCTCGATTTTCATTCCTCTCAATTAACACCGGGAAAATTCTCGCGTGCACCCGATTTCGATCGATTTCAATCGAAGATGTCTTTGACGGACTACGCGGAGTCCGCGCAGAAGGTTCTGAAATGGCGATCAGTGGCGTCTCTAATAATATTGATCATTCATACCGTTACACACCACCCCAACTGGGGGAAAAAAAATTTGGAAACTCAAGGAGTTTACAAATTTTTTTTTTTATAAGTAATCGACAAGGAAAACTCTGAGATGCCAGCCTGAACTGAATTAAAGAAAATTTCAAGGTACTTGGATAGGTATGCAATCCTGAACTCCCAGATGCAGGTAATAAATTTATTTGGGGGAAAAAAACTTGAAAAAATGCAAATTCAGGAAACGAAATATATCAAGGTAATAGGGAACAATGTAGAATTGTTCATTCGTTAATTATTATTACTAAGGCCATCTGGGTGAAGGGTGAAGAGAAGATATATAAAATAAAAGGATTTTTTTTTTCTTCAACTTGAGGAAAGGTTTCGAGAAATATCTCAAACTGTACCGAAATACTCTTCCTCACTAGAGGAAGAATTTTCATCATCAGAGAAAGCAGATTTAAGATCCTTCACATGCCAACGACCTAAATCTCGTCCTTTCATGTCCTCCAGCTCATAAACCAAATTTGAGATTACTTTCTTAACCCTACAAGGGATATATTTAGGAGCTAATTTTGCTGAATAGTTACCCACAGCCGAAGACAAAGTTATATTTTTCTTCCAAAGCCTATCACCAACATGAAACCTCACGTCACGCTTCCTCAAATTATACTGGCAAGCATTGCGTTCGTAAGCCTGACGTAGTCGTTCTCTAATGTCGATATATAAATTCGGGAGTTCCTGAATATCATCAAACCGTTGACTTTTATCTGAAATAGAGGGAAAGTTATTATCATTATCAGAAATTTTACCGTAGAAATCCCCGGTCACAGGGACATTTCTCCCAAAATTCAAAAAAGCCGGGGAATACCCAGTAACATCGTGTTTCGAAATTCTTATTGCTTGGGCCACCTTGAAAATGGAGGAGTCCCAAGTTTGATGATTGTCATGTATATAACAGCGAATAGCGGTAACGATGACTTTATTAACCCTTTCAGAGAAATTCACTTGGGGATGATATTTGGCATTATACCAAATCTTTTGAACCTTATAGGTTTCCATCAATCTCTTAAATTCTCTGCTAATGAACTGACTTCCATTATCAACCATGAAAATTTGGGGTACGCCATATATAAGAAATACATTATTTTCAATAAACTTCAATATTCTCTTTGATGAAGCATTAGGCATAGGTTGAACCAACACAAATTTTGTGAACCAATCCACAACAACCAACACATAGCGATTTCCTTCTTTTGATCTGGGATAGGGACCCAGCAAATCAGCAGATATACACTGAAATGGAAAATTAATATTTTTGTATGCTCCCATATGACCAGCTCGAGGAAGATTGGAGCTTTTACAAGCAGCGCAGACAGAACATTTTCTGACATATTTATAGACATCTTTCCTGATCCTTGGCCAATAATATAATTCAGATATTCGGGAAAGGGTTTTAGAAACTCCGAAATGAGCTGCAGTCTCATTGTCATGATAAAATTTCAGAATTTCGGAGCGATTTGCAGAAGGCACAACAATTTTCCAATCCGTTAAATTAGACACAATCCGACATCTAGACAAAATGTGCTTGTACAATATGTCTTTTTCTACTCGAAAGGACGGATATGCTTCAGGCTTCTCCACTACCTTTTTTAACATAGACTTGTACCATGAATCTGGTTGAAAAGTGGAAACGTCTAGGACAGAAATTTCAGCAACTGATCGCGACAGAGCATCAGCCACCACATTAAGAGAACCTTTTCGATGTTTGATAACGAAGTCATATTGGGCTAGTTTTACAGCCCACCTTGTTAAGCGGCCAGAAGGGTTAGATAAATTATGAAGATAAATCAGAGAAGCGTGATCAGTCTCAACAGTGAATTTGGTACCCTCGATATAACTGCGAAATTTTTCGATACCAAAAATGACCGCCAAAAGCTCCTTCTCGGTTACGGTATATTTTCGTTGACATGAAGTTAAAGTTTTGCTAGCATAAGCAACTGGATGATCTATACCATCACATTCTTGGTATAAGATAACACCTATACCGGTATCAGAGGCGTCACATTGAATGGTAAAGGGTTTGCTAAAGTCTGGACTTGCCAAAACTGGGGCAGAAACAAGACGAGATTTAATCTCTGAAAAAGCTGTTTCAGCTTCAGGGGTCCAAGAAATGGATTGACCCTTTTTGCGACCGTGAAGGAGATCGGATATGGGGGAACAAATTGATGAAAAATCCTTAATGAAGCGTCTATACCAGCTTACAAGACCTATAAGACGTTTTATTTCGGTAGTGGTTTTAGGAGAGGGATAATTTATTATGGCTGAGACCTTTTCTGGATCTGTTCTCAGACCATGTTCATCTACTACGAAACCAAGAAAAACAAGAGAAGATCTACAAAATTCACATTTGTCCAAGTTAACAGTAAGATTAGCGTTTTTCAGCCTATGGAATACTTCTCTCAGAACCTTAATGTGCAATTCAAAAGTCGGGGTTGCTATGATTATATCATCCAGATAAACAAAACAATATGGAGCAAGATCCGGTCCAATTACTATATCCATCAATCGCGCCATTGCCTTTGGGCTATTTTTCAAACCAAATGGAGTGACCAGAAATTCAAAAAGTCCTCTTCCGTGAACCGCAAACGCAGTTTTAGCACGTGAAGACTCATCCAGAGGAATCTGGAAGAAAGCTTTGGTTAAATCAATTGAACTGAGATATCGAGAGTCTCTCAATTTGTTTAAGATAGAGTCTATAAGAGGCATGGGATAGGCATCATCTACTGTAACCTCATTCAATTTTCTACCGTCAAAACAAACACGATAATCACCAGAACGTTTAGGAACCAACCAAAGAGGGCTACACCAAGAAGATTTTGATGGTTGTATAACTTTAAGCTTCAACATTTCGTCTATTTCCCCATTTAAATGGCTTTGCATGGTAGGAGATAAGGGATATTGGCGTTGAACAATCGGTTTGGCATCACCAGTGTCAATGTGATGGGTAACAAGGTGAGTTCGACCAATTCGGTCTTTGGGAGCTATATTTTCAAAACAACGCACAATATCTTGCAATTGTTCCCTTTGAGTGGGAGTCAATTTTGAAAAAGGTTCAATAGTATTGATAGTGCAAAGAGTAGATTCTAAGGTATAAAATGATCCGTGAAAATTTGCTTGAATTTGAAATAAATCGAAAAAATCCATACCCAAAATGAGACTTTGAGTAACGGAAGGAATAACTAGTATTTTCATTTGCTTAGTGACATTTTGAAGAGAGATGGGTACTAATATGTAACCCAAGAAATCCTGAGTTTTACCGTCGGCCGTTGTTACTTTCAAAGGAGTTTCATATTGAATAGGAATATTATGGGTTTTCAACAGGTCAAGACTCGAAGAGCCCAATATGGAAGAATTACTTCCAGTATCCGCGAGAGCTAATATATTCTGACCGAAAATATTTACATTTAGATACGGGCGATTATCGTTAACCTTTTTAACAAAAAGAGGACAGGTATTAATCTTGGGCGAAAAGAAAGATCTTATAACAGCAAGCCAATTCTGCCATTCTGAAGAAGTCCTGTCGATAGTTTTTACTGTTTTTGCTTGGTGCTGGATTTTGGAGGGACAGGATTTTTTGAACGAAGGTTTACTGAACTTCCGGTACTTTGGCTGGTGGCGAGGTTCAGTTGCTCGCCACCCCGACATTCGTTTTTTGGCTTACAGTTAAGACATTTCGATTTAATTATACCTTTTATGCCACAACCATAACAAAAAATAGATCGAGGCTGATCACAGTTAAAATATGTATGTCCCTCTGAACCACAGTTCCAACATCGAATATCAGAAATTGCAGAAACGTTAACAGAACAAGATTTATTTGCAAAAATTTGTCGAAATGTTGAAGGCCTAGAATCTGAAGTCGCACAGGAAGGCATACTGAGATCGGGTTCTAACAATCCAGTGTCCGTACTGGCAGGTGATTTATATCTGTCAGCCCACATTTTCGATTCCTCTAACTTCTTGCAACACTCGGAAAGTTCAGAAACAGTTTTCAGATTTTGCAAAGCCAGACCTGAAATAAAGAAAGGTAAAAGGTTTCTTCGGATCTTTCTAACACGAGTTTCTTCATCTGGCCTAATCGACAGTCGACTAAAAAGACCCTCCATGGAAGAAATGAACAAGGCAACTCTTTCATTTTTACCCTGAGTTCTGGAACTTATCTCTTGTTCCAGATCCTCCTCATAAAAATAGGGAAGAAAATCTTTCCTCAGCTGATTCACTAATTCATCCCAACTCTGAAATTTATTATGATTATTAACGAACCAAGTCCATGCGGAACCCTTGAATAAATCACAGGCAGATTTGAAAAGTTCCTGCTTCGACACACCTCGAGCTTCCCTCAAAAGCTCTACCTTTTCCAAAAAGGAATTAACAGATTCCTTCTCACCTGAACCTGAAAAAGAAATATTCCATTTGTAAGGGGCAACATATTTAACAGGAGACGATGGTGAAGCTCGCATTGGACTGGATGTCGGAGTAGAAGTCACAGCAGGGGTGACCTTGAAATCAAGGTCTGCTTCCAACTCGAGAATCGCAAATTGAATTATTTTTTGTGAAGCAGCCTCATCTTCCTCCTTAACAGTTAACCTAGATAGACGATTAGACAGATGGGCTAAGCGACTAGAAATCCTACTGAAGACAGGATCGTTCCTAGAACCGCTAAAATCAGATATAAGGGTCTTCAAATCAGCAAGGGTCTCGTTCACTTCTAATACATCTTGGGAATGGGAGTATGGATTGGAAACAGGACCATGGAAACTACGGTTAGCATTTTCTTGACTCAAAAGGCCTCTCAAAAGTTTCCTCTTCGAATCCACATCCCCGTAAGGCTCAATACCACGAATTCTCAACTCATAAGTTAACTCATTAACTTTCAGATGGTTGGGATTCATATTGCGCGAGATTCTCGACAACTATCAAAAATTAAATATGGCGATATAGAAATATAGGCAAAATAAACAATATTTAGTAGATAATGAGATAATAGAGAAATGAAGTAATAGATAAATGAGGCAATAGACAAATGAGATTATCAAAAAGTTAGAAAATCTACACTTGTATAATCCAAAATAAAGTCAATGCAATAGATTTCATGCTTAAAAAATTAAAAATTCGGAAATTTCAGGTAATCAATATGAACGGTAACGTAATTATCACGAATTCGATAAATCAATCGAGAAGAATGAAAAAAAAAATCCCAAAATTACCAAAAATTTCAATCAGTTAAATCATCCCCCAGGCAAGGGTAGATAATATCAATTCCATCAGTCGGGCCCCACGTTGGGCGCCAATTGTGTGATCTCACCTTGACAAGATTCAACACTTTGGCCTGTCGGCTGCTCAGTTATATAACGGTGAGGGGTGAGTTGAAAAAAATAACTTGATGAAATTGAGTATTTTTGTTGGGCGCCAGGCTTAAAATAAGCCACGATATAAAGTGACAGTTAATACTAGAGGAAGCTTGCCTGAAAGATGAAATAACAAAAAAAACTAGAAAATTATAATCGGTATATTAACTAAAATTCACAACAATTCAAGTTGAAAAAAAAAATATGAATTGCTGAAGGCTGAACTAGATAATTCAAAACAGAACGTTAACAAAATTTTGAAATATTTACGATTGATCACTCTATTCCTCTGCCTGGAATTAATCCTCTACTTCTCAAGTTCTGGAGTATTTGCCTGGTGACGATGATATGGCGAATGACAGTGGTGCGATAATGGTAGCCAAATTACTTCCAACTGATTCTGGAGAATGTGTCTGGTGACTATGTAATGGCGATGACAGTTGCACAGGGATGGTAACCAAATTACTTTCAAGTGCCAACTTAGCAGATGTCGGTTAGAGCTATCGTACAGCCTGATACGAATGATTTCCTTGAAATCCCTGTCATAAGTAATCAATAGAAAATAGGCAATTCTTCTCTCCTAATGAATAGAGAAAATAGAGATCAGTATCGTAGGTACAATAATAATGAAAGAAAATTCCGGTACGTTCTGCCAAAAAAAAAAAAAAATATTCAAAAAAATTACGAAAGAAATTCTCTCAAAAATTTGAAAAGATAATTAAAATAGAGATAAATGAGTTATAACAAAAATGCTCTCAGAAATTCACAAAAATAATCAATTTTGAAAAGATTCACAAAAAATATTTCATATAAATAATCAGTTCTACCAAATTCAAATTTATCAAGTAATTAACAATGAAGTTAGCAAATTAATTATCTCAAACGACCAGATACAAGAAAATCGAAACTTCCTGGTAATTGCAGAAAAAAAATGAAGATAGGCTTGCTCACCGCGAGCAAAAAAAAATGACAACAATAAGAGAATTCAAATCGATATGCAAATCGATATGCTCAAAACCAAAAAAAGAAAATATTATTATATATTTAACTAGAGAAAATAAGAAATTTGTGAATACTCAACTAATTAGGTACTGAGATAAAATTCGTAAGAATAAACCAGGAAAATCGACACTATATCTGCTCACTTGAAACTACAAGGCCAATCTCAATAATCCCCCCTCGATTTTCATTCCTCTCAATTAACACCGGGAAAATTCTCGCGTGCACCCGATTTCGATCGATTTCAATCGAAGATGTCTTTGACGGACTACGCGGAGTCCGCGCAGAAGGTTCTGAAATGGCGATCAGTGGCGTCTCTAATAATATTGATCATTCATACCGTTACAAGGTTTCTGATTGTCTAATTTATATCGTTGGCAATCTAAACACTTGGTTATGAAGTTTAATACATCTTTGCGTACCTGTGGCCAGTAATACTTTTGGATGATACGACTGCGTGTGCGTTCAATGCCATAGTGTCCTGCCTTGTTATGGTTTTCATCAAGTATCTTATGGCGATCTACTTGTGGTATAACCAATTGTGCTTCGTCTTGGCTTGAGTCTCTTCCATAATGATAGAGTACGCCTTGTGACATGATATATCCTCTTTGTGACCATTTGTGAGCTTTCTCTACTAGAGTGCCTTCAAGGTCTCTGATTATTTCTTGCAAATCCGTATCCTCGATTTGTTCTGAGCGCACCTGAGCTGCTCCTTTTCTAGGTATATCTATGTGAATCAGGGCAATATCTAAATTCATTTCTACCGTTTCGTCAATAGGTGGTCTAGATAACGCATCTGCAACCACATTAGCTCTTCCAGGTCCGTATTCTATGGTTAAGTTATACGGTTGTAATTGGAGAGCCCATCGTGCCAATCTTCCGCTTGGAGATTTCAAACTCATTAACCATCGAAGAGGTTGATGATCAGTTATCACTATAGTCTCGGCGTCTTCGATGTAGCCTCTGAATTTGTTCAATCCATATACAATAGCCAAGGCTTCTCGCTCCGTGGTACTGTAGTTTCGTTCAGCTGACGATAAAAGTCGGCTGGCATATTCAATGGGTCTTTCCTCATTTTTCGATCTTTGTAATAGGACTGCTCCTAGGGCGTATTGACTAGCATCTGTTCTTAACGTAAATGGTAACGTTGCGTCTACCTGTCGCAGAACGGGCATCGTAATGAGTCTTTCTCGTAGCGTTTCATAAGCATTCTGACACTCGTTGCTCCAGTGCCAAGGACTGTTCTTCTTTGTTAAGTTCGTTAGAGGACGAGCTATTTGTGAGAATTCATGTATGAATTTCCTGAACCATGAGCATGCCTGCAGGAACGATTACAGTTGCTTTAAATTAGTAGGTGGTGGCCTATCTCTGATAGCGGTTACTTTATCTGGGTTCGCCTTGATTCCTTGTGGCGATATGATGTGTCCTAGTAGCTTGACTTCTTTGCATCCTAGCTGACATTTGTCACGATTGAGTCGGAGGTTATACTTCGCCAATGTGTCGAATAGTTCTCTCAGGTCAGTGATGTGCTGCTTTGTGCTGACTGATAGTAGCACCAAGTCATCCAAATACGCCAATACTGACAAACTTGGTCGTGTCCGACGAACTCGGTCTATCATTCGTTGAAATGATGCTGCCGTATTTTTCAGTCCAAAGGGCATTCGTTTGAACCTGTACGTTCCAAAAGGAGTGATGAATGATGTCTTGTCCCTGTCATCGAGGTGTACCGGAATCTGCCAATATCCTGCTCGTAGATCCAGTGTCGTAATTGCGGTGTGACCTCGGGTTTCTTGGAGTAAATCGTCGATACGTGGTAGAGGGTAGGTGTCAGTTCGGGTAATAGCATTTACCTTCCGATAATCTATGCATACTCTCGTTCCTCCCCCTGGTTTCGGCACCATCACTACAGGTGAGGCCCATGGTGAGTCACTTTCTTCGATAACATCCTCTTGAAGCATCTTGTCAATTTCTTGCCGTAAGATGGCCGTTTTGTGAGGTGTTAAGCGATACGGTGGAGTTGCTACTGGCGCATGGTTACCTGTATCGATCCTATGTTCATACCCTGTGCAAGGCGTATCTATTGGTCGGAATAAATTCTGATTCTGGATTAGTAGATGATTTATTTTGTTCCGTTCTTCCAAAGGGAAATCGGCACATTCTTCTCGTCTCAGTACGAGATCCGATTCCACGATCTGGAGTTCTAAAGTCGAGATATCCATGGTATCGTCCCACCATGCATCAACGTCGTTTACGGCAGCTTGCCACATCCATGTTTGTTGTGAAGGCGAAGGGCGGTACAGAGGGGATGATAAATACTCGTCTGCCAACACCCTTCCTGTTCTATGTTCGATGTTCACCGCTGCTATCACTGGGTGAGCTCCTTCAGTGTTTCTCGATTGGCGTATTGTATTTCCGTCTTCTTCAGAAAACCAACCGAATTTCTTGTTTGGCTGGTCTCTAAAAATCCATGTTCCAGCAGCGATATCCAGAACTAGTCCGGCATCTTGGAGAAAATTCATTCCTAACAATGTTCTATTGTCGGGTGAATGAGGTAAAACTATGAATGTTGTCGGAATCTTTCTTCCTTCTAGATGTACCTCCATTCGACAGGTTAGAATCTTACCCGTTCGTAATTTGCCATCAGCGTATCTGTAGTGGGCATGAATAGTGGAGAATGGAACATTCTTCTGTTGGAGTTGGTAATACAGCGTGGCTCCGGCAACGCTGATTCGTGCTCCTGTGTCTATGCACGCCACTCCTGGTATTCCCAATATATTCAGAGCTAGAATTGCTCTGCTTCGAATTTGTGTCGGTTGTGCAGCTTGTACTTCCTGTGTCATATGTAATGCACAGAAACCATATGAGTCGTTCGAAGTCGGGTTACAAGTAGGGCAATTCCTTCTCATGACTCCGGGGCGACCGCAACCATAGCAGTTGATGGATCCTGTAGTTTCAGGTGTCCTTGTTGGCGTTTCTTTCCTCTCCGACAGTTGCTTCTTCTTTTTCCTGCATTCATCCTCAGTATGACCAGGAAATTTGCAGAATGTTAAGCGTGGGAGGGGCATGGCCTCGGAGGATGTGTTTTCTGAATTGAATGAGAGAGTTCAGAGGTCTAAAAACATCATGATCTTTCAGCTACCGGAGTCATCTGATCAAAATTTGGAGCATAGAATAGCTCACGATATGGAGAGAGTCAAGGAGGTACTAAATCATGGGGAGGTTTCGCAGGAGGATATCGTGAAGGTCTTAAGAATTGGCAAACGGGGTAGAGGCATTCATAGACCCACGAAAGTTGTGCTGTCGTCGCCTGATGTTGTGGGTAGAGTTCTGAGGAAAAGAACGTTAATACAAAGCGCATATAGGGATAAAATTTTCATCAATTCCGATCAGACAGATATGCAGCGTAACTACTTGAAAGAGATTCGTAGTCAACTTGAAGCTCGTAGAGCTGCTGGGGAACAGAATATCTCATTAAAGTTTAAGAATAGTATACCCACCATAGTGGTGAACACTCCAAAAAACTAAGTTCTCCCTCATCGCGTCTGCAGGTTTATTATCAGAATATGGGCGGCATAAGAACAAAGATTCATGACCTGCAATCACTACTGCAGCACTTTACGTATGATATCATTATTTGCACTGAAACCTGGCTTAATGATGATATTCTCAGTGCAGAATTTTGCCCCAAATCATATAATGTTTTTAGGAAGGACAGAAGTTTGTTATCTAGTACAAAAACACGAGGCGGAGGAGTCGCTATTTTTGTGAATAGTTCGTTGAGTGCTAAAATCATAACCCATGAATTTGTTGATGTGGAACAACTGTTCGTTTTAGTGTCTGGTGTCTCTAACTTAGTTGTGGGTGCGGTTTACTTACCACCAGATGCTCCAGTTTTGTCATATGAGAAGCATGGACTTGCAGTCGAGGACATATCATTGAGATATCCTGATTCGAAGCTTTATATCTGTGGAGACTACAATATGCCTGATTCAGCATGGATGGATGATTCTTTCAAGTATAATGATAAATACAAATGTTTAGAGGACTCATTTAATATTGCTAATTTATCTCAATTAAGTAAAATTGTTAATAGTAGGAACAAATACTTAGATTTAGTTTTGTCGAATGAATCATCAACAGTAATCTGCCCAGCCTTGGATCTATTGCAGGATAATTCAATGCATCATACTGCATTGCAGTTTGAGATACCTTATCATGACTCGAGGGCGTCTTCCTTGTTGTCGAGTCATACTCAATTTGACTTTAATAAAGGCGATTATATAGGGTTAAATCAGTTTTTGGCCTCTCGTGATTGTTCCCTGAGCACCCATAACATTGAGGATGCGGTAGCGTCGTTTTATGGATTATTGTATGAGGGTCTCAATCGTTTTGTACCATTGAAAGTAGTATCTCCCTCGAAATATCCGACCTGGTTCAGCAGAGAACTAGTCGGGCTGATTAATGAGAAGAAGAGAATTCACAAAAGATACATGCGCCTCAGATCGGAATCAGATTATTTAAGCTTCAGTCAGATTCGCAGGAGATGTAAAGACCTAAGTGCCCAATTATATAAAAACTATATTGATAATGTTGAGAATACTTTGCAGACGGATCCTCAGCGTTTTTGGAAATTCATAAACTCAAAAAAAAATAGTCAGGATTTGCCAAATACAATGGAATTTCGGGGAACCACCTCATGTGAGGGTAATAGGATTGTTAATTTCTTTGCGGACTTTTTTTCCGATGTTTATAGTAAAGAGGTGGTTGTCTCTCCTGAGTTTGTTTTCGATCACACAGTGGACGTATGTCGTTGCAGGTTTTCTTCTCGTGAGGTTTATGAGGTTATTGACAAATGCAAACCAAGCATGTCTACTGGTCCAGATGGCATTCCTACCTTCATCCTTAAAAAATGTATAAGTACACTAACCATCCCTATAGTAAACTTGTTCAATTTATCATTAGACTCTGGCCAATTCCCTTCAATGTGGAAAAGAAGCTTTATAGTTCCCATTTTTAAGGGTGGATCTGTCAATGACGTTGAGAACTACAGAGGTATTGCGATTCAGTCTGCGATTGCAAAGCTGTTTGATAGCATGATCTGTTCCTTCCTCTCCTGGGAGGTCAAACCATTGCTGATTGAGCAGCAGCATGGCTTCCGAGGTGGTCGCTCCACGGTTTCAAATTTAATTCTTTATGTGAATGATATAGTTAGTGCGTTTGAATCCAATTATCAAGTGGACGCAGTCTACACGGACTTCTCAAAAGCCTTTGATAGGGTCAACTTCAATCTATTGCTGGCTAAGCTCGAAGCTTATGGAATTACCTCATCGATGTTATCATGGCTCAGAAGTTTTCTGTGCGGGCGTACTCAGTCAGTTAAGTATAAGGGTTTTTCTTCTAGAAGCATAGAGGTTACTTCCGGGGTTCCTCAGGGCTCCCATGTTGGTCCGCTCCTTTTCAACTTGTTTATAAACGATGTGTCTTTTTCTCTTCAAGCTAAGTTTTTATTATATGCTGATGACATGAAATTGTTTTCTGTTGTGAAAACCTGGGAGGATGCCAAAAAGTTTCAAGATCAGATTGATTCATTCCTTGACTGGTCAGAAGTGAATTTTCTGTCTTTAAATGTTGGTAAGTGTAAAGTCATCTCCTTCTGCCGCTCGAACACTAACATTAAGTATGATTACCACCTTGGGGTTTCGCCCCTGAAACGAGTTGACGTGGTTGACGATCTTGGTGTGGCTCTTGATCATCGTTTGAACTTCAAACAGCACATCGACAATATCTGCTCGAGGGCCGGCCGCATGTTGGGGTTCATTATGCGAAGCTCTAACGAGTTTGGTCCTTACACCATATTTAAACTGTACTGTTCTTTTGTTCGTTCAATACTTGAATATGGAACAGTGATTTGGTTTCCTTATTATGCCTGTGATGTGGACCGTATTGAAGGGATTCAGCGAAGGTTCATCCGTTTTCTGGCATACAAATCATACATTCCAGTGGACGGTTGCTACCCAATAATATTGGATATGTTTGGTTTTGAGAAGCTGTCAATCAGGCGTCGCGCGGCTGATCTCCACTATTTATATAAGATTTTGAATTCTGTGGTTGATTGTCCAGCTTTGTTGTCGTTGATACCATTTAATGTGCCTGGAAGACTCACACGTAATACTCCACTCTTTCGTCCAATAACACACAAGACGAATTATGCATCAAACATCTATCCTGGGAGATGTTTAGCAGTTTCAAATTGCTTGGATGCAAACTTGGATTTTTTTTCCGTAAGTTTCCCTACTTTCAAATGCAATGTGAGAAAGATTTATAGAAATACATGAAAGTTGTTCTCTCTAACTCATATTGGAGCTTGCTTACATTATTTTGAAGAAAATTATAATTTTGTTTTGGTTTCTTTAGATGTTCATATTTTGTTTTAAGTTTGTTGATTTCAACATATTGATACTGTAAAATGGGGGATATCCCGTTTATTCGATATATATTGTTGTAATATAATGTCGAAATAAATAAATAAATAAATAAAAGAATGTGCATTTCTTCTTCCTCTCAGTTTGAGGTTTCGATTCTTTGCCGTTTTCTCTTAGATCTTCCTCGATTCGTCGTCCTGCACTTAGGAGTTCTTGAAAGCTTGTTATCTGATTTCTAGGTACTCGACTTCTAACAGATAAATGGATGAGACTGTATATCAGATCTAGTTGAAGTTCTTCTTTTCCTTCTAGTTCGGCAACTTCCGCTAAGAGTGACCTTTTCTTGTTTAAGAATGCATCTAACGGTTCTCCCTCTCTTTGGGGAGTGGCGAAGACGTCCCTGAATATTTTATATGCCTCTCTTTTTGGCGCAAACTGGGTTTCTATGGCCTCTTTGGCTTCTTTCCACGTTTTTACCAGAGTTCCTATTCCTCTCCACCAGGTAATAGCTTCACTTGTAAGTACCAGGGGTAAGCTGTCTAATGCTTCCTTGTCGGTGATGCCTTCCACTGTCTTGTATAGATCGACAACTTGTAGAAATTCTCGGACTTTTTCTAGATCCTTTTCTCCGCTGAAACGAGCCGTGCATGCCGCAAAACTTCGCTGACGATTTCTACCGAAGAGTTGGTCTAGCTGCTCCTGTGTGATCTGGATAGCCATTTTAGCAGTGAGTCTCGGACTTTGTCTTCTTCCTGCCGTCTTGGAATTTCTAGTAGCACCGTCAAACCGAACTTTGAACTTCAAACACTAAAAAAAATGTTCACCTGTAATCCGACCCCTTTCTCGTTGTCGTGAGTTCACGCACTATAGTTGGGCGCCAGTTTGTAAGGGGATTACTAATGACAAGCTATAAAGTTTGTAATTATATATTCTCCAAAGTCTTACATTAAAAGAAGGGTAGTGCGGTTTTAAACAAGAGCAATGAGTCTTTACATGAAATGGGGTGGTGAGACCAGGTGAGAGAACACTTTTAATGAAGGTACTTCCCGCACAAGTACTTGGAACGCGATGAGTAGGCCAAAACACTTCACTAGGTGGTTAGACGCACTTTGCCTAATAGAAAACAAGCCGGGATCCGGGTGACGAATATCACAGGAGTTCCACTGGGGATGCACCTTGATAAGGACGAACAATGATCGTCGCGGCGAAGCACGATGAAGTGATTATGTCCCTCAAAGTTGAACTTTACTGTGAACCGTTCTGGAGGTTCTGGTTGCCAGATGCCTCAGATAAGAGTTCCGCTGGGGATGCACTTATTGGCTTATACAGTAAGTTTGAAATATATGAAGGATAATCAACGTTTCGCACTTGTATATCGTAGGAACACAGTTCATAAAACGATTGCACAATAAACTCCCAATCTCTTAGTTATAGAGATTGGTAGCGCCCCTATGGGTGTTGTATACGAGCGCGTATCGCTGTCGCCCTCTCCCCTGAGTTTGGTCGAGCTACGCGGGATGCCGTTCGCTGGCTGCGTCTAGCTGTTGAGATTCCTGCTGCATACGCGGGATGGTATTGCTGGGTGCCGTTCGCGATTGTAGGCGCTGGCTGCGTCTTGTTGTTGAGATTACTGCTACAAAAGTCATTAAATTCGTAATAATTGAAATGATTTCCATAGTGTTTTTGAATAATTCTGTTTTTCAACATCTTTAGTGTACGATTTTCCATTTTCTATTAAGATAGAAGTTTATTTATATTGTTTTACCTAGATAGCTTCTTGGTTTCGTGGTAGAATGATCTTCCTTTGGATTAATTTATTTCATTGCAAGCCCTTATTTATGTATGATCTCTGTATTGATGAACCATTTTATGAATGTACAGCTTCTATTTTATGCTAGGCCTCCTGCTCTTGTAATATTTTCTGTACATTTCTCTTTTATTCTTGATCAGTTTCAGTATGTAAGGTTCATAATGGAAATGTGCATAACTTACTGCTGTAGTCTTGGCTTTTATAGTCTCTGACAGAAAATCGATGAAGGTTTCCAATGACATCGACGACCTCTTTTCTATTATTTTCGATATATTCCTCCATTACTTCGTTCACCTTTTTTACGTTGCACCTGCTGAAGTTGAATGTGGTACCCACTGCTTGCCCTTGTGTTGGTTCTCGTAGATATAACTCTATTAACATCGCCAAATGCTCAGATCGTAAGTCAGTGGTTAGTTCAAATTTTGTTGTATTATTTTTCAAGTTCGTTGTATGCATTAAGATGTCAGGCGTGGTGCGTTGAATTGTATAGTCTTTATGGTTGTTAATAGTAGGTCGATTTGCTTGACCCGGCATGGGTGGCAATTTACTAATCTCCATCCTCTCACTCAGTCATCTTCTATCTCTTTCCGGTACAGGAATTTCAGTACAAACAAAACCCCAGTGGTACAAAGAATTTTTTTTTCATGAAAATGAAAAATAATTGAGTATATTAAGAGTTATATCACACTGAACCTAAATTAGGTACACAAAAAAATCTGAAGGTAATTGAGAAAAAAATAGAGGGTGGATTATTTTTTGAACCATTGGTTGATTTGAAAAATATCATTAAACAAAAAAGGAAACTCAGAGCAATATATTTTGTGGAAAATCTTCCAAGAGTTCTATCATATCGCCTTCCAAGTCGCTGTCATTATCCGAAACATTGTTTGAAGGAATCGAAGCACAATCATTCTCAATTCGCTCAATTTCATCATAAAATTCATTCACAGACATGTTGACCAAATTGAATGATAAGGGTTCCCCTCTTCTATTCATTGCGTTGAAGTACGGTGGTACAATTTTTGAACACCTAATATTAAGATTCAGAAGTCACCTATTGACGATAAGCAAACACAAAAAAATAGCTGCATACCTTCAGTGAGTCCTGTAGATTATATTTCACTACTTCTCTGAAGAAACTATCCAAAGAAAAACTTCCAAACGTATAACGCGCTAACTGATCGTGACGGAGTGGTATGTACAATATCCATTCCCTTATGTAGTAACTGATATCAGTTGAAACAAATGATATCATGTGACTCTATACAACCCAATGAAGGGCCTGCAATAGCGGTGTACAATCTGAACTCGTGTCCGTTTTAAATAAATCACTGGATATCTGGTGGTTCAAATTTTACACCACCGTACTGCGACGGACATAAAAGGGGTGGTTCAAAAATTTGAACCACCGTACTTGAAAGAGTTATATCGTGTAGTCTCAGTATGTTCCAATCTCAGTATTCTATAACATCTTCCTCTCAAATTTTAGCATCAAAAAACAACTTGCCCAGAATGTTGTTAGACTCATAAAATTATTTATGAGGTGTCTTTTGGACATGTAGCTGTTAATATTGTTGTACGATAATTTAATGTTTGAGTTGAATTTGTTTGCTCGATCTTGTTGTTGCCTACAGGATCAGTTGGTGAGACTTCCTCAGGCTTTCTAAGTCAAACATCAAAATACTCAGTGTTGCAAAAAAGTAACGTAACTCGTCAATAATTCTTGTACGAAGAATTATTATGGAAAATCCTCGGAACCATCCATTTTGAATTTCAAAAGCAATTAATCCTGCGGATTTATAATTTGATATTTCCCTTCCCCTACGCCCAGCACCCCACTACTCTATTTTTCCAAATGAGAATATATGGATTGTGATACATCTAATGAAATAATAGGTAATGAATATAATAGGTAATCAAATTACGTATTTAGCGATGTAGCTAAACGTAGAATTGGTTGTGCCGTTTTTTTAATAATTTGTGAGAGGGGACTTCAGGAAGGTTATGAATTATTTTTAATTTGTTCGTTTTTCTCCTCTTGTCTATTCATTTTTCCGGTTGAGTTTCGGGTACCTCTCCGTTTTTAAACAAAGGAATCTATATTGAATAAAAAAATAAATGACCATCAATATTTCAAATTTCAGCTGCTTTTGTGAACAAATTCAATTTTCACAAATCACAACACTCACGGGGAGACAGGGTTTTTTACTGAGGTTTTTCCTAAAGCTCTTGTATCATTCGTCGAATTGTATGGCACCCCGTTACACTAACCTCTGCTTACACATCTAAGGCTCTCAATCAAGAGAATATTTATACAGTGCGTTTCAAAAGGTACGGTTTGGTTTTCGGGAAAGTTGGTGCTCAAGAAATTATGGTTTTTTACATGTATGTCATTGATCTTGTTACTCTGCAAACCTGTAAAAATTGACATTTTTTTTAGATAAATGACCGAAAGACGAAGAAATCAGAACAATATCAAAAAGTTTCTGGAAGAAATGTTGCTCAGGATTTCATTTTATACCAAACTACCAAATTTCATGGTGAAATTCCGAAATTTGTTGTTATTATTATTTTGATGACAGCACGCTAGATGGAGATTTGGGCTTTGCGGAAATTTTAAAAATTATTCGGAATGTAGTTCCAATGAAACTGACATCAATTCAAATAAAGTTTATATTAATTCAATTTTCCTCATGCATTATGATTACTATCGTGAAAAGCTCACAATCTTGGTGCAAACCGAATTATACTTAAGAAATGAAATGGGCTAATATCTTGCTGATTATTCTTGGAGCATCACTAGAAATTAAATTATTTGATTTCACATCTGAAGAAGAATTCTCCAATCCTCTGAAATCCCTTCAGAATTTATTAACTCAAATACCACTAAAAACGCAAGACAGACAAAGTAATTTTTCTGAAAAAAAATGTCTGATAGGTTGATGATCAATGACATATATGTTGAAAATCATCATTTCTTGAGCACCAACTTTGTGTACAAGTGTACAAGTTTCCTAACGTTTTTTTGGTTGTATACTGCAATTTTTATATTTTCATTTCAAAATATATTTTTCAACTTTCCTGTGAATCCATTTATATTTGGGTAAGAAGCGTAATGGGTTTCAGTCGATGTTTGTTCATTTCTTCGTGGTTGAATGTCTGCTGTGTGGCTTGAAAACAATAATTTATTCAACAAACCATAGGGATATCCGTTCTGTTTGAAAATTTCCATTAGATTTCTCATTACTTCTTTTATATATGTTTCGTGACATATTCTAGTGACTCTATTTTTCATTTGTTTTATTATGTTTATCTTCATGTTAATATTGTGGTTTGAATTATAATGTATCATCTTATTGGATTGAGTTTCTTTTATGTACCATTTTAATCTTATTGTGTTATCTTGTATTTGGGCTATTGTATCCAAGAATGGCACGGATCGTTCCATATCCTCAGACTCTAAAGTGAACTGTAGATGTTTTGAATAAGCATTGAAACAATTTGATGTAGTTTGTGTGTCATTTTTGGGTACGGCCATAAATAGGTCATCTACAAACTTCGTTAAAATTGGTACTCTGAATGGTAATTTACTCACACAAGATTTCACCAAGAGGTCCATGACATATTGAGCTATTCTTGAACTTAGTTTGGATCCCATTGCACATCCAAATATTTGAAGGTGACATTCTCCTTTGAAGACACAATAGCTATTTTCCAATAAAAAGATGATTGTTTCAGAGAAGAGATCCATGTTTACAGGTGTATGCCTTCTTATATTGTCCCACTCTTCTTTGACAACATTTAGAATGTCGTTTTTTTACAGATTTCTGAAAAAGTACCACAAAGTAAATTTCGAAGAGGTAAAAGTCTTGAAGACGGAAAACAATTATCAAAAGAGATTAGTTCTGGAAATGATCGAAATAAACAGATCGAAATTCTAGAGAACAAAAAAACAGATACGAATAAACTAAGATGTATATATGGATACCTATTAGAAAAATCTAAAGAAACCTTATTATTCTATGATATAAAAATTGCAGTATACAACCAAAAAACGGTAGGAAACTTGTAAACAAAATTAAAAGATCCAATTCCAATACCTCTCAAGACCGATGTGGAAAAAGCTATATAGGACAAACATCACAATGATTGAAAAGTAGAATGGCACTGCATAAATCGGATATTACTAAACATCCTGAAAGATGCGCTCTAGCAACCCACGTATTCACCTTGGACCACAAAGTAAATTTCGAAGAGGTGAAAGTCTTGAAGACGGAAAAAATTTATCAAAAGAGATTAGTTCTGGAAATGATCGAAATAAACATGCATGAAAATGTAGTGAACAAAAAAACAGATACGAATAAACTAAGTTCTATATATGGATACCTATTAGAAAAATCAAAAAAACCTTATTATTCTATGATGGTCCGGTTGACGAATAAACAACACAGAATGGCATAATGTCAAGATAAGACAAACAGACGAACACCAAATTGACACAAATATTGATTTTAAATCTTTTAACTTTTGACTAGTCCTATTTATTAATTTTATAAGTGTGTTTTAAACAGTATATATAGTTAATGTAATGTAATGTCCCATATACAAATTTTATTTTATACTCATAGACGAGAGATGTTCATAACTACGCAAACTTCCACAACATAACCTAAAATTCAGTAAGTTATTATATCAAAAATTAAGTTTAAAGGTTGAAATTGTAATGTATTCCAGAAGCCCTGATGAAGAATAAAATGAAAATTCGAAAGCTTGGCGAAGAATGAATAGTTTCACTTAAATTTCTCCAAAAAATCGAGTCGTTACAACCTTCAAACCATATCATATTAAACAATAGACTCTTAAAATCATAATTGATATATATATATATATATATATATATGTGTGTAGTTTTAAGGGATATTGACTGAAACGAGGTAGATTTTGGTACTCTTTATTTCTTGCCTAGCATTCGGAAAACCTTGTTTCCATCATCAAGGCCAAAAATGTTGTGGTTATTCCTCAGTAGTTGTAAAAACACTTAAAAACATTAAGATAAACAGTTACAAGACGAAGTGGTCAATTTTTAAAAACGCAATAAGTTATGTTGATGTAAATTTAACCTTAAATATTTTGATCACAGAGCATTCATATCAGTCCATAGATTGTTTTGTTTTCATATTGTTCTTCTCTGACTTATTCATCCAACGGTCCATCATAAAAATTTTGTTCTTCAATGTTGGGGTATGTGAGTAGATAAGTATACACATTGCTCAGTTTCTGTACGTCGCTCTTCTTATTTATTGGTACAGGAACTGAGAGGATTAAATGTCAGAGAGCCTGGACCTCTTTGACTAATTACATCCCATCAGTGAACCTTCCTAGTGATGCAATGGTCAAAAAAGTAAGCATTGAGAAGAACTTCACCACGATGATAAGTAGAAAGGAAGAATGGGAAGTGGAGTTCACCACCCAGACTTTCAAAGAAAATACCATAAAATGGTACACAGATGGCTCAAAAACCACGACGGGAGCTGGCGCTGGGGTATATGGGACAGGCACCAAGTGCGCACTGTCGGTAGGCTCCCGTTTGAGTATCTTCCAGGCAGAATTACTCGCAATCGAAAGATGTGCAGATATTAACCTAGAAAGAAAATATCAGAAATGCGACATAGCAATCCATTCGGATAGTCAATCTGCTATCAAAGCACTGAGATCCCATGCCATCGATTCAAAGTTGATATGGGAGTGCCGAAGAAAACTAAATGAAATTGGCAAGAATAATAAGGTCTTTTTAGTCTGGGTCCCCGGTCACTCGGGAGTCAAGGGGAACGAAGAGGCCGATACACTTGCCAGAAAGGCAGCACGAACTCCTTTTATCGGCCCAGAACCTTTCTGCGGTATAGGAAAATGCACCTACAAGAAAGAGTTTCTGGAGAAGGAGGAAACCAAAAGAGAGACACTCTGGCGAAATCTTCCAGGTTTGGTTCATTCCAAAAAGTTCCTTAGGAACTTTAAAGAAGTGAGATCCAAAAGGTATCTGGATCTCTGTAAGAATAAGTTACACCTGGTCACTGGCTTCCTCACAGGACACTGTCGCCTCAGGAAGCATTTGATGAGAATAGGTTTATCAGATACTGACGAGTGCAGATTCTGTGGGGAAGAGGAAGAAACTCCTCTTCACCTTGTTACAGAATGCCTCGCCATTGCAAGTCAGCGAAAGGAATGCTTTGGACAGGAAACTTGTAGGAGTGAAGACGTAATATCCTTGAAGCCTTCCAAGATATTGAGGTTCATTTATACTCTGGAACTGGAGGGCGAGCTGTAGATGGCGTAATGGTGAGAACAGCTCTGATGGGGGGCACAATAGATCTCAAGGTCGCGGTGCAACGTAACCCCTTATCAATAATAATAAATAATAATTCTTATTTATTGGTTTTTTTTGGTTCCTTATGTTAATCATCTCTAGTATCATTCTTTTGTTATATTTTTCTTGAGTTGCCACTATCTCTGTACCATCGAAGTCAATCTTATGTCCATTCTCTACCGCATGTGTGGTTAGGGCACATCGTTGGTTGTTCTTTGTGATGTCGCTTTTATGTAAGACCAGCCTACTTTTTAGCCACTGGGATGTGTGTCCAACATATGTGCACTTACAATTGGCACAATTTATTTTATAGACCACATTTGATCTTAGTAATGTTGGTGTTTGATCTTTTATTCTACTGTATATTCTTGCAATGCTCTTTGTGTTATACGTTGCTATCTTAACATTCTCCTCCTTAAAACAATTTTTGATTTTATTAGTCAAATCTCTTATATTTGGCAGGGAACCGTATTTTGTGTTTTCTGGCTTTCTGCTTTCATTATCTCCCCCTTCAGGTGGTTTTGGTTCAGGTTTAGGTTGGTCTGGATTGTTATTATTTGACTCATATATCGGATAAGAGTTCTCTTGAAATATCCGATACAGATAGCTTTCATTTCTTTAATACAATTTATTTTTACTTGTATTGGATGTTCTGACTGATAGTTGATGAATTTATTTGATGCTGATTTTTTTCATAATATTTTGAAAGTAGGGACTGTGCGTTTGTATAACATATGGTACACTCGCGCAAGCAATTCAGTTTTTCGAGTTCTCAGAAGTGGATACATTAGCAATGGTTGGTCTGCCAGAGACGTACTTGATGTCAATATTAGATTCCCCCTATCGATCCTGCGTTTGAGTTCAATGCGCATTTCCTTGTGTTCCCTAACTTGGCAAGGAGTTTTATCATCACCTATACTGAATTTACGCCAAGCAGGTACATATGAAATTACTTTTTTGTTTCTAAGGATCCTTGTGACTACAAATGGATTGTTGAATGACACTTTTGTAATTCTCGGGTGGCCGTTGGTCGAAAGTCCAATTCTGGAGATGGAGGTCCGCTGAGAATTTGCATCCGGGGATACGTGATCAAGTATTTGAGATACAGCATTCGCGTCAGCTTCGGGGCATATCTCAGGAATTCCGCAAATCAATATGTTGTGGGATCTGCGTACCCACTCAAGTATCTCCACCGATTGAAGGGCTGGATCAATAGAACCAGCACCAGAGAAGACCGACTTAGAGGACTCGATCGTGGAAATTCTAGAGCTAGCAGACTTAATTGCATCTACAAAAGTTTTTTGTGATTCCTCTAAGGCATGTATTTGGGAAGTGCAGCCCTTGACTTGGTCATCCTGTCTGCTGACCGAACGGACTGTCATGGCGCCGTATATCAACAGAGTGTTTTTCCAAAATAGACTTGCACTCGGATGAATCCGATTGCAGAGCTATTCGAGTGGATTTATACTTGAAATATCGACAGATATCTCGTTCAGTTTGGCCATGAGAATTGTGAATTGCTCACAATTGAGCGCGGATGGTGTCGAAGGTTGTGAGTTCTCCATCGTGACCAGATCGCCACCACGTCTGGATGACGAGGAAGTCGACCCACTACGAAGTGTACGGCCTTCCCTCCTGCAATAACTACAAATCCAATTTGCATCAATCAGGCTCAACTCGCTGGGCAACAAATTGAGACAATCAAAATGAAAGGAGCTCCCGCATTTGGAACAACTTGCACATCTGGTGGAAGTTGTTGGCATGGAACAAACATGACATTTGCCCATTTTCTTTCCTCAGACAGCAGATACAAAATTAAATGGATACGAGGCAAACAAACTTCACTCTCTTGGGCCGATAAGAGAGACTTGACACAGAAGGTAGGCCACGGATGGGGAATGGGAACAAGAATTAGATGGAGGGATGGTGGTATGTTCCGGAGTTTGAATAATCTTAATTAGCAACGTGAAAAAATTGCGCCGATGCGCGCACCGAATGAGCGCAAACATGCGACATACGACCAACGATGCAGTGTAGGGAACTGAGTAACTGAGGTAAGGAACGGTCTACGCTACGGTACGCGTTAACCGGTAATTTCACGCGTGAGACTGGTGGGGTAATCGAAGCAATGATCGTGCGTATAATGATAAACAAACAAACGGAAAGAACCAAAGTGAAAAAAAAAACAATGTACAATATTTACCGAACTACAATATACTTTCTCGATAACTTTCGTGAATTTCCTACCTCTGAACGCAACAGTGTCACCAAACCAAAAACAACCGAAAAAGAAACAGTAATTCTCGAAGAAAATTCACTCTGATTATGGAGCCGCTGATTATACGTGTCAACACCTAGAATTTCACTTTGAAAAAGTTTACTTTTCCTTTCTTCATATATGGACCTCCAACAGATTGTAGGTTCAAGCTTGGTTCATCCTGAAAATACGATTCCAATTGGCCAAAATTCGTTCTTATATAATTCCATATCTCAAGAGGTTCACTGCGATATCACTGGGAGATCACTCAGACCTCCCTATCACCTCCAAATGTCCGCAACAGGGGATGAGCCCAGTAACATCTGCGATATGTATCCATAATAATCTATATATCCTCCAAATGTGCAGTACATGTGTAGCGCCGAGTATTTCACTTCAAAGCGTAGATTGATATTCCACTTGGGTTATTAACGATGGAGTTGTTCTTCCAGGCACAAGGTAGATATTTGCTCCATCTACCGGTGGAAACGAGAAGTGAGTAGGGACGGAGTAGATTTCTGCAACACGCCACCGAATTTCCTATTCTTGTTGAATTCGCTATGACTTGAGGGCCTCGCAATAGGAATGCGCTATTCTCATTACACTTGTGATATCTTGAAGAGCTCGCAATAGGAATATCTTATTCTAGTTATCTGCATGATATCGTTAGCAGCTCGCAATAGGAATTTCTTATTCTCGTTGCACTTGCTATGACTTGACGAGCTCGCAATGAGAATGTCTTATTCTGGTTATATATGTGATATCTTGAGCAGCTAGCAATAGGAATGTCTTATTCTAGTTATGTGTGTGATATCTTTAGGAGCTTGCAATATGAATGTCTTATTCTGGCTACATATGTGATATCTTGAGGATCTCCGCAATAGGAATGACTTATTCTCGTTATACTTGCGATGACTTGAGGAGCTAGCTATAGTAATGTCTTGTTCTGGTTATCTCTGGGATATCTTTAGGAATTCGCAATAGGAACGTATTATTCTTGTTACATATGTGATGTCTTCAGGAACTCCGCAATAGAAATTTCTTATTCTTATTTTACTTGCGATGACATAAGGAGCTCACAATAGGAATATCTCATTCTGGATATCTCTGGGATATCTTGAGGAGCTCGCAATAGGATTTTCTTATTCTGGCTATCTGTGTGATATCTTCAGGAGGTCGCAATAGGAATGTCTTATTCTGGTTATATGTGTTATATCCTGAGGTACTCCACAATAGGAATTTCCATTTCTCGTTACACTTGTGATATCTTGAGGATCTCACAATGGGAGCTCGCATTTCATCCACATTGTAACCTCTCCGAGACATCTGTGCGAGGTTTGTGTTACCTGGGATATTTCTAGGACATGGAGATCACAAGCGGACCTATGAACAAGTATGCGAAATTTTTAATGATCGTTATCAAGACAGACATCCTATAAGTAAATTACTGTTTGTCGGGTGGTTGAACCTTTCGAACAAACTGAAAATGTTAAAACTCTCCTAAATCTGGTAGTACTTGAACTACGACATGTGGCGATGTTGCATCGGGTTCTCTTCTATAGAAGAGAACCCGATGCAATCTACACGAAAACTGCCTGATGAATTTGATGTGGGTAAGCACTCAGTTGGTAATCTTCATGGAAAAATTAGGTTACACCCATACAGGATTCAAATCACACATCAATTATCTGATGACGATTGCGACCGACGAGCGCAGTTTTGTGTAATGTGTAATGCAGGAGAGATGCAATGAGGACGAAACATTACTATCGAGAATTCTTTTACGGATGAAGCTTCGTTTTACTTGAATGGGTCTGTCCATCAACATAGTTGTCGCTTCTGGTCCACAGCAAATCCTCATTGTGTGCAGACAGTTCACACGCAACATCTCGAAAAATTAAATGTGTGGTTGGGCACAATTGGCCGTCATATTATTGGAATTTTTTATAGAAGGAAATTTGACCTGTGACTCTTATCTAGAGTTACTGAGGAATTAAATATTATCTGCAGCCATTGATCTCTTTTCCGGTGTGAATGGTCGACAAGTCGCTGACCATATTTGGTTCCAACAAGATGGTGCGCCTCCACATTAGAGAATTGAAGTGAGGAAGTATCTTACTGGCTCATTTCCTGAGAAATGGATTGGTGGGAGAGCATCAGTTGAATGGCCACCCCGATATTTAGATTTGAACCCTCTCGACAATTTTCTGTGGGGCCATTTGAAGTGTACTGTTTACCAAAATCGGTCAGATAATGTGGAAGACCTGCGACTTAAAATTCAGAGAGAAATCGGAAGAATACCTGTTGCTACTTTGAATAATTCATTGAGAAGTTTCGAAGAACGGCTTGTACATTGTCAAGCAGTCAACTGTCCAGTACAGGAGAATGAACAATAGAACATACGTGCAAAAGTTTCTGACTTCACGTCAGTGCTTGAAACAATGTTTTTTTCATATTTTTATTTAATTTTCTAGGGGTACGGTTCTTAAAAAAATGTACACACGTCGTTATGTCAATATTTTATAAAATATTGTACTAGTGCCAAGCTTCAATTCGATCGAGTCTATATTTTTTGAGTTATCGAGGAAAAAATATTCAAGTTGGGTATAATTCCGAAACCCTTGGACCGATTATGCCCAAAATAGAACTCACCCCCCCCCCATTTGGATGCACAACCTACCCTGAAAATTACAAGCCCCTATCTATTTCGTTCGAAAGTTTGTTATGTATTATATATATAAAATGTAATATAATACCAGATTATTCTCCTTACGCCTTCTAGCATTGCTTGCTGTGCATATTCCAGGTGAGGAACCTCGGATAAGCGAGAGGAGAGGAAGATTCATTATGAGTCTGGCAGTTTAAGACGTAACACTGCTTTGGTGTTAGATTTGTAATCAATAAACAGTTTTTTCAAGTTTGGTTTTTCTGTTAAAAAAACGTAATTGGCGCAGTCGGTAGGATACCCAGCACTATTCAATCGATTGAAAACGCGAAAAAGTAGTGTTTCGTTTCAACGAATTCACTGGGTGATCCAAACAAAAAGACACTGTGATACTTCATTTCAAAATCAACGGAGTGCAGCAAGGTGACTAGACCAGTCAGCGAGCAGAGTTTAGCATCAACGAAGCTCATAACATAAGTTAGGATAAGCAACGAGAAAAAGGAACTTCAAAAGTAGAGGATGACTTTGATGTAAGTTTTCAATCCTTTTAACCATTATCCCTAATATTATCCAATACAAAGAAAGCATAGTAATCATAAAAATTGAAGAATTATGTTTCACTTTTAATTAGATTAATTCAATCTATATTTAATATCCATTTATATAATTTTTTTTTTCTCGAAGATTAATTTTGGATGAACCCTATCCGAGATAGGTCTCCTTTAAAACGAGAAAATATTAGAGTAGAAGAAATAGCAGAAATAGATAATTTCCTAGGAATAACAGAAGATATGGCTATCAATCAATTGCAAAAATATCATTTAGACTGTGTACCTGAATTCGAAGGTAACCCAGCTACACTGGCCGTTTTCATTCAAGCAAGTGAATATCTCTTGAATAATTTCGCAGATAGACAAAATTTGGAAAACCCTCTAAATGAATTTCTCCTTAGGTCTATTGTAGGTAAATTATCAGGAAGAGCTTTGAATTTAATTGGTAGCAGAGGTAATTTAAATAATTGGGCTACAATTAAAGCTTTACTTTTACAATTCTTCTCGGATCAAAGAGACGAGAATTGTCTAGTAGGGGATATATTACGTGTTAAACAAGAAAGACAAGAAAGTGCTATAGCTTTCGGTAATAGAGTACAAGACCTTCTAAGTTTACTATTGAATAAAGTTCAATTGTCTGAACCAAACCCAAACAATCGCAGAATTAAGGTTGAAATATACGAACAACAAGCGCTACAAGCATTTTTAAGAGGTCTACAGAATAGCTTGCCAATAAGGCTCCGAAACCCCCAAAATATAGAACAGGCTATCTCAATGGTAATACAAGAAGAAAATTTCAATTATTCTAGAAACTTCTTATCTAATCCCGCATATAACAAACCAGCTAATAAAATGATTAATAAAGCTCCTCAGGCTCAATTTTATCAACCAATGCCAGTTTATCGACCTCCACCAAATTTTATTCCAAACTTTAGAAATAACATGAATTTGAATAGCAATCAAACTTATTACCCTCAAAATAGTAAATTTGTCCCTAATCAAATTTTCAATAATAATAATCAACGTCCTATTAATCAGTTAGGCAATTATCAACAACGTTCTTTCAATCAATTGGGAGGAAATAATAAAACCAATAATAGTAATACATTTAAATCAGAGCCAATGGATATCTCTTCAGGTAACACTAGGAGGACCTTTAGACCTCACGACAATCGACAAAAAGCAAATTTCGTATCGGAGGAACTGTTTCAACAGAATATCGAAGAAGGCGACGTGACTTCTGAAAAAAATTATTATATTCCAGATAACTACGATAATGATGAATTCATAGACCAAAATATCGTAACCGAAGAACATTTCGAACCATTTAATTATTATCATCAAGAACACACTGAACCACCAATGGTTTATGCCCCTTTAAATTTACAAGAACAAAATTTTCTCATGGCCAATTCTTCAAACAACCAAACTTGATAGATCTAACTAATCTCAATACGTCGGAATTATCATATATCAAAATTCCTAGAGTTAATATAAAATTTCTAATAGATACCGGTTCATCAAAAACTATAATAAGTCCCAGATAAGTGAAAAAATATTATCAAAATTATGTTAGAGAATCTCCATTCAAGATAAGAACTGCTCATAAAACGACATTCCATAAATTAGTAGCTCGTATTCCTCTTCCTAAGATATTCAACACTAGAGAATTCTACGAGTTTCATATTTTCGAGTTCAATGCACAATATGATGGTCTCATAGGAATGGATTTGCTGAAACATCTAGGAGCTCAAATTGACTTCAAGAAAAATGTTCTTATCACTCAACATGCGACAATTCCTATTTATTTGCAACGTACGCAACCTAAGAAGTTCAACCTTCAACCGAGGAGTCAACACATCGTAAAGGTACCCATACACCCAACGGATTTGCAGGAAGGTATAGTAAATTATCTGCAAATAAAACCAGGAGTTGAAATTCCACAATCTTTGGTAAAAATTGAGGGAAATGAAGCAATGATAACGATTACCAATTCTACTGAAGAAATACAAAATATACTTATAAATCCACTTCAAGTCGAAGAATTGGGAAACGTAGACCTACAGACGGAAATTAATTCCTCAGCTAGTATAGAGGAAATTCTGAAAGAAAATGTAACGAATTTACGTTTAGATCACTTAAACGAAGAAGAAAGAGCAGCTATCAAAAACTTATGCTATCAATACAGAGATATTTTCTATTCCCCAAAGTTATCTTTAAGTTTTACAGGCGTTGTGAAACATGAAATACAAACTACCGATAACAAACCAATATTCAAAAAGGCATATAGAATGCCACAAGTGCAACAAATAGAAGTAGAAAAACAAGTGAAAGAGTTACTAGCCAATGACATCATTCAGACTTCAAATAGTCCATGGAGCAGTCCTGTAATTATTGTTCCGAAAAAATTGGATTCTTCTGGAATACAGAAGTATCGCATGGTAGTAGATTATCGTGCGTTGAATGAGAAGACAATAGATCACCAATATCCTTTGCCAAATATTGCTGATATTTTTGATAAATTGGGAAAATGTGTATACTTTTCCACCCTTGATTTAGCTTCGGGATACCATCAGATAGAGATGCATCAGAAAGACATTCCTAAAACAGCCTTCTCCACGCCTAGAGGACATTACGAATACAAGCGACTCCCGTTTGGTTTGAAGAATGCTGCTAGAACTTTCGAGAGAGTGATGGACAACATCTTGAGAGGTATACAAAATGAGGCTTGCGTAGTTTATTTAGACGATATAATTATCTTCTCCACCTCATTACAAGAACATATAGAGAAACTGAAAAAAGTATTCGAAAGATTAAGAAAAGCTAATCTCAAGGTTCAGATGGATAAGTCTGAATTTTTAAGGAGAGAAGTACAATTTCTAGGACATATAGTTACAGCAGAAGGTTTCAAACCAAATCCACAAAAAAATCAAGCTGTTATAAAATTTCCCTTACCCAAATCTAATAAGGAATTGAAAGGATTTTTAGGATTAACAGGTTATTACAGAAAATTTATAAAAGATTACGCTAAGATTACGAAACCACTTACCCAATGTTTAAAGAAAGGTAACAAAATTGAACATAACCAAGAATTCCTGAACGCTTTTAATAGATGTAAAGAAATTTTAACTAACCCACCGGTGTTACAATATCCTGATTTTTCGAAACCATTTATTGTTACTACTGACGCTTCTAATGTTGCCATCAGTGGGATATTATCACAAGGGATTATCGGATCAGACCGTCCTATTTGTTTTGCATCCCGAACACTCAGTTCTTCAGAACTACGTTATAGCACGATAGAAAAGGAATTACTTGCGGTAGTATGGTGTGTGAAAACCTTTAGGCCTTACGTATATGGACATAAGTTTATTATTTATACCGATCACAGACCTTTAGTCTGGCTTGCCAAATTAAAAGAACCTAATTCAAAATTACAAAGGTGGAAAATAAAATTCGAAGAATATGACTATCAGATTATATACAAGAAAGGATCGATTAATACTAACGCGGACGCTTTATCGAGAATCCAAATAAATACTTTAGAAACCGACTCTCTAGTAAACAATGTAGATGAGGATGAAATGGACGATATGGTGAGAAGATTAAGTGTAGAAGATCCGGCAAACACAATCTCATCAACTGACAACAACGAAGAATCAAGTGGTATAAAAATATCTTCAGAAATAATAGATTCGAAACCTCGTCAGTTCTTTATATATGAAGTTTACAACAATCCAAATCCTGTAAGCATAGAAGCTTTAGGAAAGATCACACGATACCATGTACAGATAACTAAAGACAATAACGAAGATCAAATAAAAAACTTTTTAAAAGAATATACAGCTGATAATAAAAAGTACTATTTTCATTTCACCACCGAAAATCTTCTGAAAACATTTTCTAATATCGTAAATGATTTATTCAATAAAAAAGGGCCTGACATTATTTCGTGTAGCGAAAGGAGGGAACTTATTCAGGAACCTGACCTCATAGGTGAAGTAATACAGAGATATCATGAAGGAAAAACGAACCATAGGGGAATATCAGAAACGGTAAAGCAATTGCAACGAAAATACTACTTTCCTTTGATGCAGGAACACGTTGCAAAATTTATAGCAAATTGTGAAACTTGTAAGAAGTGCAAGTACGAGAGGAATCCATCGCATATAGGAATTATGTTAACTGACACGCCCAGGAAGCCTTTTGAAAAAATACATGTAGATATTTATACGCTAGAGAATCAAAAATTTCTTACTCTAGTAGATTCATTCACTAAATTAGGACAAGCTGTGTTGGTCAAATCAAAGAACGCAGTAGATATATTTAATGGACTAATACAATATTTTTGTTATTATGGAATTCCAGAATTAGTATGTTCCGACCAAGGTATGGAATTCTACAGCCATTTAATCCAGGAAATGCTGGATACTCACAAGATAAAAATTCACTTCATCACTGCAAATCACCCTGAATCTAATGGAATTGTAGAAAGGTTTCATTCGACAATAGCAGAAAACATTAGAATATTAAGAATGCATTCAAAAGACCCTATTGATCAATTAATGAAATATGCTATAATCGGATATAATAATTCAATACACTCGACTACGAATTTCACGCCTCTGGAATTAACTTTCGGCCATACCAAACTTAGAGACCCTTTTGACATAATATATGACAAGCAAATGTATTATGATTATTCGCAAAGACATAAGGAATTGTTAAATATAGTTTACAATAATGTTAATAAGCAACTGGTTCAAAACAAAGAAACTAATGTTCAAAAACAAAACAGAGCAGTCAATAATCCTTTTCAAGTAGACCAAATAGACTATGGAACGAGTTACAAATTTGCTAGAAAGAAAACAGGAGAAAAATTTAATGGTCCCTTTAAAATTGCTAAATTACTACCTGGTAATAAAGCTCTTATTCAGAAAATACAAGGAAATAAGTGTGCAAAAAATTTAGGACGAACTGTCCATTTGAAGAACTTAAGACAGCCTATTGTTTCAGATACTTCATTGCCGCCTGTTTCTGTCTACGAACCATCTACATCTCAGCAAACGAGGGAGTAAATTTTCGTCTTATAAAAGACAATCCCGGCTTATTACCTTTAAAATTAGGTTCAGCGCAAAACATTATAGACCATTGGACGATAATTGAAGTTATAGATTTAGAAATAATCAATAAGGGTTATAGGAACTTAGTTGGGAATTATAATAGATTAGAACTACTTTTTGAATCTTTAAAGATATCAGAACTAGAACCAGAAATATTTAACTATAAGCATTTATTGGAATATAAGATTAACGATGCTCGTAGAAAATTCGAACAGATCTCATTAGGATCTAACGACAGAAGTAGAAGAGGTCTAATAAACGGACTTGGCAGTGCATGGAAATTTATTACAGGAAATTTAGACCAAACTGATGCGGAGAAATATGACAAAGCTATCGAAGATTTAAAACAATATCAAAATAAATTCGTTTCAGTAGGAAACAGCCAAATTAGTATTGTCGAGAAAATGTTACACACCTTTAATCTTTCTATTGTAAAGTTACACCATAATGAAGAGATATTGGAAAACAGATTACTTTCACTAGAAAAGAAAATACAAAATCTCACTTCCGAAATATTGAATGAGTACGAAGTAGCCAGTTCAACTTTTTATCATTTTATGGTTTCATTAGATATTATTATTAATATTCTGTCTGAGACTGAAAATGCCATATCTTTTGCTCATGCAAATATTCTGCATGTCACTTTGATAGAACACGAACATTTGTCATTAGAATTAAACAAAATCGCTTCACATCTGAACCAAGTTAAGCTACCCTTTAACCCAAAAGATGATATTTTTTCGTACTATGCAATAATCAGAGTCAGGGGATATATAAGTAAGGGCAAAGTCATTTTCATTTTAGAAGTACCATTAGTAGAGAATCTAAGTTATGATTACTATGGGCTCTATGCACTACCTATATCCAATGAAAACTCCTTTCTAATTATTGTCCCACGGAGAAAATTCCTCATCCTTAATGAAAACTACTATTCATTCACCGATAACACCTGTAAATTGGCCAAACAAAGTAGCTATTTGTGTGAAGAAACGAAGTCAACGATCGGAGAAAGTAATCCTTGCGAAGTGGAGCTATTGATGTTTCCTGACAAGCAGAACCACTGTAATCAGATCCCAAGTTCTTTGAAAACTACCAAGATCCAAAAGCTCCAAGAAAATTACTGGATGTTAGTCGCAGTAAACAAGACAACTGTAACAACTTTTTGCGGTACCAATGATGAGAAGAAATCGATTTTCGGTACATATTTAGTGATCCTACCAAATAATTGTGAGGTGCGCATAAACGAGCATATTTTAAGAAATAGTGGAAAAAGTGAAATTAAATTGAAAATGGTGAATCTCCCTAATATCGAAATTCCTAATACTGCTCAAACTCTGAATAATAAAGTGTCATCGATTCCACTTAAGTTGGATAATTTGAATTTGAACGATTTGAAAGAAATCGAAACAACTTTAGAACATACTAAAGTTCAATTAAATTCTATAGAGTACCCTATGTTTCATTTTAATAATATTAGTTTGTACACAATTTTGATTTATCTTATGATTTTTGTTGTCTTAATCTATTTCATTTTTGTTAAATATAAGATGTGTTTAAGTAACAGGAAAGAATATCCTCAACTCAGGGTTGGAGATCCTATGAAGGATATAGAGTTGAAAAATTAGTGTGTTACCCCATAATTTTTCTCTTAGGCATGGAGGTGTTATGTATTATATATATAAAATGTAATATAATACCAGATTATTCTCCTTACGTCTTCTAGCATTGCTTGCTGTGCATATTCCAGGTGAGGAACCTCGGATAAGCGAGAGGAGAGGAAGATTCATTATGAGTCTGGCAGTTTAAGACGTAACACTGCTTTGGTGTTAGATTTGTAATCAATAAACAGTTTTTTCAAGTTTGGTTTTTCTGTTAAAAAAACGTAATTAGTTATCGAGGCAACGGTCACCCATCCAGCTACTTAACTCACACAAGGCTGCTCGGATCTCCAAAAATATAGATCCGATCATGTTCAAACTTGCAACTTGGATGTAGAGTTAGGTTTTGAAGGGTCTCGTAAAATTTCATCGATGCCAGAGGATTAGTTTCTGATATATAGAATTTTTTTCAATGATTTTCAATGACTTTAAAAAAAATTCTAGTGATACGATCCTCACGAAATATTGCAAGAATTTTTCGTTGGCATTTTACAACTAATGACAATGTTTGATTGGATTGGTTTCGAATTTTCAGAGTTTATGAGGAAATAACAACCAAATTTCAGATAGGTATATCTCCGAATCTGTTTGGCCGATTATGCTTTTAAATACATTCAAATGTCACATACGGCTGCGCAACCTACCCTGAAAATCGCAAATCACTATCTCTTCCCATTTTCAGGTTATCGTGACGTAAATAATATTCTTAATAATTTTTTTTTTTTTAGTGGTGGTACTCTACTGATAAAATTCCACACACGTCTTTATGTTGATATTCCACAACTAGATACACAGTATCATTTCGATCAGGTCTGTATTATTCGAGTTATCGAGAACATAATATTCCAGATGGTTATGACTCTGAAACCGTTGGGCCGATTATACCCAACAACGAACCCAACTCTTCCATTTGGATGCGCAACCAAGGCTGAAAATTACACCTCCCTACCTCTTCTTCTTCGAAAGTTATCGAGGCAACGGTCACCCATCCAGCTACTGAACTTATCCAAGGCTGCTCGGATCTTCAAAAATATACGTCGGTTCAAGTTCAAATTTGGAACTTGGCAGTAGAGTTAGGTTTTGAAGGCTTTCGCCAAATTTCAGTGATATCAGGCAAATAGTTTCTGATATATAGAATTTTTTTTCAATTATTTTTTGAAATTTTCTATTGATACGATTGTCCCAAAAGTTCCCAAAAACTTCAAGCCAGCATTTTCCAACTAGTAACTAAGTTTGAATTGGATCGTATCTGTATTTTTCAAGTTACTGGGGATAAAACCAAATTTCAGATGGGTATGACTCCAAAACCGTATAGCCGATTATGCCTGTTAACAAATACAAATGTAGTATTTACATGCACAACCTATTCTAAAAATTGCAAGTCGCTATCTTTTTCTGTTCTCAGGTTATCGTGAGGTAAATAATATTTTTCAATACTTTTTTAAAATTTTCAAGAGACACGATTCTGACCAAATTTCACAAAAGTCTTTGTATTTGTATTCTACAACTTGCTCCCAAGTTTCAATTTGATAGGATCTGTATTGGTTACTGACAAAATTATCACTCGGAAACCGTTGGGCCGATTATGTTCATTTACAATATTGTCCATCGTATTGGTAGGCACCACCTACCTTGAAAATTTCAAGTCGCTAAATTTTCCCGTTTTCAAGTTATCGTGGCAACAGCCAGCCGGACGGCCGGACAGAATCATTTCTGACCTTGAATTCTTCATCAGTGAGTTGGACCTAATCGTTTGAGACCATTCTCGGCGAAAAATTCGAATATACAGACATTTGGGCGAAATGATAAGGCGATGCTCCCCAGAACATACGCGCAAGAAGCATACCTAAATGAAAAATTGCTTTTGAAATTAAAAATCGACGGTGCGAGGATTTTTCTCAATAATTATTCGTACAAGAATTATTGATGAGTTACATTACTTTTTTGGCACGCTGTATATTTTCTTTCATGAGAATATTGCTGTGGTGTCAATATTGCACTCGTTTATGAAATGTTTCTTCACTTTATGTAGTAGTACTTCCAGATGGTTTGTTTAATTTCCTAAAGTATGTGTTGATGATATCGTCACGTTTGGTGATTGAGGAGTGAATTCTTTTTTGTTTTGTCCTAGGTTCTTCTATATCTCTTGATTTTTTGTTGAGTGATGTGATGAAGACCTTTAAATGGTTTGTTGGGGTTAATGGGTTTCTTGGGCATCTGAACGAACAGGCCTGATGACTTTCGTCTCCGCACGCTAAGCAATTTGCAGATTCTTTGGATTTGTAGGTTATTGTTTGTGTATTTCCTGATATTTTGTACATAGAGATATATTATTGCATTTATTTGTTGTGTGGCCGATTTTGAAGCAGATGTTTCATAGTATGGGTGGTGGTTACACTAAGTTGTACCGATTCATTAAAAATAAGCCATTGTTCATTAGTTCTTCAAATGTTTTGGAGTGGTCAGTAATAATTCGGATTTATTCAGTTGGGGTAATGAAATACAGAATATAATTGTATTACATTATGAGAATTCAAAGTTGCTTGTCCTCAGGAATCCACGTCAATTTTTTCATGGCTTATGTTTTTCTCCATGGCTGCAATTACTACAAATTATGTTCGTTAAATATCTCGGTTGAGTTCGTTATTGGTTTAGGCCTGGAGGTTTTGTAGTAACAACAAAATTTTTTTTTATATTACTTATATATTATTTTTTTTGAAGTGCAATTTCATTATAAGAATCTATTTACTATTTATGTTACTCTCAAATCCAACAAGCTAATGCTTTCGGAGATATGATTTTTCAAAATTTCAATAATTATATTCTGAATTCTATATGATTTCATAGAATACTCTAATTATAATTTCCTGTTGTATACAAATCCAACATGAGATGAGTCATAGACCTACGTTTCGAATTTAATCACGAAAATTCTTGAGGATTGACGCACATATGCCAAATTGAAAAAGTGGGAAAGCCCTGTGGACAGGAGCTTTGGCGCTACTTTTCAAAGTTTGTCAAATCATAACTCCGAAAGTATTGGGTTTTCCGAGTTGGAAATTATATCAATGAATTCTGGTTTAATTTATTTCATTTTATGATGCTGTTCTATCATAAGATTCCATTGATATCATTCTCAACTCTGAGAAACCAGTACTTACTTTCGGAGAAATAATTTGTCAAAGTTTGAACAAGAGCTCCAAAGCTCCTGTCCACAGGGCTTGAACCAATTTATTTTTAATTTGTTGAGTGTTCAATACATTAAATCTTTCAATTCTATTCAATCACTTCCCTATTTACCATTATACAAGGTAATTCAAAAGTATGTAGGCCATAACTTTAGTGATAGTTCTAGCTAAAATAAGAAGTTTCTTCATTTTAATTTTTTTTCACTCAAATCCCTATGGAAATACAGGATGTCAAACTGATTTTTTTTTCATGTATGTACATTTCAACATTTCAACGAACTATCGAAATCAGCTTCAATACTAGAATGTCAGTGGCGGATATACATTGGTGCACGGAATGTAAAAACTACTGATTTTAATACATTTTTACATTGGTGTCTTGATAACATGGAAGTCATTTTTCTCGAAAACGGTACGTCCTAGCGGCATTTGTGGTGAGTACTTTTTTTGTGAAGAAGAGTCGGAAAAATTAAAAAATAGCTTAAAACAGCCAATATTCTCATTGGCGTAGAAGTTTGGAGCGACCGATGACACGATACCACTGAAAACTACGCCACTGTGGAATTACAGGAACCCAACAAAAATTTTGGAAATCCTCTGAGTACAATGTCCTCCAAAGATCAAACACTTATTATCCCAACTCTCTCAGAATGTATAAAAGTAAATTGAAACTAAGTTCAACTTCCTGTATCTCTGAAGGGATTCGAGATAGAAAATATTTTACTTTAACTTCTTAGTCTAACTATAACGATCACGTTCTAAAGGTATTACCTAGACTTTTGAATCACCCTATATAAAAGGGATGATCATATTCAGAGTGCTGAATACTTTTTATTTTGTATGGGTAGTTTATAGTTTGATTGATTGTATATGTTCTTTGTGTAATTATGTTTCATTTGGAATTCCGTAATGGTTTTATTTTGCCTGTTTATATTTCGCGGTGTTTGTGGTAGAATTGTATGGACACGTATGACATCTCTGGGATTATTTTCTGTTTTTTTTTGTGATTTACGCGAGGTTGCCGGTTCCGCCGATGTTGATTCCGATGTTATGTTCTTTTCTTTGTTTTTTTGTAATGTAGGATAGTTAGGTTATTTGTTTATTATCCTCCTATGGTGGAGGCCGCACTACGGCTGAACCACCGTGGTTTTTATTCGCGAGTCATTGTGTAACATTTCACTGTTTTGAAATCCGACGCGGAAAAAAATGAGGTGACTTGTTTTAGTTCCCTTGACTCACAAAATAGGGTGGTTAAAAACCGCGGCGTTTCAGCCATAGTGCGGTCACCGCCTAAGACGTACCTGTCTCCACGAAACATAATCTTCTATTTCCATTTTTATATATTCACTATCACTTCAATAACTCATGATGCTTTGAGGATTTTTCTTTGTTATTGAAGCATTGTATAAATTTAAGGTCAGTTCTGTAGATAGTCGCAAGAAAAAACCGTTTGCGGCATATGCTACACATTGTTTTTGTATAGTTTGGAATATCTATTTTAATATACTCTTATTTATTCACAGGATATGACAACAGACCACAAGTAAACAAACACAATGGCATTCTGTCCAATACAATAAACGGTCATTTCAACGAAACACTAGATCTAT
This sequence comes from Halyzia sedecimguttata, assembly GCA_937662695.2. NCBI lineage: Eukaryota > Metazoa > Arthropoda > Insecta > Coleoptera > Coccinellidae > Halyzia > Halyzia sedecimguttata. Next base: position 56,083,384 of record OW569414.2, read on the forward strand.
CACAAGAAGATATTCAGAGAACCCTTTCGGCCAATATGCCTTTGTGTTCAACTAATTCAGATGCTCAGCGAAGGCATAGAGAAGGAAAAAATAAATCTTACACTTTTCAAGTACAACAACATAGCATGGAACATTCTGTCAGCACTGAGATAAATCCCATGGATTTCATTAACACGTGTGATGTGGTGGCATCGCCTACACATGCTGTGGACGATGATGTATTCGTAAATCTAGATGCCTTTGACATGTTGGGAGAATTTCCTGACCTCGAAGTCTTAGAATCTAATCACAATGGTATTCTCGATATAAATTCTTCTGGAACACATCGTAGTCAAAAACAACATATCGACCAAATTCATAGTTCTGCTGAAAGTTCTACCAAGATCACTGATTACTCGCCTGAATGGGCTTATCCAGAAGGAGGAGTTAAAGTGTTGGTGACGGGTCCATGGCAGCCTAACAGGACTTACAGCATCCTCTTTGACACATTTCCTGTTCATACGACCCTAGTGCAAAGCGGAGTCTTGAGGTGTTATTGTCCAGGTAATAATCCCGCGTAGAGGACTTTCATTACTGTATATGCACTTTATTAATTATATTAGTCTCACTAAATATATGGAAAGCATAATATATACTTAATTCTGAAATAGATCTGGTAAAATGGCACCCTACTTCACATTGGATAAAATAAATCTGAAAATGAATAGATATTACATATATTTAATGCATAGTGAATATGGAATATCACATCAATTCGGAGCTCTTCAGCAACAATTATATACATTCTCCTAAATCACCGTAGAAATCCGAGGAAGTGATTCCTTGGATTTAAAATTTTTTATTATTGAATGAACTTCATGGCATATTAGGAATCTAATAACGCGTAGACAAAACGTTCAACCTTGTGATATAACTGCAAGGATTTCAGATGGTTGAACCTGTCGTATCTAGGTATTTTCGCGGTTCAGGAAATTCTGGTTTTATCCTATTACTAAAGATTCATTAGGTAATTCCTGAAAGAATAATCATTAAAGGATACTGTGGAAGGTATATTCATCATTAAATGGTTTCTTTCTGGTTGTGACAATCCTGAAATTTCATAATAACTATCAATAAAACCATTCAACCATCCAAGATTTTCGTTGAGCGTCTGACGAAGGAGTCTGATATAGACTCCGAAAAGTTACGACATAGTTGTTTCTTTGTTGATGTTGTTTTCGTTGTTATTTGTTAGGCAACATTGTTCGGCAACATTGCTTCTGACAAATATCTTGTGTTCCTTACGCATATTCATTCTCTCATATAATATTATAATATCAATATGTTTATGATAGGTAATGAATAGAAAGAGATATTCACAGGTTCGTCATAATATATTATGCTTTGTCTTGCAATATTGCCAGGTTATTGATTTAATTGAATTTGACCAATGTTACGATTTTCAATTCGGTTATGAATCTATCGTTTAATCTATTTCATCAAAACCATCATTCCCGGATCATTATTTATTTCATATGATTTTGCAAGTGAATTAATTGAGTAGGTACTTCAGAACGTAATAAGTCAGGATTATGTTACCTATATGCAATTGCAGATGGTTTACATTTAATATTACATGTTAAATAGAATGTGATCTTCTATCAAGTCAAAAGTAACTGTTCAGAGTGTTTATCACTAATAATACTCAAGTATGTTTTCGGATTCTCTGGGCACGGTGGCTGATTGTGGTTGATAATGGTACGACGGCCTTCTGTCATCCTACGGTCGTCTACTCTCGATCGAAAATAGGAATATATACGTAAATGAAATGATAACCTCGATAAAAACCTTTGAAATCGAAGGTTTCAATTTTTGAAAAGAACTTAAGGATGATGCATTCAAATCCCACAGTGTAGTATGATCGTCGAATCCTCGAAAATCGTCCTAACAGATTCGTTTCTATAATCCCGTGTTACGGTTTATTTGTCCCTCTTTCCAAATTGACAATTGCGATGAGAACAAATCTCAGCACCTTCAGTTCAATTATTCGTATATTCAATTAATTACCAATTTGCCTTCGAACATTCTGTTAGCTCTCGAATTCAAAGAATGAATTCCTTCCGCGTCGCTTTCCGATTTCCACCTTCCCACTTACCGCTACGTATATGCGCGAGCGCGCCAAATTTGAAACCGTAACATATCTCCTTCGCTTCCGGAAAAAAAAAATTTGAATTTTTTTTTTCTAAATCTATGAAATTAATCGGAAAAAGAACTACTTTGAAACTTCTCGTGTGGTTCTAAAGTCCTATCCATCTTTAAATCTTTAACATGCCACTTGCCCTGATCTTTTCCATCGTTACCTACTAACTCATATACATTAATTCCCTTTTTCTTTCTTACTTTGTACGGACGAACAAATTTTTTTCCCAATTTTGCTGAATAATTTTTTGATGCATTTGATAGAGCGTATTCTTTTCTCCAAACAAAATCACCTACATTGAAGTTAACAGGTCTATGCCTTGAATTATACTGATGTTTAGCTTTCAAATGAGCTCGATTTAATCTTTCAACCACAAAATTTCTCATAAGCCTAATTTTATATTCTTTCTGAGTAATGTTTTCATCAAAATTTTTGGACTTATTTTTTTGAACGTTATCACTTATAATTGTGGAAGCTTTTTGTTTTTCTACTGCGTATTGTTTTCCATCTAAAACCATTTCAGTTCCAAAGTTTACGAAGAATGGAGTGTTTTCTATAACTTCGGATTTTGCGGTTCTTAACGCACAACCCAATTTTGGCAATTGTTTATCCCAAATTTTTTGGTTATCCTGAATGAAAGAAGAAACCATAGTCTTTATAACCCTATTGTACCTTTCGGAAAAATTTGGTGCTGGGTGATAGAGTGGATTGGTAATCAATTTGACATTGTACCCTGTTAAAAATTTTGAAGAATCTTTGCTTCTAAACTGCACACCATTGTCTGTCTTAAGGTACTCCGGTACTCCGAACAATAAGAAAACGTTTTCCTTCAAAATCTAACTATCGTTTTTGCATGGGCATTTCTCATGGAAACGAACAACGAAAATTTACTAAAATAATCACAAATTGTTAAAATATATTTATGTCCTTGTGTACTAGAAACAAGGGGACCTATTATATCTGTTGACACATACTGCCAGTATCGGTCTACTTTTAATTTTGAACCCATTTCTCCTGCTTGTAGTTTTTGTTCAGGTTTTTTTTCGCAGCAAATTTTACATCTATTTAACATAATTATAGCAGTCATTCTTCAGTTTCGGCCAATAGTAATTGGAGGATATCCTATGAAAGGTTTTAAATATCCCAAGATGACCTGATCGGGCGTCATCATGATTTTCTGTCAAATTTCACGTCGTTTTCCCTTGGGAACAACAATTTTCCACTTATCGAGTTCATTCTTTAGGCTATTATCATTGACATGCTTATACAAAATACCAGAATCACCAATACGCCAATTGGAAAAATTAAGGGGGTTATTTTTTACTTCTTCACACATTCTCATGTACCACCCATCTTGCTCACATGATGTCATGTCAATCTCCACCGCATTAATTTGTTCAGTTGGATCTGAGAGTGGAATGGATCTTGAAAGGCAATCAGGTTCTAAATGGTTTTTTCCTGGTCTATGTATAATTTTATAGTTGAAGTTTTGCAGACGTAATACCCATCTCCCCAATCGTCCATTCATGTTTTTAAGATTATGTAGCCATATCCAGGAATAGGGGTCCACAATGATGGTAAACGGAGTAGGTCCCTCCAGGTAACCTGAGCTTCTCGCAAGCATAAACAACAGACAGACATTCCTTTTCTGTAACTGTATATTTAAATTCATTTTTACTGAGTGCTCTCGAAATGTATGCAATAACATGTTCTACACCGTCATAGTGTTGACTCAATACCGAGCCGATGCGATAAGAAGAAGCATCACACTGCAAAATAAATGGATAGTCAAAATTTGGACAAGAAAGGGTTGGCGCTGATAACAGTGAATTCTTTATGCTTTGGAAGACCAATTCACATTCCTTATTCCAAATGAATTCCACGTTTTTTCTGGTTAAGGCAGTCAATGGAGCAACCATCGTAGACATATTTGGAATAAACCTTCGGTACCATGAAATCATCCCCATCAGTCTTCTAACCTCTTTCAATTTCTGAGGCCTGGGCATATTGACTATAGCACTCACTTTTTCGGGATCAACATTCAATCCGGACCTGTACACAACGTAACCGATGTATTTCAATTCATCCCTACAAAATTTGCACTTTTCCCTTTTTAAAGTTAAACCTGCTATCTTCAATCTTTCAAAAACCTCTTCCAAAATTTCAATATGTTTCTCAAATGTGCTTGTTACAATTATGATGTCATCTAAATATTTGAACACATATGGTTCTAATTCAGGTCCGAAAAGAGATTCCATTAATTCCTCAAAAGTATCTGGTATTTGTTAATCCATAAAGCATAACAACAAAGTGAAATAATCCTCGTCCGGGTATGGAAAAAGCTGTGTACTTTTTACTATAGGGTTCCATTTTCACTAGCCAATAGGAAGGAGCAATATCCAGACTTGTTAAGTAACGGGCTTCCCCCAATCTATCTAGAATAGAACTCATGTGCGGCAATGGGTAGGCACATTTTTCTGTAACAGCGTTTAGCTTCCTGTAGTCAACTCAAAAGCGGTAGCTTCCGTCTGACTTTGGTACCATAAGTACAGGAGAACTCCACCCAGAGTCACTTTTTTCAATAACCCCAAGTTCCAACATTCTCGTAACCTCCTTATTGATCAAGTCTTGCATATATTTACTGACTGGATAATTTCGAGCCTTTATTGGAGGACTGTTTGTGACTATTTTATGTTGTGTCAAATCAGTGCGTCCTAGTTTTAAATTTCTGATAGAATCGAAATAATCATTAATGATATCTTCAACCTGCCTTCTTTGTCCGTAAGTTAAATCATCCGCAGTTTGGAGCATATTAATTTTCAAGTTTCGCATTTCACTGTCATTCCTGCCACTAAAATATCATTCACCTCGTCTAAAGCCCTGGTTTCTCTGAGAAGATCGGCCCGAAATATTTCGGCGAAATAGAACGAACAAACGCTCTAATTTCAGTCAATAAATTATCCAAGAAATAAAAATGCACGGTCCAATACAAACAAAAAGTTCGCCGAACCTCGCCGTTTTAAGATCGTTCTAATCAAAGCCTTGCTGATTCCGACGAACTGCTGTCCGCACACCTCACCGAAATTTCGTTCCGATCTTTCATACAAACCGCTACACGTACTACACATACTACACTGGGTTTCACCGAACTGTTCGTTCTATTCCACTGAAATATTTTGGGCCGATCTTTTCAGAGAAACCAGGGCTTAAGGTCCGGCACAAATGACATTTTTATCCAGAATATCGTTCCCAAAATCAATGTATGGCTAAGTTTCGGAATAACGAAAGCCTCAAAAATATGAACCTTGTCTATGAGTTTAATGGGAAATGTCATAGAGCCAATACACTGAACTTTGTCATTATTAGCTACAGTGCATTCAAATTTGAGTGATGTAAATTTAATCCCTAAATTCGGCAAAATATGTTATTTGCACCTGAATCTAATCTAACAAGGCGTCCAGTTCAAGACCGTATATAGACACTTTGACATGTGGGCACTCTTTTTTACTGAACTGAGAAAAAGATATTTCAGCACTGGTTTGGTATTTTTCTCATAACATTGGATTTCATAATCACTACTAAGATCTTCAATTTTTGTCGGTCTGATGGACTGAGGTATGTTTTTTGTACTGACAGATTTTGAAATTGCAGTAGAAGGATATTCACAGCCTAAGAATTCCTTCTGACTTAGTTTTTTGAATTTCTAGGTACAAGGTACAAAATTTTGCTATGTGGTTTCTTCCACCACATCTGTAGCATATAATATCTCTACCACGGTCCCTACTTTGAAACTGTGAACGGCTATACCTTACAAGATTATTCTGCCCAGAATTGTTTTCCATGCTTTTGTATCTATTCCCATGACGTTTTTCCACATAATCTCTATTCCTGCTATAACTCCTATCCCTATTCGAACTCCTATCCCTATTCGAACTCCATTCCCTATTCGAATTCCTATCCCTATTCCAATTGCTATCCCCACTAAAATTCCTGCTTTCTCTGCTAACATTTCTATTACGGCTCAAACTTCTAGGTTGTCAAATATCTCCCTTCCGCTTTTTTGCTCTTTATTCAATGCTTTATAAAAAGTGTTACAGTGATCGGATTTAGTTCATTTATGCGCCGATTTGTTCGATAATCTGTTTCCATCTAGACGGCAACTTCATAATACCTCCCTCGTAGAAGCCCCCCTCCTTATTTGCAAAGAACTCGGACAGCCACTTTTTACAATCCTCTTTTGAGTTCAACTTTACACCACCAAGGGCGTTCGCCATGGACAGGAACAGGTGGTAATCATTTGGCGCTATGTCCGGGCTATATGGTGGATGCGATAAAACCTCCCATCCGAGCTCCCGTAGCTTCTGACGAGTCATCAATGAAGTGTGTGGTCTGGCGTTGTCCTGGTGGAACACTACACCCTTTCTGTTGGCCAATTCTGGACGCTTCTGGTCGATCGCCTGCTTCAAGCGGTCCAGTTGTTCGCAGTTGATGGTAGAATTAAGCGTCTGGCCATATGGGAGCAGCTCACAGTGGATGATTCCCTTCCAATCCCAACAAACACACAGCAAAACCTTTCTGGCCGTCAATCCCCGCTTGGCCACTGTTTGGGACGATTCACCTGCCTTCGACCACGACCGTTTTCGCTTGATATTGTCGTATGTGATCCATTTTTCGTCGCCAGTCACCATCCGCTTCAAGAATGGGTCAAGTTCGTTCCGTTTCAGCAGCATATCGCAGGCGTTGATTCGGTCCAGAAGGTTTTTTTGCGTCAAATCATGCGGCACCCAAACATCAAGCTTATTTTGTATCCAGCCTTCTGCAGATGGTTTAAAATGGTTTGGTGACTAACTCCCATCTCCTGGGCTATGTCACGAGATGCCACATGCCGGTCTAACTCGATGTATTCCATGATTTGATCGGTATTTGTCATCACAGGTCTTCCGCCGGCTGGCTTATCCATGGTGTCGTTTTCACCGGCTCTGAATCGTCGAAACCATTCCTCCGCAGTTCGAACTGATAGAGTACCATCCCCCAAAATACCATTAATCTCACGAAACGTTTCTCTAGCGGATTTGCCTTTAACGAAGGAAAACTTCAAAATAGCGCGAATTTCGGCGTTAGTGAACTCCTTGTTTACACGTGTATAACTGTTGAACGCAATATCCAAACTAATCATGCATAGCGTCGTTTTGTAGGTTATGTCAAGACCTTTCAAATTATGTATAGTGTTGCCAGTTACGAGCTCTGTAGCGCTTTGTACATAGCCGCGAAATTCAAAAGACAAAAAGGCGGAAGGGAGATATTTGGCAACCTATTAGTATAGTTCTCTTCAGAATAGTCCCTACGTGATTTTCTCAAGCTACCTTCATTATTTCTTATCAAGTTAGTATGATTGGAATCTCTTGCAAAATACCTATCTTTACTATCCTGAGAAAAATCCCTCGATCTTTCCCTTCTGCGATCACTAAATTCACCTTTATCCTGCGAAAAACCCGATTTATTTATCAACCCTAGAATCACTTTGTTCATTTTTATCGAACGAAACTTTGGGTTTGATTTCAATATTATCGATTTTCTTTTTATTCAGTTTATTGTACGTTAAATCGATTTCAACTGCCAATTTGTCAAAACCAGGTGGAACAAAATTCGATACAGAATCTTTACCTTCATCCAACCTGCGACATAATTCCATCAATTGATCTGAAGAAATTATTTCTGTTAACATTAGATGACTCTGATGAAATGGCAAAATATTCTTTCGGATTATTCTCAACTTGATTTCCTCACTTATCCGATTGGTTAATCTACATAATAAATTGTTCATAACAGCGACATAGATTCTAATTGATTCCTTTTCCCCTTGAGTGCGATTCTTAATTTGATTCCACAACTTCTTGTTTTAACATTACGCACAGTGAGTCCCAATCATGAACTCTGTCTCGAATCGAACGAAAAAATATCAATGCTCTACCTTCAAAAAGTTCGATTGCACTTTTAAAAAGTTGTTGACGGCTTACGTATCTTGCTTCACACAATTCATTTATGCGCTCTAGAAAAGCATTAATCCCTAAATCATTTTCTCCGTTGAATGACAATACCATACGCTTGATTTCCTTCATGTCTCTGATATAAAGATTGTCAAGTAATTTGACAACATCAATATTTGTCTGTTGATATTTTGTTCCAACTTTTTCCGGATTCGTGGTTTTGATAGGTGTACTGCTTTCTGAAGTATTTGGTGGATCAATATCATGAAGAGCACAATCTAATGGAATGCTTCTTTCAACATTAACGCAGTTTCTAATCTGATCAGATTTGTCATGAAAAATAGAAATGTATTCTAACGTGGCTGTTAATAATTTTGACTTTTTTTCAAAGTCCGACTTTTCAACAGGAAGCAGCCTTTCAAGCCGATTTGAAATATGACATAATTTTGTTTCAATTTTCTTCAAGCTACTCAGTGATAATTCTCCGTTTAATAAGTTCAAAACTTCGTGCAATTTTCCAGATATTACATCGAACCGATCTTCAATATTCAGCTTACAGTCTATTCTAAAACTTTGACAACCCTTCTCTAAATTAATTAGTTCTCTCAAAATTTTTACAAATATTTTTGAAAGTATTATCAGTGTCCGCATGACCTCCACGATGATTTATTTCATAAATTAATTAATCTTTAAGTAGTCTATCAATATGTAAATTCAGCATTTTCAAATTCACGAAAGCATCAAACGGGATTGAGAAAGATAGAAAACATGGGGGGAGCATGAGTAGAAAAAATTAAAATTTTTTTTAAATATTAGCGGAATATTTTGCTGGAAATTCCGAAACCAAATATCGGAATGAGTTCAGTTTTGGCACTTCGGTGACCAATGACCTCTTGGGGTGTGCAAAATTTCACTGCGGACAGACCACTAGGAGCCTCAAAAAAGATTTATAGTTTTGAACTTCCAAACTTGACGAATTATATTTAATTTCGAAATCCACAACATGTGGTGATTTCGTTCCGACGTATTTTTTGCGCGTTTATCTGAATGAATGCAATATGTACGAGGGCAACTGATTAAAATATGGACTACTTACTAGCATGGCAATTGAAATAATGCGTAAACGATGTGTGGAATTTTAAATTGGTTTTTCAAAATTTGTCTGAACTGTGAACGACTGGGGGTTTAACTGCCTCTTTTGGGCATTTTTTGTTATTCGCATAAGCAGACGAGAAATAATTTAACTGCTCGAGTTTTCTTCTGAGAAGATTGGGGTTTTGGGGTGGAGGAAGCTATTCCTCCATAGAATCCCCCGGTGCCGGTCTGCGCATGCGTGGATTCAAGATGCGATATCTCCTGAACCAATAGTGTTGGAGAATCGCAGTTTTTTGTGACTGACAGGATGGCCATAAAGTGGCAAAAAAAATTTAAAAATTTTTAAATTTTGTTTCCACGATAACTCGTAAAATGCTGATCTGATTGAATAGAAACTCAGTAGTTAGATGCAAAAGACCAAAGCGAACACTTTGACAAAATTTCGTGAAGATCACGTGATATGAAAAAATTCAAAAAATTACTCTATTTTGCTTGAAATTCCGAAAACTATTTATTTGAAATTCATGCTGCCTCTTTCGGGCACTTTTCGTTATGCGCATGCGCAGATGAGAAGTCATATAACTGCTGTAGTTTTCGTCAGAGAGGATTGGGGTTTTGGGGTGGCGGATGCTATTACTCCATAGAATCCCCTGGAGAGGGTCTGCGCATGCGTTCATTAAAAATGCGATAACTCCCGAAACACTAGTGTTGGAGAATCGGAGTTTTTTGTAAGTTGTGTGATTTTGAGAGGACTTTTATCCACGAGTTATTTGCGCATGCGCAGAAGAGAAGTGACTGTTTTTGGGTTGGATGGGTTATATTGAGAGTGCTGAGTCGATATTGTTAGGTTTTACAAGAATATTCAGGCAATTCAGTGCACGGACAAGCCAGATTGGGGGATAAAGCGTTGTTTCCGAATTGAAGTGTTCGTACCGTGGCCCTGGGGCTAATTTTGAAATCGATGTTACCCCTCACGGGGATTTTTCGTTATGCGCATGAGCAGACCATTAGTGATTTAACCGCTGGTATTTTCGTCAGAGAGGATTGGGATTTTGGGGTGGCGGATGCTAGTCCTCCATAGAATTCACTTGTGAGGGTCTGCGCATGCGTGGATTAAAGATGCAATATCTCCTGAACCACTAGTGTTTGAGAATCGGAGTTTTTTGTATGGTGTGTGAGTTTGGGAAGACTTGCAGCCGCAAGTAGATTGCGCATGCGCAGAAGAGGAGTGATGAAGAGTAATGAGCCAATATTGTGAGATTTTAAAAGAATATTCATGTCAATTCAGTGCACGGACACCAGTCAGTTTGAGGGAAATAGCGTTGTTCCAGAGTTGAAGTGTGCATACTGTGGCCCTGGGACCAAATTTGAAATTGAGATTACCTCTTACGGGCATTTTTCGTAATGCGCATGAGCAGACCATCAGTGATTGAACTGCTGAAGTTTTCGTCAGAGGGGATTAGAGTCTTGGGGTGGCGGATGCTATTCCTCCATAGAATCCCCTGGTGAGGGTCTGCGCATGCGTGGATTCAAGATGCGATATCTCCTAAACCACTTGTGTTGGAGAGTCTGAGTTTTTTGTAAGGTGTGTGATTTTGGAAGGACTTTCAGCCGCAAGTAGTTTGCGCAAGCGCAGAAGAGAAGTGACTATTATTGGGTTGTACGGGTTATGTAGAGAGTGCTGAGCCAATATTGTTAGGTTTTAAAAGAATATTCATGGCAATTCAGTGCACGGACAAGTCAGTTTGGGGGATGTTTCCGAATTGAAGTGTTCGTACCGTGGCCCTAGGGCAAATTTTGAAATCGATGTTACCCCTTACGGGCACTTTTCGTTAAGCGCATGGGCAAACCATCAGTGATTTACTGCTGGTATTTTTGTCAGAGACGGTTGGGATTTTGGGGTGGCAGATGCTATTCCTCCATAGAATCCCCTGGTGAGGGTCTGCGCATGCGTGGATTCAAGATGCGATATCTCCTGAACGACTTGTGTTGGAGAATCTGAGGTTTTTGTAAGGTGTGTCATTTTGGGAGGACTTTCAGCCGCAAGTAGATTGCGCAAGCGCAGAAGAGAAGTGACTATTTTTGGGTTGTACGGGTTATGTAGAGAGTGCTGAGCCAATATTGTTAGGTTTTAAAAGAATATTCATGGCAATTCAGTGCACGGACAAGTCAGTTTGGGGGATGTAGCGTTGTTTCCGACTTGGAGTGTTCGTACCGTGGCCCTAGGGCTAATTTTGAAATCGATGATACTTCTTACGAGCATTTTTCATTATGCGCATGGGCAGACCATCAGTGATTTAACTGCTGGTGTTTTCGTCAGAGAGGATTGAGATGTTGGGGTGGCGGATGCTAGTCCTCCATAGAATTCACTGGTGAGGGTCTGCGCATGCGTGGATTCAAGATGCAATATCTCCTGAACCACTAGTGTTGGAGAATCGGAGTTTTTTGTAAGGTGTGTGATCTTGGCAGGACTTGCAGCCGCAAGTTAATTGCGCTTGCGCAGAAGAGAAGTGACTGTTTTTGGGTAGTATGGGTTATGTTGGGAGTAATGAGCCGATACTGTGAGGTTTCAAAAGAATATTCATGTTAATTCAGTGCACGGACACAAGTCAGTTTGGGGGAAATAGCGTTGTTTCCGAGTTGAAATGTCTGTATGGTGGCCCTGAGGCGAAATTCTAATTAACTATATTCGGTAGATCTATATTAAAATACGTTCGGATTTGGAGAAGAGGCAATTGCTTTCCTAACGGAGGTCCCACAACCGCAATTTTTTTCGATTTATTGTAAAGCTAACAGTCAAACTGTATTGATAGTTATATTTGTTGAAGGGACTTGAAAATAAAAAGCACTGACGTGAAGTCACAATTAACTGTCGGTTCAAAAATTAACAGTGCTGTATCTAAGCTGCCATCAGGATAGAGTAACAAAGTTGGAAACGAACACAACTGACTCTCCTCAGTCGAACAAGCTCCCAGAAGATTTGGGAGGATCAGTATAATCCTAATCATGTTTATACCACGCGCGCAAAAGCAGATTGACCTAACAATTAAAGAAAAAGTGTAAAAAGTCAATCTGCTTTGGCACGCGTGCTATAAACATGATTAGGATTAAACTGATCCTCCCAAATCTTCTAGGAGCTTGTTCGACTAAGGAGCGTCAGTTGTGATCTTTTCCAACTCTGTTACTCTATCCTGATGGCAGCTTAGATACAGCACTGTTAATTTTTGAACCGACAGTGAATGGTCCACTATCCTTTGGGTAGATCTTCGGCTTGCTCTATCCACTGAGCTTGAAGTACTTATCATTCAATTCAAATTAGCCTCCGTGAACACGCGCGCCAAAGTGTACTGACTTCACGTCAGTGCGTTTTGTTTTATTTTGAAGATGTGTTGGAATCATTGGATGAATCCAGTCAGGTGGATGTAATATATACCGATTTTCAAAAGGCTTTCGACAAGATTGATCACAGCATCTTGATAGACAAGCTGAAAAATGAATTTGGTTTTGGGCCCAAGCTAATTGATCTGATGAAGTCATACTTGTCGAACAGGCTGTGCTTTGTTGAGATTGAGAATTACTGTTCTATCGAATTCTATGCGATATCTGGAATCCCTCAGGGTTCTAACCTTGGGCCTCTACTTTTTGTTCTATTTTTAAATGACATAATAGACATAAATGATGTAGCACTGCTGTTATTCGCGGATGACTTGAAGATCTATTTCAGAATACTTAATCTTATTGATTGTGTCAGGCTGCAAACAGCGCTTGATAGGCTCTCGGTATGGTGCGCTAATAATAGATTAAGCTTAAATATCTCCAAATGCTGTGATATGACATACACGAAAAAGAACAATATAATAACTTATAATTATAATATTAGTGGCACTCCACTCTCTCGTGTAACTGAAGTTAGAGATCTCGGCGTTTTGTGTGACTGTGGTTGCTCTTTTATACCACATATTAATCAGTTGATACTCTCTGCCAGTAAAATGTATGGATTCAAAATGCTTTCAAGATTCAAGCACCTTGATAGCCTTGTTTAATAGTCTGGTTAGGAGTGGATTGGAATATTGCAGCATAGTTCGAAGGCCTATATATGAATGTCGCAAGAGAAGAGTAGAGTCGGTACAGAGAATGTTTCACTAGTCTGGAGGCAGGATGCTGGTTCCCCGTTTGGGTTCTAGGAATGAAATGGTATTTTATTGTGGGACGGGGAGGACAAATGCGAGTTGTGGTTCCCCTATTAATTATGCATGTATATTCGTTAATTCGCTCGCAAGTGTGTGTGATATACACCACGACTCTCCTCGGTCCATAGTACAGCCCTACTATACTCTCCACTCTTAAGCTGGTGTAAGGTTATGTTGATGCTCTGTTTTTTGTTCTGTTTTTTTCCTTTCTGTATTCGATCTGATTTTAAGCATATCTATTTATTTGTTTACTATAGTAGTTGTATTATTGATGCATTTATTTTGTGTGATTTCCTGTAATTAGGGTTCAACCTGTAGGAAATAAACTACTTATAATATTATTATTATTATATTACTTATTGTATTCAGTTGTGCCTGTCTGATTTATGTATCTACTCTTCTTTATTCTGTTGGTGTGATGGTAGTTCCTACTAGCTCATGATCGATGGATATGCCAGTTATAGCGAGCTCCACCAAGGCTTTCTGTCTATCCCTAAATAGGAAAGCTCCTTGGGTCATCTCTTCTCAAAATCCTTATAGCTATTTCCAACGTTTGTTGATGATGTTCGAATTCCAAACTTTACAAACCCCAATCTCTTGCCTTCGTGGAAGGTATATTATTTTATTTTCAAACGTACCTACAATAATAACGTCATTTTTCGATTGATAGGATCATCGAAAAGTTCTATTTCTCCGCCTAGGCGGAGAAGTGTTGCTATGCAACACTTTTCCTGCCGCCGGCAGGAAAAGTGTTTCTATGCAAAAGATGAGTTGGTTACCATGAAGATTCTCTAATTCAAACGTCATTTTCATTCGTTAAAGTTACATTGAATGTACAATAATAATTGGTCAATGTCGCGTTTTGAAAATTGAAACGATGTAATAATGAAATGGTAGGATTCTGTCTCGGATTATGTTCCAAAGCTAATGCCTCATTAGAGTCTTTCAAGTTGTTAGTTCTAGGGAATTCGTTAAAGCTCAATATCCTACCAGCAATCTCATTCTTATTTCGCAGCGAATCCTCGATTTACCCTTCTGCTAACTACTTGACTTCTTGGAACACTTCCTATACTATGTATTCCCATCACAGCTCTGTAGCATTTTCCAGATTGATATTTCAAAGAAAATCTATTTTCAACGAAATCGTCTTAACGCAGTGTATCTCCGATAAATATTTGGATTATTCTCCCTAATAACTGTGAATGTTCAAACTTTTCTCGTTTTACTATCAGGAATATTGACTATTATCATATTTCCCTTGTCCTCGATATCTGTAGCTTTCATTTTCATCATTTCGTCACATCTGCAGGCACCAGCTACTCCGAATAATAGAACAATCTGAAACAACCACGTGATCAAAATACAAAATTATAATTACTTGAAATATGATAGTTACCTTTAATCCTGAATATGAGTCATCCGGTGCTTCGAATAGAAAACGTTCGAACTCTTCCTTAGAAAAAACTCTTGAATTTTTTGCAAGATACTCTTCATCAGATTTTTTCAAAAATGCGCGCAACTTCAGATATTTACCAATATGTATTTCATTTTTGATCGCTAGTTGCGACTTTATCATTGAATATCGGGCACTCAAAGTAGAGGATTTCCATTTTTTTCTGTAGCAGTTAAGTTGAAATAAGCTAGAAGCACATTCTCTTGGTAAACTGTCACGTTTTTCGAATTGCACCAATTCACGAAGGGATCATAAGCTGCGGAATATTTTTTAATAGACTTCGATGGTCCAAGGGAAGAGACTGCTTCATTCGCCAAAACCTCAATTTCAAGACATTTTCACTTTCAACCACTTCTCACCAGCTTGCAAATGATAACTAATAATTATTTTACTTTATATCTGTCAGAATGAATTTTACGTGGCAACCGTAGCTAGGCAAATGTTTCATAATTCATTCAATTATAAAACGATCGTAAATGGATAGAATTATTTATGTAAATCAATCCAAAAGTGGATATTCAGATTTTTATGAATTTCAAAACGTTTGAAAATAAAATAACATATTTCATTCGGAGTAGAAGTGACTTTTCATGGCTCGCTTTCAATTACCCGCCTCACTCCGTTAGGCGGGTAAACTCCAGCTCGCCATGAAAAGTGACACTTCTCCTCCTTATGAAATAATATACTATTAATTGAGCAGCTGGGAGGTTACGATCATGTTCATCACTTTACGCATGGATATGACTTGCTCGAGAATTTTATTCACTGTACAGTTAAGTACCCTTAAAGAGTAGATGACTATCGGGACAGCTAAACTGTTCATAAAAGATGCAGTATTTTCAGCGGACAACTGCTATTTCCATATATCTCTGAGGTTATTTTTGCAGCTGGCTGCTAAGGCATCCTTGATTCATGTTGTCTCCATGTACCTCTTCCTCGTCTTCCAAGAAATTTGTAAGTTTATTCATGCTGCATGATTATTCCCTCTTCTAGTTCGATATCTTCTCTTCTTCTTCTGTTCTTTTCCTGCTCAAAGGAAAACAAGACATTTCTCCAAACCTAATGACATTCCTGTTGCTGAGATGTATTTTGCCACGATATTAATTTGTTGTAGTTGTGTTGCCGTGAATGGAGCGTAAAGTCGTAAGAGGATTTTTTACAGGAGATGTGAGACCATGTGTTAACTTGAAAAGTTATTGCTGAGCTTGCCAGGTTGTTCTCGAAATTTGAAACTCTGTGGTGCTCAGAATAAGAGAGATAGACCAACATATCTTACATATTCGAAATAAGGGGAAAAAGAGCTAGCCAAATATGGGAAAATATACAGGGTGTTCCATTTGAAAAAATGAAGTTGCCATCAATATGTTGGCCACCTTTTAAATATTTCAGTTCGTGAGGTCATATTAAAAAACCTCAGTTGATTTCGTGAAATTTTTGTATGAAACATTTTTTTGTATCTCCTTTAGTAACAAAGTTGAAGGGGGGGTCAAATTATAGTGGAAAACCCTGTACATGAGAATGTGACGTTTGAGTTTGTTTATAAGCATAATCGGCCAAACCGTTTTGGAGTTATACAGATCTGAAATTTGGTTGTTATTTCCTCAATAACTCGAAAAATAAGGAACCGATCTAATTCAAACGTGGTTGTTAGATGTAGAATGCCAACGCAAAAATTCTTACAAAATGTTGAGAGAATCGTATCACTAGAAGTTTTTTAAAAAGAATATTAAAAAAAATTATTAAAAAATATTTTTCATCTATCGATAACCTGAGAACGGAAAAAGAAAGCGATTTGAAAATTTCTTGTTAGGTTGTACATCAGAATGTGACGTTTGAGTTTGTTTATAAGCATAATCGGCCAAACCGTTTTGGAGTTATACCCATATGAAATTTGGTTGTTATTTCCTCAATAACTCGAAATATAAGGAACCGATCTAATTCAAACGTGGTTGTTCGATGTAGAATGCCAACGCGAAAGTTCTTGCAAAATGTTGAGAGAATCTTATAACTAGAAGATTTTTAAAAAATCATTGAGAATTATTGGAAAAAATTCTATAAATCAACAACTGATCATCCGATTTCGCTGAAATTTTGCGAGAGCCTTCAGAACCTAAAACGACTACCAAATTCTAAGTTTGAACACGATCGGATATATATTGTTAGAAATTCGAGCAGCCTTGTGTGAGTTCAGTAGATTTTTTGACACTAAACTCAGTATGTAAGAATTCAAAATAATAAGCTCACTTCAACTCGGAAACAACGCTACATCCCCTAAACTGTCTTGTCCTTACACTTAATTGCCATGAATATTCTTTTAAAACCTCATAATATCAACTCAGCACTCTCAATATAACTCATCTAACCCAAAAACGGTCACTTCTCTTCTGCACTTCTCTTCGAGGCTGAACTCCCAAAATCACACACCTTACAAAAAACTCCGATTAGTCAACACCAGTGGTTCAGGAGATATCGCATATTTAATCCACGCATGCGCAGACCCTTACCAGGGAATTCTATGGAGGGATAACATCCACCACCCCAAAACCCCAATCCTCTCTGACGAAAACACCAGCAGTTGAATCACTGATGGTCTGCTCATGCACATAGCGAAAAATCCGTAGGTAAGGGGTAACATCAATTACAAAGTTAGCCCCAGGGCCACGGTACGGACACTTCATCTCGGAAACAACGCTACATCTCCCAAACTGACTTGTCCTTGCACTGAATTGGTGCACTGCATCAGGGATCTGGATTCTATGGAGGAATAGCATCCGCCACCCCAAAACCCCAATCCTCTCTGACGAAAACTACAGCAGTTAAATGACTTCTCATCTGCTCATGCGCTCAACGAAAAATGCCTGGAAATAGCAGCATGAACCTCAAAAAAAAAAAAGCACTGACGTGAAGTCAGTACTCTTTGGCGCGCGTGTTCACGGTGGCTAATTTGAATTGAATGATTCAAAAATTAACAGTGCTGTATCTAAGCTGCCATCAGGATAGAGTAACAAAGTTTGAAAAGAACACAAGTGACTCTCCTTAGTCACACAAGCTCCTAGAAGATTTGGGAGGGTCAGTATAATCCTAATCATGTTTATAGCACGCGCGCCAAAGCAGATTGACTTTTTACACTTTTTCTTTTATTGTTAAGTCAATCTGCTTTTGCGCGCGTGCTATAAACATGATTAGGATTATACTGACCCTCCCAAATCTTCTAGGAGCTTGTGTGACTAAGGAGAGTCACTTGTGTTCTTTTCCAACTTTGTTACTCTATCCTGATGGCAGCTTAGATACAGCACTGTTAATTTTTGAATCATTCAATTCAAATTAGCCACCGTGAACACGCACGCCAAAGAGTACTGACTTCACGTCAGTGCTTTTTTTTTTTCAAGTTTTTTAACAAATATAGCTATCAATACAGTTTGGCTGTTAGCTCTACCGTAGATCAGAAAAAAATTCGGTTGTGGGTCCTCCGTTAGGGACGCAATTGCATCTTCTCCAAATCCGAACGTATTTTAATATAGATCTACCGAATATGGTTATTTATAAATTCGCTTCAGGGCCACCATACAGACATTTCAAATCGGAAACAACGCTATTTCCCCCAAACTGACTTGTGTCCGTGCACTGAATTGACATGAATATTCTTTTAAAACCTCACAATATCGGCTCTTTACTCCCAACATAACCCAAACAACCCAAAACCATTCACTTCTCGTCTGCGCAAGCGCAGTATACTCGTGGCTGCAAGTCCTCCCAAAATTACACACCTCATGAAAAACTCCGATTCTCCAACACTAGTGGTTCAGGAGATATCGCTTTTTGAATCCACGCATGCGCAGACCCTCACCAGGGGATTCTATAGCGGAAAAGCATCCGCCACCCCAAAACCCCAATCCTCTCTGACGAAAGCACCAGCAGTTAAATCACTGATGGTCTGCTCATGCGCATAACGAAAAATGCCCGTAAGGAGTTACATCCATTTCGAAATTAGCCACAGGGCCACGGTACGGACACTTTAACTCTGAAACAACGCTACATCCCCCAAACTAACTTTTCCTTGCACTGAATTGCTATGAATATTCTTTTAAAACCTCATAATATCGACTCAGCACTTCCAACATAACCCATCCAACCCAAAAACAGTCACTTCTCTTCTGCGCATGCGCAATCTACTCGCGGCTAAAAGTCCTCTCAAAATAACACACCTTACAAAAAACTCCGATTCTCCAACACTAGTGGTTCAGGAGATATCACATCTTTAATCCACGCATGCGCAGACCCTCAACAGGGGATTCTATAGAGGAATAGCATCCGCCACCCCAAAACCCTAATCCTCTCTGACGATATCACCACCAGTTTAATTACTGATGGTCTGCTCATGCGCATAACGAAAAATGCCTGTAAGGGGTAACATCAATTTCAAAATAAGCACCAAGGCCACGGTACGGACACTTTAACTCGGAAACAACGCTACATCCCCCAAACTGACTTGTCCTTGCACTGAATTGCTATGAATATTCTTTTAAAACCTCATAATATCGACTCAGCACTCCCAACATAACCCATCCAACCCAAAAACAGTCACTTCTCTTCTGCGCATGCGCAATCTACTCGCGGCTAAAAGTCCTCTCAAAATAACACACCTTACAAAAAACTCCGATTCTCCAACACTAGTGGTTCAGGAGATATCACATCTTTAATCCACGCATGCGCAGACCCTCAACAAGGGATTCTATAGAGGAATAGCATTCGCCACCCCAAAACCCTAATCCTCTCTGACGAAAACACCACCAGTTAAATCACTGAGGGTCTGCTCATGCGCATAACGAAAAATGCCTGTAAGGGGTAACATCAATTTCAAAATTAGCCCCAGGGCCACAGTACGGACACTTTAACTCGGAAACAACGCTACATCCCCCAAACTGACTTGTCCTTGCACTGAACTGCTATGAATATTCTTTTAAAACCTCATAATATCGACTCAGCACTCCCAACATAACCCATCCAACCCAAAAACAGACACTTCTCTTCTGCGCATGCGCAATTTACTGGCGGCTCAAAATAACACACCTTACAAAAAACTCCGATTCTCCAACACTAGTGGTTCGGAAGATATCGCATCTTTAATCTACGCATGCGCAGACCCTCATCAGGGATCTGAATTCTATGGAGCAATAGCATCCGCCACCCCAAAACCCCAATCCTCTCTGACGAAAACTACAGCAGTCAAAGGACTTCTCATCTGCGCGTGCGCAATACGGAAAATGCCTGGAAAGGGCAGCATGAACCTCAATAACATATGTTTCGGCATTAAAAGCAAAGTATTCCGCAAAATAGTAGTAATTTTTTTATTTTTTTCATGTCACGTGATCTTCACGAAATTTTGCAAAAGTGTTTGCTTTGGTCTTTTGCATCTAACTACTGAGTTTCAATTTAATCAGATCAGTATTTCTCGAGTTATCGTGAAAATAAAATTTTCAAATATTCAAAATTTTTTTTTGCTACTTCAGGGCCGTCCGTTCAACACAAAACTTTGCAGGCATATAAAGGTCATGATTCTACAATCTGATGCCAAATTTCAAAAAGATCGAGTGATCGGTTCCGGAAATATTCATAAAAAACGTTTTTATTAAAAACGGCCTTAACTCCGAAACCGCTTGGTCGATTTCGCCCGTTAACGAACTTGTCCGAGATATTTACGCTACGAAACTACCCTGCAAATTTCAACGCTCTAAGTCGTTCCGTTCGAGAGTTATCGTGCTAACGGCCGGACCGGCTGGCCGGACTGGCCGGCCGGCTGGACCGGACGGACAGAATAGAATTTGACCTCGAATTCTTAATCAGGGAGTCGAACCCAATCGTTTGAGACCATTTTCGAAAAAAAATTCGAAAAATACAGACATTGTGACGAAATGATAGCACGCTGTTCCTTGCGGAACACGCGCGCAAAAATAGGTTTCGGCATTTTAAGCAAAGTATTCCGCAAAATAGTAGTAATTTTTTAAATTTTTTCACGTCACGTGATCTTCACGAAATTTTGCAAAAGTGTTTGCATTGGTCTTTTGCATCTAACTACTGAGTTTCAATTTAATCAGATAAGTATTTTTCGAGTTATCGTGAAAACAAAATTTTTAAATTTTTGAAATTTTTTTTTGCCACTTTAAGACTTCCGATCAAAACAAAACTTCGCAGGCATATGAAGGTAATGATTCTACAATTTGATGCCAAATTTCAGAAAGATCGAGCGATCGGTTCCGGAAATATTCATAAAAAACGTTTTAACTAAAAACGGCCTTAACTCCGAAACCGCTTGGTGGATTTCGTCCGTTAACGAACTTGTTCGAGATATTCACGCTACAAATCTACCCTGCAAATTTCAACGCTCTAAGTCGTTCCGTTCGAGAGTTATCGTGCTAACGGCCGGACCGGCCGGCCGGCCGGACCGGACGGACAGAAATGAATTTGACCTCGAATTCTTCATCAGGGAGTCGAACCCAATCGTTTGAGACCATTTTCGAAAAAAAATTAGAAAAATACAGACATTGTCACGAAATGATAGCACGCTGTTCCTGGCGGAACACGTATTCTGCTCACCCTCAACTGAACTGTTAATGATAAAATGATTATGCAGGGCTTAGCGAATATCTTTCAAAGACGCAGCAAAATAATTACCATCGCTGAACGTCTCTCAAGGCTTCATCGCAGAGGATCGGAGATCGTGAGGATTTCCAAAGATGCCGCTGGTGGGATTTTCTCCCTACCAGTTCGCAACGAATGGAATTAAGATTCCTAGAACTCCTTCGGTTGCCATTCAGTGTTGGCTAAGTTAAGCTGATGATTTGCAATAACCATGAAACTACGGTTCGTGTCTGCCCTTGAAGGATGCTTTCCTCTTCGGGAAAACACTGAGCAATGAGATGACCTAGTTTGGCTCACGTGAAATATTTGTTGATTGTTAAAATCAATGAATATTTCAACGTGTGTCTTTTTTGCGCATATGTTTTGGGGAACATCGTGCTATCATTTTGCCCAAATGTCTGTAATTTTCGAATTTTTCGCCGAAAATGATCTCAAACGATTGGGTCCGACTCCCTGATCAAGTATTCGAGGTAAAATTTAATTCTGTGCGGCCGGCCGGCCGAGTTCAGTAGCTAGATGGGTGACCTTTGGCTTGATAACTTTCGAACGAAAGGAGGTAGGGACTTGCAATTTTCTGGGTAGGTTGTACATCCCAATGGGAGATACAAGTTCGTTTTTGGGCATAATCGGTCCATCGGTTTCGGAGTTACACCCACCTGGGATATTATTTCCTCGATGATTCAAAAAATATATTGACTTGATCGAATTGAAGCTTGGTAACTAGTTGTAGAATATCGACATAAATGAGTATGTAAAATTTTGTGAGAACCGTACCCCTAGGAATTTTTTCAAAATTACGGAAAAAGAAATTGGTTCAAGCACTGACGTGAAGTCAGGAGCTTTTGCGCGTATGTTCTATTGTCCAATACACGAGAATGGACAATACGCGCAAAAGCTCCTGACTTCACGTCAGTGCTTGAACCAATTTTTTGTAAATTCATATCAGTGAAAGTCATTTAAAAGTATTCAATCGTTGAGTATTCATAATACCTACATTACATTATTCCAATGTAGGTACCTGACGATATGAATGAGTTCAAACATGTTTCGGGGACTATTAGATTGAAATATTTAATTGTTATTAGAATGCGCATGATGAATGGTTTCCATTAATGTTACTAATACAAGAGGTATGCAATATATAATTCATACCAAGGGCGTAGTCAGGGGGTTTGGGGGTTCAAACCCTCCCCGAAATATATTTTGTTCTTATAAACAAACAAATACTTACTAAGAATGCGACCCTTGCACCCCCTGCCCTTATAAAGTTAATTGCCAAAATTTCAAAACACCCCCCGAAATTAATTCCTATTTCAAAACCCCCCCGAAATTGATTCCGAGCTACGCCTATGATTCATATCAGTGCATTACACAAAAGAATGTCAAAAGCTCCATTCTTCTGACAATTCTTATAATTTCACAAATTTTACTCAAAAAGGTTTCAAAGTTTCCTGATTTTTGCGCGTATGTTCTGGGGAACATCGCGTTAACATTTTGCCAAAATGTCTATCATTTTCGAATTTTTCGCCGAAAATGGTCTCAATCGATTGAGATCAACTTCCTGATCAAGAATTCGAGGTAAAATTTGATTCTGTCCGGCCAGCCGTCTGGCCGTTGCCATGATACCTTGAGAATGGAAAGAGCTAGCGACTTGAAATTTTAAGGGTAGGTGGAGCATCCCAATACGACGGACAAGTTTGTAATGGGTATGATTGGCACAATGGTTTCCGAGTAATGATTTTGTTTTCAACCAATATAAATCCGATCGAAATGAAACTTGATGAATAGTTGTAGAATATAAACCTAAGCACGTTTGTGAAATTTTGTGAGAATCGTATTACTAGAAAATTTAAAAAAAATTATTAAAAAATATTTGTATGTCTCGATTACCTGAGAACGAAAAGAGATAGTGACTTGTAATTTTCAGGTTAGGTTGTGCATCTGAATGTGACATTTGAGTTCTTGTATAAGCATAATCGGCCAAACGATTTTGGAGTTATACCCATGTGGAATATTACTTCCTCGATGACTCAAAAAATATAGACCCGATCAAATTGTAGCTTGCTAACTAGTTGTAGAGTATCAACATAAAGACAAGTGTAAAATTTTGTGAGAACCGTACCCCTAGAAAATTAAAAAAAAATTACGAAAAAATAATTTGGTTCAAGGAGCTTTTGCGCGTATGTTCTATTGTCCATTCTCCTGTTTTGGAGAGTATCCAATACACAAAAATATTGAATTTATTGGATTGAAGATGAACCTAATTATAAAGAATGATGAAATTGGGAAAACCGAAAAGTCTTGAGTACTCCTACATGAAGAATAGATTAATGGAAGCTCCCTATCAGAATTTTTCTTTGAATACAGAGAACTTCTTCTCTCCAGTGAGATGATGACAATGCTGGAATACGAGGAGGTACAATTTTGGTAAGTTTTCTCTGACTAATCTGCCACGAAGGAAAGTGGTGCGGGGCCTTAGATATTCTACTTAACAATTTGTCGTATCACGGGTCCGAAGAGTCGCACTGAGAGGTGTTAATGGTGTCGATTATGGCTGCCGTCCTAGACAAAGTATCTGGCACAACGTTATCTTTTCCTTTCCGATGAATAATCGTACAATCGTATTGCTGGAGTCTAATAGCCCAACGGGTTAATCGACCAGAAGGGGGACATCAACCAATCTAACTTAAGTAAACTGGCATGATCAGTGATAACCAAGAAATGTGAACAGTCGAAATATGGTTGATGCTTGTCGATAGCCCACAGGACAGCAAGACACTCACGTTCCCTAGTTTTATAATTACACTCCGACCGGGTTAATGATGGTGAAGGATGCAGAAAAATCGGAAATGATAAGACAGGAACACTAAGCAAATTTCTTCTTCATGCTTTGTTACTTTGAAAGTCCGATTCTTCTTCAGTAACTCCGTTTGGTGAGCTGGTAGATCAGCAACATTTGTCAGGAATCTCCGGTACTAGGAAGCTAACCCGCCCCCAATGTGCACCGGACCTTACAAACACCAGTTGGAACTGGTATGGTTAAGATGGCCCACAAACCCTGTGAATCCACTACATTGCCCAAATATAGGAGTTCAGATCTGCAAAAATGGCACTCCTTTTAGAGACCGTCAGACTGGCCGTTTCGAGCCTCCTTAATACCTCCGCATGCTTGTCGTAGGTGTCGACCAAACGTTGAAAAGTCACTCGACTATTAGATAATTCCATAGGCAAACGTTTTAAATGGAATAGACCACGATTGGATACTGTAAATGCAGTAATAGAGATACAAGGTTCTTCCAACGGCACTTGAAATAATGCCTACTTAATGTCCATAGATGACAAAAATCTGGCATCGATCTAACGTAGCAGATATTTATAGATGGGGAGGGTTATGCATCTTCTACCTTGACAGCTTTTAGTTTTCAGTAGATATATAGATAGAAAGAAAGATCGATATAGAGTTTATTGATCAGTTATCTGAAACTATTATACATAAACCCTTAAAGCTGTGAATTGTTCGATCTAAGGAGCAATAATTGTGTACGGCTACTAAATTAAAAGTCCCTATCTGCCAACATCCCAAAAAATGAACTGAAAATATTCACATTTCAATATAAGGGTGTAATATGAAACAATTTTTCTAGAACATAAACATCTATATTATTTAATTTTCCTCCATATTTCATCATTCGGGAGGTCTTGTCTAAGCCAGTAGTTCACGTCAGCGTGATATTCAGGTACCACCCTTTCAGCGTAGTTTTATCGAGAATTTCAAGTCCCTTTTCTTGAGTGCTGTATTTTTTTGAAGTGAAACTTCTAATGCGACTTCCAACAAGGTGTGTTAAATGTTTAATGTAACTATGGAGGGGGTATGAAAACACTGTTGCGTTAAACGTTCATCGCTCCTGGGAAGGGGGAATAGAAAGGTACAGAGCGAGAGTGAATGCGTGGTACTCGAACGCATGCACGTAGTTTTCTGCCCCTTCCTATTTTCGTTCCCACATTACATTGTTCTATTTTCATTTATAATATTCATTATTTCATTTACTTGTTGAAGTGAAACTTCTAATGTGACTTCCAACAAGTTTGCGTTTAACGTTTAACGCTACCATGAAGGGGGTTTGAAAGCACTGTTGCGTTAAACGTTCTAAGCTCCTAGGGAGGGGGAATACAAAGAGACAGAGCGACAGAGCGACAGTGAATTTGAACGTATGCGCGTTGTTTTCTACCGCTTCCTATTTTCATTTCCACATCACGTTGTTCTTTTTTAATTTATAATATTTTTTATTTCATTTACTTGACTTGGTAGCGTTAAACGTTACACAACCATGTTGGAAGTATAAGCGAACTGTTGCATTAAACGTTCAACGTTCCTTTGGAGGGGGAATAGAAAGAGACAGAGCGAAATTGAATGTGTGGCACCCGATCGCATGCGCGTAGTTTTCTACCCCTTCCTATTTTCATTTCCACATTAAGTTGTTCTATTTTAATTTATAATATTTATTATTTCATTTACTTGTTTGTTGAAGTGAAACTCCAACGAGGTTGCGTTAAACGTTTAATGCTACCATGGAGGGGGTATGAAAGCACTGGTGCACTCGAAAGCATGCGTGTAGTTTTTTACCCCTTCCTATTTTCATTTTCATATTACGTTTCACTTCATACAGAACCGATTGAACTCAAACATGGTTATAAGTTGTAGAATGCCAACGCGACAATTCTTGCAAAATTTCAGGAGGATAGTATTTGTAGAAAATTTTTCAAGAAATCATTGAAAATTAACAAAACATTCTTTATATCAGTAACTATTCGTCTGAAATTGCTGAAATTTTGCAAGAGTCTTTAGAAACTAACTCTTTTGTCAAGTTTTAAGTTTCAACACGATTGGTTAAATATTGTTGGAGATTCGAGCAGCCTTGTGTGAGTTCAGTAGATGGGTGACCATTGCCTCGATAACTTTCTGACGAAAGGAGATAGGGACTTGCAATTTTCAGGGTGAGTTGCGTATCCGAATGGGAGTGTTAAGTTCGTTTTTGGGCATAATCGTTCTAATGGTTTCCGAGTTATACCCACCTGAAATATCATTTCCACGATAACTCAAAAAATAAAGATTTAATCGAATTGAAGCCTGGTAACTAGTAGTAGAAACTCAACATAAAGATGTGTTTGAAATTTTGTAAGAACCGTACCCCTAGAAAATTTGAAAAAAAGGACGAAAAAAGAAAATTGGTTCAAGCACTGACGTGAAGTCAGGAGCTTTTGCGCGTTTTACTTTTGTCCATTCTCCTGTATTGGACACTCTTAATTGAATTTACCATGGTGAATTCCATTGTCTGTTCTCCTGTACTGTGTGAGGCTGTTTCCTCGGGGAGAAAACACGGATCGAACTAGGCGATTGCCAATCAGGTTATGCAACACTCGGGCGCCAGTTACAATGGGTTTCACAAGGTTGTAACGCCTTGACGGTTCCTCACTTATGGCCGGGGTCGCCTTTACACAGTGAAGAAGGGTTCGGTTACAATCTAAGGTAGTAGCGATTGTGTGATTCGGCTTCTCTCACAGCAGGATTAGTCGGATGGGAAAGACAAAAGTCGTGGTTAATTAAAATTATATTCGTGCACTCACAAGTTATATAAAAAACGGTGCAATGTGAGGTGAGGGTAGCAAGACGAGGTGAGCTGACGAATGGAGGCAGTTGAAAATGCTTGGAAGCGGGGAGGGTGACTAATGGCGGAAGC
Source organism: Halyzia sedecimguttata (assembly GCA_937662695.2). NCBI lineage: Eukaryota > Metazoa > Arthropoda > Insecta > Coleoptera > Coccinellidae > Halyzia > Halyzia sedecimguttata. The sequence goes on from OW569414.2 coordinate 56,110,665, forward strand.
GCAGGTGCACCTATTAGTAGGCCACGGCAGAGTATCGTCCTATATGGCGGATGGGCTCACGCATCTCTTCGTCAGAACTAAGACGTCGGTCCGGCAGCGACTGTGGCTCGATCAGTCGACGCACAGTGCTTGTCAGTGACCCCAAGCTGGGACGCCAACGGTTATCGGTCGAGTGACCCTAAAAGGGACTACCAGGACCGGCAAGTAACCTTAACAAATCCGTTGACAGCGGGCAAACAAACTGGCAAGTGCGCCTCCGTGAGAGCATTGTGACCTCCACCTCCGAGTGTTCACCACAATGCCACCGAGAATTGACAGGTATCGGCGCCGCAGTAGGATGACCCCTGACAGATGTAAACTAGGAAACCTTATTATTCAACGGTTTTTTTCTGGGTTTTCTCTCCTAAACTCTGAAAAATATCTATAAAATAAAAATTAATTATTTTGTGATTTGCTTCTGCGTAAGAAACACAAGATATTTGTCAGAAGCAATCAATTGATCAATGTTGCCTAACAAACAACAACGAAACAACATCAACGAAGAAACAACTATAGCGTAACATTTCGGAGTCTATATCAGACCCCTTCTTCAGGCGCTCAACGAAAATCGAGAGAATTATTTTGTTGATAGTTATTTGGTGAAATTCAAGAATTTCACCAAATAACTATCAACAAGGTTGGTGAAATTCAAGAATTTCACCAAATAACTATCAACAAAATAATTCTCTCCATTTTCGTTGAGCATCTGAAGAAGGGGTCTGATATAGACTCTGAAACGTTACGCTATAGTTGTTTCTTCGTTGATGTTGTTTCGTTGTTGTTTGTTAGGCAATATTGTTCAATTGATTGCTTCTGACAAATATCCTGTGTTTCTTACGCAGAAGCAAATCAAAAAATAATTAATTTTTATTTTATAGATATTTTTCAGAGTTTGGGAGAAAAAACCCAGAAAAAAACCGTTGAATAATGAGTATACCTCCCACAGTATCGTTTAATGATTACTTAGGAAACCCTAAGCTGGGACGCCAATGGTTCTCGGTCGAGTGACCCTAAAAGGGACTATCAAGACCAGCAAGTGACCTTAGCAAATCCGTTGACAGCGGGCAAACAAACTGGCAAGGAGCACCCCCGTCAGAGCGTTGTGACCTCCACCTCCGAGTGTTCACCACAATGCCACCAGAATTGACAGGTATCGGCGCCGCAGTAGAATAACCCCGGACGGAACGTGAATTAGGAAACCCCAAGCTGGGACGCCAATGGTTCCCAATGGACCCTAAAAGGGACTATCAAGACCGGCAAGTAACCTTAACAAATCAGTTGACAGTGAACTCACCTGTAGTTTTCCTGTGGAACCAACGATCGGATGATCTGGACTCAACACATTATCACTACAATAGCACAATCGCACAATCCGGTTTTTAATCCGAACTGGTCACCAGCATCCGTAAACGGGCTAAGCTCAAAGAACACTATGCACACTGTCACTGGAACGCAAGCGCTCTGAACGGACGTCTGCACCATAGACAAGAGATACTATAGATGGGCCACTCTAACCTTTTTTCTGTTCCTTGCAACACTAGCGGTGCGGCACTGGGATTATTTGAAGCTCGAATGAGCGGGAAATTCAAATATATCTCCCATATATCCTATATTCTATTATATTGTTTTCCAGAACACTGCCAAACACCAAGTTGACGATAATTCGTCAAAAACCTGGCATTTGACAATGTTTTTGGAACAATGGTTTTCGCTGTAATCGAAAGAAAACAAATGAAATCCCAAAACTCTCTTTAATAAAATTATATCAGATTCATGAATTTAAGTTCAACATTTCATGTGAACTAATGTACATATATATTAGAAAAAGAAAGAATATCAAAATTAAAAAATACATTTGGAATGAAAATAAAATTTAGTGTGACATCAAAATTAATTATATAGCATTTGAGGTAAAAACTTTCTTCAATAAAATTATCCTTATATACCTTCAAATTTGAAGGAGCAGTTAAATGAATGGCTGCCTTAATTCCAATATTCATTTAGAAGGACAAAATCAAATGTGAAATATCGTACAAAAAAATGGTTATCATTATGCGAGTACAACACTATGTGGAAGTATAATCTACTCCAATATACATTTAGAAGGACAGAATCAAATGAGAAATATAATACAAAAAATGGATATCATTATGCACAACATAATGTGAAAAACTATTTGTACGTGAAAATCACCCAGTGGTTTCTCTATATAGCCTATTTATAGCAGCTACATTTGCAAAACCTTGATCACAAAGAAGTGCCACGACATGAGGCCCACGATCTAACAATATCTTCAAGTAATTTGGAAAGATCATCACGTTTCATTCCAGCATGATTGAAGAAATAAGCTAAAGTTGTTTGTTTCTATTTATGAAAAACTCCCCTAGTCATGAAGACCATAACCTTGTCTGCAATATTAGGAGAACACTTAATCACTTTACTTGTATTCTTATTACAGTTTTTTACCGAACATCAAACAGTGATATTCGAAAAAGTTTATTTCACAACACTGAACACTCAGATTTCACCAAAACTATGTAAAATGTAACAATAAAAACAAGCACGCCGGTAGCGGACAGCGGGACAGCTGATCACAGATCAGCTGATAAAACATCACGTGATCCACAAATCGAGCGAAGGCAGAGACATCCTCAAATTTGTGTGGGATTATTCGAACTAATCGAACTATTCTAAGGGACCAGACTTTAGTGAGAGAGTTTCCACCCCATGGTCTGCACTGGTCGAAGTTACGACGGAGACTGTGATTCCTGTACGTCAAGTGCGGCTCAATTATGTAATTCGGACGTTCGGGGGGCGGGACGTAATGGTCCGCCTGCCATTGGACTAGCTCGAACACCTTCCCCTTGTTCAACAGTTCCGGGTACGTCCTCGTTTCCTGGAACGCAAGGGCCTTCTGCAATGACGGGTTGAGCCTTCTCTTTATGATTGAAACTTGCTCCTCCTCGGACGGTCGTTTCTCGATTAGTTTCAGGAACAAGTTCTGCATCCAGGTCACAAAGAGTACCAGCTTCTCCCCTTTCCCTTGCGTCCTCTTCCGTAATTCTGAATGGACGGTAGGGGTCCAAATTTGCCTTCTGATTGGTGGTACCTGACATCATGCCCTTCTGGAAGGAAATCGAAAGATTTCCTTATAAGGTAATTTCGTCAGATACCACGCGACTTTTTTCCACCTGTTTATGGGCGCAAAAACGATGAACGGACGGTTGATAAGATGTTCTCATCAGACGGACAAAAACAACTGCGATTGTTTTTCCACGTAGGAGCTCGCTGAAAATAACGTACGAATTTAATTCGAATTCGACGTTTTTCAGATAGAAATAAATATGAAGGTAAATTATGAGATTTGTGAGTACAGGGGCCGCACGGAAATTACTAAACTTCGTTACAACTGGACACACTCAATCGAATTTACCTTGGTCAACTCGATTAAGTGTCCACAACAGTGTTCATGTTGCTTTCGCTCCTAACAGCTAACTCATACTCCACCTCATCCTCATCAAAGCAATACATAAACACGACAAATGAGTCGGCCGCAAAAAAACAACTAACTTAACTTATCCCAGAAGATAGAAACCTCGAATGCAAGACATGAATACGGAATACTGTTAATGATTAGAAGATATTACTTTATGTTACGTTAAATCCGAAAAAGGTAATTCACTGAACAAAGAAAACAACTAATGATGAGGAACTATATTCGTTAAATTAAAATCAAAAGTAATGTTTTGAATATGCAAAACAATTAATGATGAAAATTAAACGTTACAGTGGTTTCACCTTGGAATCAGATGGCCAACTTTGTTTTCCATAGCGTCATAATGTTTTTCATCTTATCAACGATGTTAGGGTGGACTTTGAGCATCTCTAGCAGCCGTGTTATATAGATATACACTGATATACATAATGTTTTTGCGTAATCCAACCATGAAGTATGACGGTCGTGCTGTTAGTATCTCTTAGCTTGTCAAATGCTCTTGTAGATAGGAGATGACAACTTACTGATAGATCAGTAAGGTGTCATCTTATTCCTTTACTCCTTTCCTTGCTCCTCTTTGTTCATAGACGTGGTTCCATACTGGTCCAATAACCTCCAGAATCCGGTTTTGTAGAATACTTCTGAAAATCTTATACTACTTGTACGGACATATAAATGAGTGCTACTTCCTCGGTGTAGTTCTTCGTATTACCCTTACAGCGTAGCTTGACCAATGAGGTGAGCTGCAATTGGCCGTCATAGTTGATGGGGCCTTATAACTCAAAGTAATACGAACAACACTGTCTCCTGCATTCTGCGTGAAAAAATCGGGCAATGATATACCGGAATAACCTCCACTTCTGTCACATTCTTTGCTCTCATTCCACCTAGCCATCCTATGCTTAGAACGATCACGCCATCTTTAATACTTGAATGTAGGGTCCCAGTTCAAACGATAAATCCTGGTATTTTTCGTCGTTCTGTTCTTCTTTCATCAACACATTAATAAGGGGAAAATAATTCGACAACAAATTATATATAAAATATATGCAGATTTTTACTCGTGTAATCTTTGAGTAGTGTCATCAGTTGTACCTGTCTGATCTCTCTGCCTACCCTTATTTGGTCTGTTGGCAATTTAGGTGTTCCTGCTATCTCATTATCGATAGATATGTCAGTTATAGTGAGCTTCTCCAAGGCTTGGTTCCGGATTTCATGATGAGCTATCATTATCAGAGTCACGTCTTGATCTCTCAATATCCTTGTTGTCATTTAAAACGTTTGTTGATGGTGTTGGTATTCTAAATTTTGAAAACCCTTTATTCCCTGCATTCGTGGAATATTCTTTGTATCTAGGAATTCGGATGCTGGCTACGGTTCATGTTCATTACTTTACGCGTGGATCTGTCTAGAGAATTTCATTCACTGTCCAATTAACTACTCCGAAGTGAAGGTGACTATCGGGACTGCCAAGCGTTTCATAGCGGACCATTATGTATGTAGGTCACAATTGTAGTGTCTCGCACCTTGACTGATGCTGTTGTCCTTGCACCCCTGTACTCCTTTCCTTGTTCCTCTTTGATCGTAGACGTAGTTCCACACTAGTCCAATGAACTCTAGAATCACGTTTTGAAGAACACTTGTGGAATCGTATACAGCGTGTTGAGATGCGTGATTGGGAGATAGTTTTTGCCTGTCCTAGATCCCTTGATTTCGGAATCAGTATCAGTACTTAGATCGATGTTGGACCTGCTACATGTCCACTGCTGTCACTTCTTCAACCCGCATACCAGGTTTTGGGGGCTAGATGTTTGTGGCATCTTTCACCTACCTGTCATCATGTCATGAAGTTGAGATCTAGGGGATTATCACGCCACAGACCATGCAGTCTAATCATATATCCACTTCTTTCTGGTCTACATCTTTGGTATAACACAGACAGTTGTTCATGTTGCTCGGGTCCCCTTCGTATGACTTGTTTCTATATCCGGTTCCGACTACGGGTTGCTCGTGTGAGTGCTGATTCCCTATTCGACCGACAACTTGTTCTCTTAAGTCTTCGTCAGAAGCTTTCATTTTTTTATAACAAGTCCTCACCTCCTCAGAATCCTAATGTTGGGGGTCCACTTGCTGCCACGTCCAGCACAAACCCCAGACGTGTCCTGGTGATCCCCAGGCAGCAGCTGTTCTTCGAGGCCTCGCAGATTGTGATCCATCTTCGGTTGAGAGTGACCTGGTTTCGTGGGCTTGTCACCGCTGTCTGTCATGTTCAGCTGAATACGAGCAAATACGAGATACCCTAGCTAGGGTATCTCGTATTTGCTAAGCCACTACTCTGGTACACATCCCAGAGCCCTGAAGGAACGGCTGTTATTATTATTATTGTTACTTTTGAACATTGACAAGAGTTGAGGAACAAGCTTATATACTCACAATAACAAAATGCTATAAGGTAAAATAAGTACTTCAAGAGCAGAAAATTGAATTACAATGGAAAAATACCAAAAAATTAACAAGTTGGGACGGAAGGTAATGAAACTCGAAAATCAGTGATTGTAAAGTCACTTATCATGAGTTCTTGAATGCATCAACAGAAACAGAACTCACAACACGTGCACGTGATCCATTCCATAAATCAAATAATTTGAAAAACAAAGCTGTCCAGGCAATGTTGATAATTCCTCTTTTTCTCAGTTTAAGGGTATAGCCCCGTAGACAGACGTTACGGTTCATTTCAAACAGACCTCACAAATCGCTGCCAAAAGTAAACGTAACTAGTAGATCTCCCCGAGCTCCACGAGCCTCCAATTATGAAAAGTGCATAATCGAGAGCCTCCCGTCGTAGTTTGGACGAAAAATACCATAAGATAGTCGAGTAGCCTGTCTGTACATGTTCTCCAATGTCACAGCATGCCAACACAACACTGGGCTAGAAACAAAACCAGCGAACTCTAAAATAGGACGAGCGTAGGTCTGGAAGAGAAAACTGATGTTGACCGGATTACACTTTCGAGGAGCCTCCTAGGCCAAAAACAGTGACAACAGCGACTTTTTGGCTCGTTTTACAATGGTTTATATGTGGTCGGACCAATTTAAGTTTTCTGTTATGATTTCGCCCAGATCACAGTGACTGGATACAACTCTGCTCATATTTAATTCGAGGATTTTGGTACCCATGTATCGAAAGGCACACTTGCCAAGATTAATAGGCAGCTGACAGTCTTTGCACCAAAGAGCAATTGACTTCAGATCCTGTTGTCATGTGATCATTTTTACTGTGGATACCTTATATTATATACTAGCTGACCCAGCGAACTCTGTTCCTCCTTAGAGGCAATAAATAAGCAGATTTTAGATTTCATTATACACGTTTGTCATAAAATATACATAGTTAATATTCACCGTTTCTATACAATCCCTTTATGTCTCAATAATTGAACGTTAATTGGATGTAGTTAAGCTTCTGCGGTCGCATAAGGTCCCTATTCAAATACATTATGAGAATCTATCTGAGGTACCTTTTAAGTTAATGTTTTGTTTGTAATACAAATCACTTCAATCGCGTACAATTGTGCAATTAGAAAAAAAAACACCCTGTACAGTAATGATTTATTTTCAATGATGTATCCCTCTAAAGTTTATTTTTAATACAAATGAATGAAATTGTACGATTATGGCATGGAAAACAGCAAGTTGCAATTGACGTTAAAAGAAGAACACCCTGTATGGAGATTTCGGTCGAATACATTATGAGAATCCATCCAAGGTACCTATTTAGTAAATGCTTTGTTTGTGACACAAATCACTACAATCACATACAATTGTGCCATGAGAAAAAGGACACCCTGTATAGTAAGCTTTATTTTCAATGGTGTATGCCTCGAAAGTTTAATTTTAAACACACATGACTAAAATTGTACGATTATGGCAGGAAAAACAGCAAGTTTTAATTGACGTGAAAAGAAAAACACCCTGTATAACACAAAAAAGTATCCTATGTCCGTCTCCTGGTTCTAAGCTACCTCCCCACGAATTTTGAGCCAAATCGGTATAGCCGTTCTTGAGTTATAAGCGGAGTAACTAACACGACTTTCTTTTATATAAATTGTATAGATTTTGTCATCGGCCAATTGAGAGCAACGTGATTTGATACAGACGGGTAATTCAGAAATGTAGAGAACAAAAATGAGGGGTTCAAGGAAAGAGCCCTGGGACCCGTGGCTTTAATCTGGTCTAGGCAATGTGAGCGAAAAAATTAATATAGATTGTTATATTACAAAAAATACCTGAGAACAACACCAGATGTTATATAACAACGTTCGATAAAACGACGATGATAGACATACAAGGAGTTGTTATGTTTGCCACTGAGTTATCGATTGTTCTCCCCAAACTCAAAGTGTGTGAGTTGGTTGATCCCTACCTCTTGTGATGGTAACACGAATTATTTGCCAAGTGGACGAGATGGAAAAGTACACGGCAACTTATCCTCCTACTGAAGAAATGAATTCTCAACCCAGATATAAATCTCCAGATGAGTAATTAAATTGCCACGTTCTCTTCATGCCAAACTGATACTTAGAAATGTACAATCCACTACAACCAAAACAGGCTTGATGACCAACAAACGAATCCAGTTGATTATATTCCTTGAATCGGATAATTGGTTCAGATCCATCGCTGAGGCGATCCATAATAACCCCCAAAATTATCCTCTAGAAAAACGTAGGCATTTAACAACGATGTATTTCTGCATAACCGGTTAGTTCGCATAAAAAAATGAGAGAGCGAGAACGGAGGACAGAGGAGTTGATCCTCAATAGATCTTAAATATATCTGGGGGGAAGCTTTGAGCCCATAATAATTCTTCAACTAAGGTCAACCTATGTATCAATATACATTAAATTGTTGTCGCAATTTCACCATGTGACAAACTACAACCAAGATTCATATACATCATCGGAACAATTATATCTGTGGTATAGACAGAAAACTATGGGAGTAACGCAAATATATTATAATACCACATAATCAAGCAAAGCTGTACTCCCCTCCTGTTACCCCACTGGACTCTTCGAGGTCCCGAGGCTTGTTTTGCTTCACAGGAGGGACGGTCCCGTGGTTCTCTGTATGGTAACGTCAAACGATAATTGCATCCCCTCTTCGCGCAATTCGTGGAGGAATTGTAATGCTCTCTGAATATTTAGGAAGCTATTATTTACACTCTCATTAAATCAAAATACCGAAGAAATGTTCTTTCTGAACCTGCATTTCATACATCGGGCACGTCTTAAAATAGAAGAGTCACTTGAAAATCGTTTGACGACATAGAGCATCGTAGCCACACTCCACTGATGAAAAATAAGAACTTGATTAGATTAATTTACGGAATTTCCTCATATTAAAATGCTACAACTGAGTGAGTATGCACCACACTACGGCTATAGTTATAGATGGGGCGTGAAGGTGTATCCACGAAATGAAGGTGCTCCACATTAACATCAGGGACTTATTGGATATTCGACAAATAACATGTACAAAAATAAAACATTGGCTCAAGCACTGACGTGAAGTTCGGAGCTTTTGGGCGTATGTTATATTGTCCATTCTCCTATATTGGACAATCTTAATCGAATTTACCATGGTGAATTCCATATTCTGTTCTCCTGTACTGGACACTCTTAATCGAATTTACCATGGTGAATTCTATTGTCCGTTCTCCTGTATGGGACACTCTCAATCGAATTTACCATGGTAAATTCAAGAACAGGAGAAGGGACTATAGAATTCACCATGGTAAATTCGATTTACAGTGTCCAATACAGGAGAAAGGACAATGTTTAAGCACTGACGTGAAGTCAGGTGCTTTTGCGCGTATGTTCTATTTTCCATTCTCCTGTATTTGACACTCTCAATAGAATCTACCATCGTGAATTCTATTGTCCGTTCTGCTTCATTTGACACTTTTAATCGATCTTATCATGGTAAATTCGAGAACAGAAGAACGGACAATAGAATTATTTCACCATGGTAAATTCGATTACGAGTGTCTAATACAGGCGAATGAACAATAGAACATACGCGAAAAATCTCCTGACTTCACGTCAGTGCTTGAACCAATTTTTTTTCACAATTTCTTTAAATTTTTCTATGGTTACATTCTCACAATATTTTACACATGTCTTTACGTCGATAATCTACAACAAGTTACCAAGCTCCAATTCGATCGAGTTTATTCTTTATGAGTTATCGAGGAATTAATATTCCAGGTGGGTATAACTCCGAAACCGTTAAACCGATTATGCTTCAAACCGAACTTAACGTTCCCCTGCGGATACACAACCTACCTTGAAAATTGCAAGTTCCTATCTCCTATCGTTCTAAAGTTATCGAGGCAACGGTGACCCATCCAGCTACTGAACTCGCACAAGGCTGCTCGGATCCGATCATTTTCAAACTTGAAACTTTGTAGTAGAATTAGGTTCTGAAAGCTCTCGCAAAATTTCAGTGATGTCAGATGAAGAGTGTCTGATATAAACAAATTGTTCCAAAGATTTTTTTAAAAATTTCGATTGATACGATCCTCACTAAATTTCGCGAGAATTCTCAAGTTGGCATTCTACAGCTAAAATCCATTTTTGAATTGGATCGGTTCTGTATTTTTCGAGTTATTGACGGAAAAACAACTAAATTCCATATGGGTATAACTCTGAAACCCTTTGGTCGATTATGCCTATGAAGAAACTCAAATGTCGCATTTGGATGCACAATCTTACCATTTGCGTGAAGTTATCCACACATTCTCATCCACAAATTATGACGTGGGGGCTGTCGAATATGGTATATACGGAAATTAACGAGCAGTGTTGCCAGACTGACAATTATTCACTTATAAAAATATTTGTCAGAAGAGGAGATTACACGCGCATTAAAATTCATTTTAAATAATAAAGGGGTTTCACATACAATTAAGACCGACAAACTATACAGGTGGGGACTATGTTTCGTTTATAGATGATTAATTTTCCTCAAAAAGCATCCAAGTGTCCCAACGAATGTGATAATAAATTCTAGGTTTTCTATAATGACTTTCATTCAGAATGTATATGAATTTCAGCTCGACATAACGTACAGGGTGAGAAAATAAATACTGACTTGGAAAATGATGTTTTTGCCACTGAAAGACGGCCGTTGCATTGAGTATTTTTCGATTTTAACATACCTACGATGACCCTAATTCAGAATAAAAATGAATTTTTGCTCGACGTATCGTACAGTATGAGAAAATAAATACTTCAATGGAACATATTGTTTATTTCACTGAACGACGGCCGTTGCATCGAATATTTTTCGACTCTTACATTCCTATGATGACCCTCATTCAGAATGAAGATGATTTATTGCTCGACGTATCGTAAAGTGTGCGAAAATTAATCCAGACTTGGAAAATAATGTGTTTTTCTCTGAACGACTGCCGGTAATCTAGTGAAGCTATATGATCCTGAGTCTACACTAAGAGAAGTTACATCTCTAGAATTTTCTTCTAGTTCTATTTGGTGAAATCCAGGAAATAAATCAATTACCGAGAAGAATTTTGCTCTTCCGAGTTGATCTAGAATGTCGTCAATTCTCGGAAGTGGAAATTTATCGGCTATTATTTTCTTAATTTGTGTGAAGTTATCCACACATTCTCATCCACACATTATGACGTGGGGACTGTCGAATATGGGATATATGTAAATTAACTAGCAGTGTTGTCAGACTGACAATTATTCCCTTATAAAAATATTTGTCGAAGGAGGAGATTACACGCGCATAAAAATTCTTTTTAAATAATAAAGGGGTTTCACATACAATTAAGACCGACAACCTATATAGAGGCGTTGAGTACAGGAAGAACTACAGTGCTAATGAAACAATATGCTTGACAATAGGGCTTGCAAGCATGTTAGCTGTTGTCACTCTGAATCAAATAGTCCCAATTGCTATAGACAAGGATATCTTCCTGCTAACTCCTCTTGCTGGAGCATGTTTTAACAAGGATGACATAGAGGAGCTGGCTACTAAGTTGGAAGTGACATCTGAAGAACTGGTGAAGGATCTGAACTCAGGCTGTCAATCAGGTGGCCAACATTTGGATAATGGTAACTTACACATTGCACTATGCTATGCCATTGTTGCAACAAGGGGTCTGAAGGATGAAAAGATGAGAGAGGTTATAATAAGCGAAACTATAAAGCAGTATTATCCAGCCAAAAAACCACTGGATGATAGTAAATTTACAGTCTGTGCTGGATATGCAAGTGGTGGAATACCAGGATTCTTAAGTGTTAAGGCACTTATTGCGCAGTATGAAACTGCACAAACATTAGCTGCCAAGCAAGTTGCAAAGGCATTGGCACAAACAATGTTGCAATCAACTGTAGCAACGTTAAATATCCCGTAACTATGTATTAGGGTATTTAAAGACTATCATCAGTTAGTCTGGATAGTTATTTTTTTTTCTCTTCAATGTATTCTGAAAAAAAAAATACAGGTGGGGACTATGTTTCTTATATAAATGATTAATTTTCCTCGTAAAGCATCCAAGTGTCCCAACGCATGTGATTATGAATTCTTGGTTTTCTATGATCACCTTCATTCAGAATGTATATGAATTTCAGCTCGACATAACGTACGAAAATTTTGTTTTTTCCAGTGGAAGACGGCCGTTGTATTGAGTATTTTTCAGTTCTAACATACCTAAGATGACCCTAATTCAGAATAAAAATGAATTTTTGCTCGACGTATCGTACAGTAGGAAAACATAAATACTTCAATGGAACATAATGTTTCTTTCAGTGAACGACGGCCGTTGCATCGGGTATTTTTCGATTCTAACATTCCCTAGATAACCCTCATGTAGAATAAAAATGAATGTTTGCCCGACGTATCGTACAGTGTGACTAACTAAATACAGACTTGGAAAATAATGATTTTTTCGCTGAACGACGGCCTTTGCATAGAGATTTTTTTCGATTCTTACATTCGTTAGATGACACTAATTCAGATTCAAAATGAATTTTTGCTCGGTGTATCGTAGAGTATGAGAAAATAAATACAGACTTGGAAAATAATGTTTTTTTCACTGAACGACCGACATTGCATCTTGTATTTTTTGATACTTACATTCCTATGATGACCCTCATTCAGAATAAAGATGAATTTCTGCTCGACATATCGTACAGTGTGAGAAAATAAATACCTCACTGGAAAATATTGTTTTTTTCACTAAATGACGGCCGTAACATCGATATTTTTCGATTCTTACATTCCTAAGATGACACTCATTAAGAATAAAAATGAATTTTTGCTCGGCGTATCTTATAGTATGAGAAAATAAATTCTGACTTGGTAAATAATGTTTTTCCACTGAACGACGGCCGTTGCATCGAGTAGTTTTCTTTTCTCACATTTCTTAGATGACCCTCATTCAGATTAAAAATGAACTTTTGCTTGACGTATCGTACAGTGTGAGAAAATAAATACAGGCTTGGAAAATAACGTTTTTTTTACTGAACGACGGCCGCTGCTTCGAGTATTTTTCGACTCTTACATTCCTAAGATGACTCTCATTCAAAATAAAAATAAATTTCCGCTCGACGTATCGTACAGTGTGAGAAAATAAATACAGACTTGGAAAATAATATTTTTTTCACTGAACGACGGCCGTTGCATCGAGTATTTTTCGATTCTTACATTCCATAGATTTTTTGATGAACATGGTCTCAAACGATTAAGTTCGACTCCCCAATGAAGAATTCGAGGTCAAATTTGATTCTGTTCGTCCAGCCGTCCGGCCGTCCTTTCGGCCGTTGTCACGATAACTTGAGAACCAAAAGAGCTAGCAACCTGAAATTTTCAGGGTAGGTGGCGCATCCCAATACGACGGACAAGTTCGTTAATGGGCATAATCGGCCCAGTGGTTTCCGGTTTTGTTTTCAACCAATACAAATCCAATCGAATTGAAACTTGGTGGGTAGTTGTAGAATATAAACTTAAGCACGTTTGTGAAATTTTGTGCGAATCCTATGGCTAGAAAATTAAAAAAAAATTATTAAAAAATATTTTTGTTGTCACGATAACTTGAGAACGGAATGAGATAGCGGCTTGAAATTTCCAGGTTAGGATGTGCACCAGAACGCGACATTTCGGTTTGTTTATGAGAATAATCGGCATAACTGTTTTAGAGTTAAAGTCATCTGAAATTTTCTGAAATTTGGAGTTTCTTGTTCCTCATTAACTCAAAAAATACTGAACCGATTGAATTCAAACATGATTATTAGTTGTAGAATGGCAACGCGAAAATGTTTGCGAAATTTTGTGAGGATAGCATTTGCAGAAAATTTTTAATAAATCATTGAAAATAAAAAAAAAAATCTATATATCAGTAACTATTCGTTTGAAATTGCTGAAATTTTGCAAGAGCCTTCATAACCTAAGTCTACTGCCAAGTTTTCAGTTTTAATACGTTCGGTTAAATATTGTTGGATATTCGAGCATTCTTGTGTGAGTTCAGTAGATGGGTGACCATTGCCTCGATAACTTTCGAACGAAAGGAGATAGGGACTTGCAATTTTCAGGGTAGGTTGCGCATCCGAAAGGGAGAATTGATATCGTTTTCGGGCATAATCGGTTCAATGGTTTCTGAGTTATACCCTCCTGTATTGGACACTTAATTCGAATTTACCATGGTAAATTCGAATTAAGAGTGTCCAATACAGGAGAATGAACAACATAATTTACCATGGTAAATTCGATTAAGGGTGTCCAATACAGAAGAATGGACAATAGAACATACCTGCAAAAGCTTCTGGCTTCACGTCAGTGCTCAAACCAATTTTTTTATTATTCTTACATTCCAATGATGACTCTCATTCAGAATAAAAGTGAATTTTTTCCCGATGTATCGTACAGTGTGAGAAAATATATATTGACTTGAAAAATAATGTTTTTTTCACTCAAAACTGAAAAAAAAAATTGATAAAACGCTTTATTCATAAAAAAATTGTCTAACAGTCTAACGAATAACTTGTTGATAGTAAATTGTAAAAGAGTAAAAAAATATGTACAAAAATGGGATAAATGTTTTCAAAAGTAAAGCAAAGAGAACAACTAACAAAATTTAAGCAACAAATAAAATAATTTGAATAACATCTCTGAAATCTCAGTTCCTTCATATAAAACCAAATTGAAATGATATAATATCATGTACTCGTATCATCTTAATATATATATATAAATCTCCTATCACGATGTTTGTCCGCGATGGATTCCTAAACTACTTAACCGATTATAAATTAAATTTGCACACCGCACCGTGAGCAGTCAGGACCAACTTGAGAGATAGGATAGCTTAGATCTTCAATTATAGTCGCAATTTTATTTTATTGCAAATTATTTGTCTATAATTAATTGACAGTTACAATTATGTGTTAACTCCAAAAGATTCTAACAGATATCGATACTTTTCGACAGGACTGAGTAAGAAATCAATAGATGGCACTGCTATGGTAAACCAACAAACGTGTCATATAAGCTTCAATTCAATGGCATGATAACCACATGTTATTGAGGCTAAAGTATAAATTAAATTTATTTTGTAGTGAACGAAATACCGTGAAATTCAATTATTTCTACTTTTTTAATTTCTGGTGTTAGCATAGCCAACCACGTCTTACTTAGACCGAAGTGTAAATCAAATTCAAATTATAGTGCCGATAATACAGTCTTTTCGACTGGATTGAGTAGGTAATCAATAGATGGCACTGCTATGGTAAACCGACTACAGTGACTTTATAAAAGACAGTGGCGACAATAGGCTATAAGCTCCGCCCATCCGCCATTAACGGTCGGCGGGAAAACATAGATTCAAACATTATAGTGTGTTATTTGAAAAATTTTAGAGTATTTTATACTTTTACTCAAAAAACTATCTTGATATGGAAGTAGTAAGAGTAAAAATATCTTGTTCACCTTTTTTTTACATTAAATATTAGTCTACCTATAATTTATCATCATGTATTATTGAAAGAGCCCATACTCTTCTTTTAAAATTTCGTCACATCTGCCCTAAAAATATATTAACAAAAAGACTGTTGAGTTGAGAAACACTCGTAGTTACATGTTTCAAATTCAAGATTTATATTATCAATAATTCAACATCAGAATGGATGCTATTATTAACAGGGTAGTAGCTATCAGGAGAAAATAATTAAAAAGAA
Source organism: Halyzia sedecimguttata (assembly GCA_937662695.2). Taxonomy (NCBI): domain Eukaryota; kingdom Metazoa; phylum Arthropoda; class Insecta; order Coleoptera; family Coccinellidae; genus Halyzia; species Halyzia sedecimguttata. The sequence continues at coordinate 56,126,463 of OW569414.2, forward strand.
TATTCTGATACTTTCACTATTTTTATTTTAACAATAATATTACATATAAACAACTATAGTCACACAATATCTATATTTCCACTAAAAAAAATTAATGCTTGTGACTTTTACTTGATGCAAATCCATATTAACTCAATGAAAAATTATATACGATTTACACTTATTTATTCAATATTGTGACGCATGAATAAATAATTGTAAATCGTATATAATTTTTCATTGAGTTTATATTTTCACTAACTTACAATGTTGAAATCTCAAATAATAGACATTTAGCGCATAAAAAAATGAATAAATGTCTATTATTTGAGTTTTCAACATTGTAAGTTAGTGAAAATATAAACTGAATGAAAATTATATACGATTTACACTTATTTATTCAATATTGTGACGCATGAATAAATAAGTGTAAATCGTATATAATTTTTCATTGAGTTTATATTTTCACTAACTTACAATGTTGAAAACTCAAATAATAGACATTTAGCGCATAGATTTGCTGGCATGTTTTTGAATCAATTTTGTATGTTTTTTGCTGGCTATTTTCAGTCTAAAAACTACATACCTCTTTATTATTTTAGTTTTCATACTATGGCAATCTAGTATGCTTGGAGAATCAATTTCCAGCATTTGACTGATGAAAAATGATTTTAAATCCACATCATGTGAACTTACTATTTCATAATATTTTCTGAACAGAAGTTCCATATCCACAAAGAAATAGAATATATGTTCATGGCAGAAAAATAATGTTTTTGAGCGGAAGCATCTTATTCTAGTGAATCGGGTAAAATTTTTGAATAACGGTTCATTACTTCCGATGTCTGAAATACATTCTTCACATGTCTTTGATTGCAGTTTAATGGAATTTACAATATAACCAGCAATGTTATAGAGTGAATTAATTCCACTGAAATTCAGTTCACATGTAAATTTTATATTATCGGAAATCATCACAGGTTCATAAATTGGTTTGGGACTATCTTCAAGAATTTTTAAAAAGTTTTCCAAATATTCTCTGTCATCCTCATCATAACTTGAACCTTTGGGGCATTTCAAGTATTGTGACACACAGATAAGTTTTAAATTATTTTTAACCTTACTGCATTTGGAATTATCTGTTTGCTTCGTAGAACACTAAACAGATTTTCTAAACAGTCCTGCGAAAATCTTCCCGTCAGAACGAATTGATAATTATGGTCTTCTATCAAAAATTCTTGTATCTGTAATATCGATTTGGTTGATATAAGAATCCCAGTTTGAGAGGGCTTCCAAATTTTTTTAACGCCTATTTCAAGGTCGTTAATAATTTCCATGAATTCTGTTAGGAAAGCTTTTGTTTCCAAATACTTTCCACAATTGAATTTGCTTATGGCATTAGCAGGTGATCTTGATGTCATCAAGTAAAACCACTTTTCACAGATGTCTATGAACCAAGCAGTTGTTAGATACTGGGGTTTGTTCAGTTGTTCAGCAACAAATTTTAATGCACTAGATACATCATGGCTAAGAACATTTGTTGATTTTCAAACTTTCATTTTGTCATAGTGTGATGACATCAGATCATTTTGATTTAATTTTGGGGCTAATTTGAATTGCAATTGATCTTGAAAACTTAATAAATCAAAAATATGTGACGAATCTGCAATATCTGAAGGCAAATTGTATTTCTGTTGCATGGCTTTGGAAATTTTAATAATCTTATTTGTAATGAATGCAGATTTGAGATATTTAAATAGATGGGGAACGTCAGCCAGAATATAAACTTTCTTATCCAATTCTACAGGATTTCGAATATAATTTCTAATGATCTCATTTCTGCCAGCACCAATTAGTAATGTTCTCCATAAAGCTTGATTTGCAGAGCCCATATCTGAGGTTATCGAAATGATGGTCAGCTCAATATCTTTAGCTTGTTGGAAAATTTCAAATATTATATTTCTAAAAATTGATCCATTGACAGAGTTGCCAGTGAAATAGTAGGCGACCATTTGTTTCCATCTGGAGTTGACACCGGCCAACATGAATACCAGAACATGAGTTGCAAGAACAGAATGTTCAGGTAGAGTGACATCTCCAAAATATTTTTTCAATGAAGAATCAAATGTTTTACTAGGTGTGATAGCCATTTCATCAAGTACTAGTACACAATCTTTCTGATTTTCCTTGAAGGATTCAATTTTATATTTAAGGAAATTAAATACTTCATGTAAAATACCACTATCAAATTTTAAATTTTGTAGTCTTCGCTGTAGTGTACGAATAGACGGGTATGGCAAATTTTGCTTTAAAATCTCTTCATACCCAGAATTACTACAAGAAAACTTCAATCTCAATGCTTTGATAACAGTGTTGTCACTCCATTTCATGAATTTTGTGGTCTTCGCACTTGTTTTTCTTCTCAATGCTGTTATTTGATCATCATTGAACATTTCATTAAACATGTTATTATGGCTCCCATGAGCTTCCTCTTTAACTGTTTAATTTCAGATGAAGCTTTTCGGAACTTGTTTTTATAGGTCTTTAAACTGATAATTTTTTTATGAAGTACTTTTTTGTACTGTTCAACTTGTTTCTTCCTACTCCTCTTCTCAAAAATTATATTCTCCTGAGAACTTATATCCTCACTTGACTTTTCAGTAGAGATATCATCGGAGACATTTTGTGTTGTGTCGATGGAAGACTCTAAAACACAGTCTCCACTAATTTTCGTGGCACCAATAGAAGACGAGGCACATGAATAACTAGATGTACCAAGAACTGCTTCTTCTAGTGAAGTTGAGATAATTGACTTGGTGGGACTGGTCCTTGGAGCAGGTCCTTCACGTTTAGATACATTTTGCATAAAAATAAAAATGTCTGGTACACCATTTGCCTCCAACTTTTTTTTTCCATCCTCCCTCACTTTTTCCCACACCTCTGTGGAAAAATGAACCTACAATATGATACAAATATATAATACAAGTTCTTGGTACTGAAATTATAACGTATAAGTATAATGAAGTACAGTAAAAAAAAGAAGTAAACAGTATAATGAAAAGATTTACTGAGTTTATGAACTGTATAAACTGTATAGTCATAGTTTTTTCCGAATGAAACTAGGTGATCCTTATTTAAAGGAATTATAGCCTCTCCCCTAATCGCAGATTAGATTAGAGGTGGTTGAGGTTCTACAGGACCCTACTAGCTCACAGCAAAAACTAAAATATGGATGTTAAGTGGGCGCCAGACACTCCAACTTCAGAAAAACTCGAATTATATTTTACAAATTTATTCAATCAACAGTATCAAGATTGGCCAATGTGAAACATGCAATATAAAATATAAATACTAAGTCATACTGATCACAAATGAAATGCTTAAACTACTTATCTTGGAATCGTTTCAAATAGAGTCACTATGGGCAACTTCACAATGAGTCAGTCTAAGTGTCCAATCAGGTTCCCCAAATCAGCAACAGGAACTGGATATCATGGAACTCGAGACTGGTCTTCCTCGTTGATTGCTAGGTCCCTCTATCCAAACGAAATAATTCCAACCAGGTGGTTGTCCTGGGAAACAGCGTAGATATTCCTTCAACTCAATAACTCGAGGTACGTGCCTGACAGGTGGTTCTCAAAGCAGGATTATGAAACTACCTTTATATGGAAGCAATTCGAAGATAATCCAACAGCTACAGAATAAGGTATAAAAAGGGTTCCTGCAAGATACATAATTCTTAGACTTTATCCTCGCAAATAACGTGCCCATTTCGAGTTCTAGTTCACAATTTAGATATAATGACAATGTGATTAATTCAAGTTACAAAGTGGTCATAAAATTATTCCAGTTAAAAACTACAAAACGACTGGAAAAACATCAATCCGGCTTTCCATTTTCACTAAATGATTCTGAAGGATGAATTAGTTCTTAAAAGAGAATAATGGATAATAATTGCCGGTAAAAACTAGAGCTCAAAATGGCCACGCGGTCAGATAACAGGGAAGCCAAAATATGATTACAATACAAGCAAAAATATTACTGAAAAGTTAAGCTGAAATAATAATGAATTAATTACTAAATATGCATCAGAACATGTCGTCAATTGAAAGCAAATTGGATTAAAACCTACCAGATTCAGAACCCTTCACTCAAGGAAAATGGCCACAACTCAAGATAACTAAAAACTCCACAGCCAGCGAACAAGTGAATTCATCGTCCACCTCGCTTCCTAACCAACAAACCTGGAGGGGGCTCCAGCGGACCGCGCTGACGTTCAATTGACATCGACCACAGAATCGATCTCGGAGTAGATCTAACGCACTCAACAAGTCAGGGGCGTCCCAACCAATACAACCGGGGTACACAAAATGCAACCAAACTTTCAAATACGAACGGGATTCTCAAGAACCCGTTACAGAATGTTTAACTAAATTACCTCACATAATCGAGAATGGTCAGTTGGAAAGAAGTTGTCTCGTTTTACTTTGATTGCCCATTCTTTTCTACGCTTGGGATCTTTGGGAAAACATTTCATAGAAAATCCTTTTTCTGATGAATTGGAGCAGCCAACTGCAGCACAACCAGGCATTTTAATTCACCTTAAAATTAAATGATTATAATATGAACTTATTAACTACTGACTATTAATTTTTTGATCACATAATATAACCTTCATTCTTTTTATTCACATATTAAATTTAATCCCATTACATTGCATTTGAGCATCTTTTAGAAAGAACAAAATGAAAATTTCCTCACTATAATCTCAAAAGTGAAGAGTGTAGCCATCGTAATTTTTCAAGCTCTGAAACTGCAATGTGTTACTTTGTGCAGATAATATTGACATATTTTTTTTCCATTAACATATTTATTTACACTCACCTTGCTTTTTATTATCCTTTCAAGATGAATAATTTTAAAGACACAAGTTATTGTCTTTTTGCGAGATAACCACGATAGATTATTTCACAGAAATTTTACAAAGTAAAACAAGCTATTCACGAAATATAATGAAACACTCCAAATTTGATTAAGGCGATAAAGAACCCAAAAAAAAAACGTGTTAACTAGCACAGCACACAAATGTAAACAATCCAATCCGCCATTAACGGTCGAAATGAATCCAACCAATCAAAACGCTGACGAGCATTGTCGCCACTGTCTTGTATAAAGTCACTGTAAAACCGACAAACGTGTCATATAACCTACAATTCAATAGCATGATTACCACGTGTTATTGAGGCTAGAGTATAAATTAAATTTATTTTGTAGTAAACGAAATACCGTGAAAATCAATTAATTCTACTTTATAAATTATGGTGTTAGCATAGCCAACCACGTGTTACTTAGACCGAATTGTAAATCAAATTCAAATTATAGTGACGATAATACAGTGAAATTATTCCTGCTTTTTACTTATTTGTGCTTCATTATTCAAAATTCTATAATTATAAAATATATACAGGTAATTATTATCACATAATTATAATAATTAATTAATATATTAATGAGAAAATGGTACCAAGCTCCCCACACTTTTTCAATAATTTTACAAATATTTTTTTTTTCATTGTTTTTATTTAACCTCTATTAAAAATTATTTTGCACTTATTATTTCAATGTGCAATAATAACATGTTTTTCAGTTTTTTTTTTCTGTTGAAACACTTCGATTGACATATAACAATAACTTTAGCCACAGCAACGCGTGGCCGGGTCAATAAACAATTTGTAATATGCTCTTATGGAGGTCACCATATTCTTTTACAAATACCATATATCTTAAAAGCATGGTGGTCCCCGTGACTGATGTTGTCCTACCGTTCCTCTTACATTGTAAACTACAATGTAATATAACAATACCTTTAGCCACAGCAACGCGTGGCCGGGTCTGCTAGTTATTTATAAGACTTCACAGGAAACCAAATGTTGGAAAAAAATAAAATAGTTTTCAAAAGAATGGAATATGTGATAAATGGGATAGATGAGACATGGTACCTCTATCATATACCGATGTATGTTAAATCATATGAAATGAAATAAGAACTGAGAATGAACCATTTAAATCAATAAAATTTAAATTAATACAATTGAATCTTTTTTCTTCTTCTTTGATTTTATTCACTTCAACTTAGATGCGCATGCTATAATTGTTCTAATTTTCCAGTCTATTTGAATGCATGTGAGTGTATTCATACATTGGTGGTGATATAGCTTACAGATATGAACAACATTTCTAATCAAATATCTCACGGAGAAAAATATTTATCGATTGAATATCAAATAATATATTAATATAAATGAATAGTTTTGATTAAGGGTATACATCAGACTCCGAAAGAATTAATTTTAGTATAAATATATACAGATCACGTTCAGTGAAAAAAGTATTATTTTTCAACTCAGTATTTATTTTCTCATACTGTACGATACTTCAGACAAAACTTCATTTTTATTCTGAATGAGTGTCATCTTAGGAATGTGATAATCGAAATTTACTCGATGCAACGGCCGTCGTTCAGTGAAAAATCATTATTTTCCAAGTCAGTATTTATTTTCTCACACTGTACGATACGTCGAGCAAATATTCATCCTTAATCTGAATGAGGGTTATCTAGGGAATACAAGAATCGAAAAATACTCGATGCAACGCCCGTAGTTCAGTGGACTAAAACTTGTTTTTCCAAGTCAGTATTCATTTTCTGACAATGTACGACACGTCGAGCAAGAATTTTTTTTATTCTGAATGAGAATCATTTATGGAATGTAAGAATCAGAAAATACTCGAAGCAACGGCCGGCATTCAGTGAAAAAAACAATAATTTCCAATGATGTATTTATTTTCACACACTGTACGATACGTAGAGCAAAAATTCATCTTTATTCTGAATGAGGGTCATTATAGGAATGTGAGAATCGAAAATACTAGATGCAATGGCCGTCGTTCAGTGAAAAAAAGCATTATTTTCCAAGTCAGTATTTATTTTCCCACACTGTACGTTACGTCGAGCAAAAATTCATTTTTATTCTGAATGAGAGTCATCTATGGAATGTAAGAACCAAAACCTACTCAAAGCAACGGACGTCTTTCAGTGAAAAAAACATTATTTTCCAAGTCAGCATTCATTTTCTCACACTGTACGATACGTCTAGCAGAAACTCATTTTTATTCTAATTTAGGGTCACCGAAGGAATTTAATAATCGAAAAATACTCGATGCAACGGCCGCCGTTCAGTGAAAAAACATTATTTTACAAGTCAGTATTTCTTTTCCCACACTATACGCACCGTCGGGCAAAAATTCATTTTTTTTCTGAATGAGAGTCATCTATGGAATGTAAGAATCGAAAAATACTCGATGCAACGGCCGTTCTCCAGTGAAAAAAAAATTATTTTCCAAGTCAGCATTCATTTTCTCACACTGTACGATACGTCAAGCAAAAATTCATCTTTATTCTGAATGAGGGTCATCACAGGAATGTAGGAATCGAAAAATACTAGATGCTACGGCCGTCGTTCAGTGAAAAAAACCTTATTTTCCAAGTCAGTATTTATTTTCCCACACTGTACGATACGTCGAGCATAAATTCATTTTTATTCTGAATGAGAGTCATCTATGGAATGTAAGAATCCAAAAATACTCGATGCAACGGCCGTCCTTCAGTGAAAAAAACATTATCTTCCAAGTCAGCATTCATTTTCTCACAGTGTACAATACGTCGATCAAAAATTCATTTTTATTCTGAATGAGAGTCATCTTAGGAATGTAAGAATCGAAAAATACCCGATGCATCGGCCGTCGTTCATTGAAAAAAGCATTATTCTCCAAGTCAGTATTTATTTTCCCACACCGTACGATACGTCGAGCAAAAATTCATTTTTATTCTGAATGAGAGTCATCTATGGAATGTAAGAATCAAAAAATTATTGATGCAACGGCCGTCCTTCAGTGAAAAAAACCTTATTTTCCAAGTCAGCATTCATTTTCTCATACTGTACGATACGTCTAGCCTAAACTCGTTTTTATTATAAATGAGGGTCACCGAAGGTATGTAATAATCGAAAAATACTCGATGCAACGGCCGTCGTTCAGTGAAGAACACATTATTTTCAAAGTCAGTATATATTTTCCCACACTGTACGATTCGTCGAGAATAAAATCATTTTCAATCTGAATCAGGGTCATCTTAGGAATGTAAGAATCGAAAAATACTCGATTCAACGGCCGTCACTCAGTGAAAAAAGCAATATTTCCCAATGACGTATTCATTTTCTCACACTGTACGCTACGTCAAGCAAAAATTCATCTTTATTCTGAATGAGGGTCGTCATAGGAAAGTAAGAATCGAAAAATACTAGATGCAACGGTCGTCGTTCAGTGAAAAAAACATCATTTTCCAAGTCAGTATTTATTTTCTCAAACTGTACGATACGTCGAGCAAAAATTCATCTTTATTCTGAATGAGGGTCATCATAGGAATGTAAGAATCAGAAAATACTTGATGCAACGGCCGTCGTTCAGTGGTTCAGCGAAAAAAACATGATTTTCTAGGTCAGTGTATATATTCTCACACTGTACGATACATCAAGCAAATATTCATTCTTATTCTGAATGAGTGTCATCTTAGGAATGTAAGAATCGAAAAATACTCGATGCAACGGTCACCATTCAGTGAAAAAGCAATATTTCCCAATGATGTATTCATTTTCTCACACTGTACGATACGTCAAGCAAACATTCATCTTTATTCTTAATGAGGGTCATCATAGGAATGTAAGAATCGAAAAATACTAGATGCAACGGCCGTCGTTCAGTGAAAAAAACATTATTTTCCAAGTCAGTATTTATTTTCTCACACTGTACGATACGTCTAGCAGAAATTCAGATTTATTCTGAATGAGGCTCACCTAAGGAATGTAATAATCGAAAAATACTCGATGCAACGGCCGTCTTTCACTGAAAGAAACATTATGTTCCATTGAATTATTTATATTTTCCTACTGTACGATACGTCGAGCATAAATTCATTTTTATTCTGAATTAGGGTCATCTTAGGTATGTTAGAACTGAAAAATACTCAATACAACGGCCGTCTTCCACTAGAAAAAACATAATTTTCGTACGTTATGTCGAGCTGAAATTCATATACATTCTGAATGAAGGTCATCATAGAAAAGCAAAAATTCATAATCACATGCGATGGGACACTTGGATGCTTTACAAGGAAAATTAATCATTTATATAAGAAACATAGTCCCCACCTGTATAGTTCGTCGGTCTTAATTGTATGTGAAACCCCTTTATGATTTAAAAAGAATTTTAATGCGCGTGTAATCTCCTCCTACGACAAATATTTTTATAAGGGAATAATTGTCAGTCTGGCATCACTGCTCGTTAATTTTCATATATCCTATATTCGACAGTCCCCACTTCATAATGTGTGGATAACTTCACGCAAATTAAGAAAATAATAGCCGATAAATTTCCACTTCCGAGAATTGACGACATTCTAGATCAACTCGGAAGAGCAAAATTCTTCTCGGTAATTGATTTAATTCCTGGATTTCACCAAATAGAACTAGAAGAAAATTCTAGAGATGTAACTTCATACCTTTTGGTATGTCAATAAGCGCCAATAGTTTTCAAAGAATGATGTCGCTAGCTTTTGCACCTCTAACACCTGAAAAAGCTTTTCCGTATATGGATAATATGATAGTTATTGATTGTTCAGAAAAACATCATTTGCAAAATTTAAAACTCGTAATCGAAACCTGCAGATCATATAATTTGAAACTAAATCCTGAGAAATGTAAATTCTTCAGAAAAGAAGTTGTATTTTTAGGCCATAAAGTCACAGATGAAGGTATACTACCTGATGATTCCAAATTTGATATTATAAATAAATATCATACTCCAACTAATGCAGCTGAAGTGAAAAGATTTGTAGCTTTTTGCAACTATTATAGAAGATTCATTCCAAATTTTGCTGAAATAACTCTACCCTTAAATAAACTAGTTCGCAAAAACATAAAATTTTTGTGGTCAGTAAAACTCGAATGTCTTTCGGGACACTAAAGCAATCACTTATCAGTCCGCAAATTCTGCAATATCCATATTTTTCTGAACCATTCATTTTAACAACAGATGCTTCTGAAAAGGCTTGCGAAGCTGTTTTATCTCAATTGATTGATGCAAGATTTACCTTTAGCATATGCATCAAACAGTTTTTCAGTAAAGGAGAAATGCATAAGCTCACTATTTTGAAAGAATTAACTGCAATTCATTGGTCCATCAAACATTTTCGATGCTATTTGTATGGTCAAAAATTTTTAGTAAAAACAGATCATAGACCTTTAATTTATCTGCTTTCAATGAAGGACCCTTCATCCAAATCAACTAGAATGCGACTAGACCTAGAAGAATTTGATTTTGAAATTCTGTATATTAAAGGAAACGAAAACATTTGTGCTAATGCTCTGTCCAGAATCATTATAGGCGAATTAAAACAACTGAAAACTGAGTCGACAGACATATTTGCAATCACAAGATCAATGACAAGGTCGGACGATAAGTCAGCAGCAACTAGCAATTCCTTAAGCGCAGCGAAACCAGAACCGTCTTGTAAAATATTTGGGTCACTTCAACAAACATATGTATATATTTCGATATCTTCGAAAAGAAAATTGAGCGCTAAAACAAATTCACGTTCACTAATGACATTACTTCTTTGTTGCACAGATATTGTCTAAGCTGGATAAAATGGCTGGCGAAATGAATTTGAAATTATTGAGATTGAATTTAAATGATGATATGTTCAAACAGTATACTGTAGAAGAATTCAAGAAGGTAGCTCAAGATATTTTGAAAAATGCATCTATTCTATTATGCCAACCTCAGAAGTTGATTACAAATACGAAAACAGAACTAATGCGAAAATTTCATGATAATCCTCTTTTCGGTAGTCATTTGTGGTCAGAAGCGTTTGCTGAAAAAAATGAAATCTTTTTATAGGTAGAAATATATGTCACGCGATGTTGCGAATTATACAACTCAGTGTCATACGGTCAAATGAATAAGATCAATAGAATGCACATAGAACCCTTGGTGTTAACACCCACGCCTCAAAATGCATCTGATATTGTTTGTATTGATACAATTGGTCCCTTTCAAAAATCTGATTATGGGTATCATTATGCTGTAACAATACAGTGTGCATTAACAAAATATGTAGTTATAGTGCCTGTTCCAAATAAGGAAGCAGCGACAATATCCAAAGCAATTTTCAAAAATTTTGTGCTTGTATATGGTCCCATGAAAGAAGTAAGAACGGATTTGGGTACAGAATACAAGAACGAAGTTTTTTCAAATCTTTCTAAATTGTTGAACATCAATCATAAACTATCAACGGCGTACTATGGTACGCCGTCAAACAATAGGTGGATGTGAAAGAAATCACAGAGTACTTAATTAATTCATTCGTATGTATTCTATTGAAACTATATCTGATTGGGATACTCGGTCAAAATTCTTTGCTTTTTGCTATAATACAACAACAAGTATTTATCATGACTAAACACCTTATGAGTTAGATTTGCGAAGAAAGCCAACATTCAGACAGATATATTCACTAAAACAAAAATCGAAACGCTTTATAACATAGATGCCTATGATTAAGTTTTAAGGTATAGACTTCAATTCGCATTGAACAGGGTAAAAAATCATCTCGATATGGCTAAGAAGGAACCAAGGATTCAGTATGATTTGAAATCAACAATCTTAAATGTAGAGCCAGGTGATTTAGTCTTAATGACAAATGAAAATCGTCACAAATTAGATCCATGGTATAAATGGTCCTTTTACTGTTATTTCTGTGAAAGGAGTAAATTGTATTATCAAAAATTACAAAGGACAGGAATGTACTGTAAATAAAAATGGGTTCAAGCCCTGTGGACAGGAGCTTTCTGGCGCTTTAGTTCAAACAGACAAATTATATCTCCGAAAGTATTAGTTTCCCAGAGTTGGGAATTATATCAATGTATTCTTATGATAGAACTAAATCATAAAGGAAATTCAATTCAAATAATGGTTTATTTATCAAGATTAAATGAGCAATCTGAGAATGAGAACTGCACTATGGAAGAAATTGAATTAAATCTGGCCAATTTTGCCCAATAACGAACTTAACCGAGATATTCATCTCCCTAGCCTACTCTGAATATTTCAACTAACTAGCTTATTCCATTCGAGAGTTATTGTAGAAAAACTTTTTTTTTGACACTTTGCGGTAATCTGGTCAATACAAATCTTCACATGCGTATAAAGGTCATGATTCCACAATTTGATGCTAAATTTCAGATAGATCGAATGCTCGGTTTCGGAAATATTCATCAAAAATATTTTAACTAAAATCGGCCATAACTCCGAAACCGCTTGATGGATTTCGCCCATTAACGAGCTCGTCCGAGATATTTACGCTCCAAACCCACTTTGCAAATTTAAATCCACTAACTCCTTTCGTTCGAGATTTATCGTGCCTACGGACGGCCGGCCGGACAGAATCGATTTCGCCCTCGGATTCTTGATCAGTGAGTCGAACCAAATCGTTTAAGACCATTTTCATTAAAAAATTCGAAAATTACAGACATTTGGGCAAATTGACAAGCACTCACTTCCGAGAAACTAGAGCGCCAACAAGTTTCGTATGACAATTGCTCAAAACAGGTTTAAAGTACCTACAAATAGTAGATATTCCATGAAACATGTATGAAAGAAGAGTTATAATGAAAAATTACCTTGTAATCGATCAAAAATTTTCTGATCTACGTTCACCGAATTTTCCCCATTCTCGAACTACAGAATTATGCTTTCAATATTTACGTAATGTTTTCAAACATATTTTGGGTGAGGTCCCCGTTGCATCGCTAAAATACGAGTATTTCAACCCCGATATTTTTGAAGTTATAATATTTCCTTCCGTCAGTCCCGTCATAAATTTAGAGAACTTACTTCATGTTCCGTTCCGAAATGTAAGACTTTTCTGAGAAAAACTAATTTCGGAGCAAACAATTCTTCTATTGATTAGATAATGTCATGTCTCAGGAAAATAAGTTGAGATTATGACAATTCATACATAGAATAATTATATCATTCTGTGAAATACGATTTATTAATGAAATTTTGAAAAATCATATATCCGAAAGTATTAGCTTGTTAGAGTTAAAAATGAATCATTGGATTCTTATGGTAAAACTGCCTATTGAAATAAATTTAATTTGGAATTTGTTGTGTAAAAAAAAATTTTTTTTTGTTACTCCGAATGCAACTGTCTGATTTTGCCCTATAACGAACTTAGCCGAGATATTTATCTCCCAAACCTATTCTGAAAATTTCAACTGTCTAGCCCATTCCGTTCGAGAGTTATCGTGTTAATGGCCGGACGACCGGACAGAATCGATTTTGAACACGGATTCTTAATCAGTGAGTCAAACGCCGGCCGGACCGGCCGGACAGAATGAATTTCGACCACGGATTCTTGATCAGTAAGTCCAACCAAATCGTTTAAGACCATTTTCATCGAAAAATTCGAAAATTATAGACATTTAGGCAAATTGATAAGCACTCAGTTCCCAGGAACTAGAGTGCCAAAAATAGACTCATGAAGTATGTAAGTTAGTATTCAAGTATTACTGTACATAAGTATACGAGTATCTGCAAATTTATAAGGCTGGGTCAAAAAAATCGATTATTTTTTTTTACAAGTGACACGAAAAAATGGGATGCTAGACACCTTAACAAAATTCTCACCAAGCATAAGCTCTTAATTTTAATAGGAAGATCCTCTGCATCGCAGTTTTGTATGTTTTTCTCAGTCCAATAGAAAAAAATTCATTCCTCATCATTTATCGATTGAACAGTAAAATTTTCCAAGAGCATTTTTTAGAAAATTTAATGCTCTACAAAAAAGGTATCCTATATTTTTTCCGTAAACCTGACCATTTTAAAGATATTAAGGATTTAATTTTGATTATTTTAGGACAAATTTCATTTTTGGTGCTCTAGTTCCTCGGAACTGAGTGCTTATCAAGTTGCCCAAATGTCTGTAATTTTCGAATTTTTCGATGAAAATGGTCTTAAACGATTTGGTTTGACTCACTGATCAAGAATCCGTGGTCGAAATTCATTCTGTCTGGTCGGTCCGGCCGTCCGGCCGGCCGTAAGCATGATAACTCTTGAACGGAATGAGCTAGACAGTTGAAATTTTCAGAGTAGGTTTGGGAGGTAAATATCTCGGCTGAGTTCTTTATTGGGCAAAATCGGACAGATGGTTTCGGAGTAACAAAAAAAAATTTTTTTTTAACAGAACAAATTCCAAATTAAATTTTTTTCAATAAGCAGTTTTACCATAAGAATCCAACGATGTCATTTTTAACTCTAACAAGCTAATACTTTCGGAGATATAATTTTTCAAAATTTCAATAATAAATCGTATTTCACAGAATCATATAATTATTCTATGTATGAAATGTCATAATGTCAACTTATTTTCCTGAGACATGACCTTATCTAATCAATCGAAGAATTATGAGAATAAAGTGTATTCCGAAATGTGAGTGAAGTGAGAAAAATCTCAGTTGTTTGCTCCGAAATTAGTTTTTCTCAGAAAAGTCTTACATTTCGGAACGGAACATGAAGTATTTTAGCGATGCAACGGGGACCTCACCCAAAAATGTTTGAAAATATTACGTAAATATTGAAAGCATAATTCTGTAGTTCGAGAGGGGAAAAAATTTGGTGAACGTAGATCTGGAAATGTTTGATCGATTACAAGGTAATTTTTGCGGGTATGTTCTGGGGAACATCGCGTTATAGTTTTGCCCAAATGTCTGTAACTTCGAATTTTTTGACGAAAATGGTCTCAAACGATTGAGTTCGACCCGCCCGTTGCCACGATAACTTGAGAACGAAAAGAGCTAGCGACTTTAAATTTCAGGGTAAGTGGCGCATGCCAATACGACGGACAAGTTCGTTAATGGGCATAATCGGCCCAGTGGTTTCCGAGTAATAATTTTGTTTTCAACCAATATAAATCCGATCAAATTGAAACTTGGTGGATAGTTGTAGAATATGAACCTAAGCACGTATGTAAAATGTTGTGCGAATCGTATGGCTAGAAACTTCAAAAAAAATTATTAAAAAATATTTTTGTTGTCACGATAACTTGAGAACGGAATGAGCGGCTTGAAATTTTCAGGTTAGGATGTGCACCAGAACGCGACAATTCAGTTTGTTTATGAGCATAATCGGCCAAACAGTTTTAGAGTTATAGCCATCTGAAATTTTCTGATATTTGGAAGTTTTTTGTTCCTCATTAACTCGAAAAATACTGAACCGATTGAATTCAAACATGGTAATTAGTTGTAGAATACCAACGCGAAAATGTTTGCAAAATTTGGTGAGGGTAGTATTTGTAGAAAATTTTTAATAAATCATTGAAAATAAAGAAAAAAATTTATATATCAGTAACTATTCGTTTGAAATTGCTGAAATTCTGCAAGAGCCTTCATAACCTAACTCTACTGCCAAGTTTCAAGTTTCAATACGATCGGTTAATTATTGTTGGAGATTCGAGCATTCTTGTGCGAGTTCAGTAGATGGGTGACCGTTGCCTCGATAACTTTCGAACGAAAGGAGACAGGGACTTGCAATTTTCAGGGTAGGTTGCGTATCCGAAAGGGAGAATTGATTCCGTTTTTGGGCATAATCTGTCTAGCGGTTTCCGAGTTATAACCACCTGGAATATTATTTCCTCGATAACTTAAAAAATATGGACTCGATCGAATTGAAGCTTGCCAATTAGTTGTAGATTATCGACTGGAAGACGTGTGTAGAATTTTGTGTGATTCGTATCGCTAAAAAATTAAAAATTTTGAAAAAAATTACGAAAAAAAAAATTTCAAGAACCGCACCCCTAGAAAATTTAAAAAAAATCACGAAAAAAAAATTGGTTCAAGCACTGACGTGAAGTCAGAAGCTTTTGCGCATATGTTTCATTGTCCATTCTTCTGTATTGGACACCTTTAATCGAATTTACCATGGTAAATTATGTTGTCCATTCTCCTGTGTTGGAGACTTAATAGGAATTTACCATGGTAAATTTGAATTAAGGGTGTCCAATACAGGAGAATGGACAACATAATTTACCATGGTAAATTTGATTAAGGGTGTCCAATACAGAAGAATGGACAATAGAACATACGCGCAAGAGCTTCTGACTTCACGTCAGTGCTTGAACCAATTTTTCATTATTACTCTTCTTTCATACATGTTTTATGGAATATACTATTTGTAGGTACCTGTTTTGGGCAATTGGCATACGAAACTTGTTGGCGCACTAGTTCCTCGGAACTGAGTGCTTATCAATTTGCTCAAATGTCTGTAATTTCCGAATTTTTCGATGAAAACGGTCTTAAACGATTTGGTTCGACTCACTGATCAAGAATCCGAGGTCGAAATCTATTCTGTCTGGCCGGCCGTAGGCACGATAACTCTCGAACGAAAGGAGTAAGTGGATTGAAATTTGCAAGGTGCGTTTGGAGCGTAAATATCTCGGACGAGCTCGTTAATGGGCAAAATCCATCAAGCGGTTTCGGAGTTATTGCCGATTTTAGTAAAAATATTTTTTATGAATATTTCCGAAATCGATCACTCGATCTATCTGAAATTTAGCATCGAATTGTAGAATCATGACCTTCATACGCGTGTGACCAGATTACCGCAAAGTGTCAAAAAAAAAATTGAAAATTTAAAAAAAGTTTTTCTACAATAACTCTCAAACGGAATGAGCTAGATAGTTGAAATTTTCAGAGTAGGTTAGGGAGATGAATATCTCGGTTAAGTTCGTTATTGGGCAAAATTGGCCTGATTTAGTACGATTTCTTCCATGGTGCATTTCTCATTCTCAGATTGCTCTTTTAATCTTGATAAATAAACTATTATTTGAATTGAATTTCCTTTATAATGCAGTTCTATCATAAGAATACATTGATATAATTCCCAACTCTAAGAAATCAATACTTTCGGAGATATAATTCGTCTGTTTGAACTAGAGCGCCAGAAAGCTCCTGTCCACAGGGCTTGAACCCATTTTTCGTTTATGAATTCTATAACTCAACAATAAATGACTTCTACAAAATGCGCAATACAAATTTTTGTTCGAAATTAACTGCTCTATAAAAATGGTTTCTTATGTTTTGGCGATTCAATTAACCGCTATTCATCATCAAACTTTCATGTGTACGGATTTTAAAAGCTTTTAATTTCATTTTTAATTTCATATGAATTTCATAATTTCATCAATATAAGTATTATTTGAGTTTTATTATTTTAATTTTTATTTAAGCTGTGATTTGAATTGAAGTGAATGATCTTATTGGAATATGTATCTTTATTTTACTTAATTTTACCCTATTGTTCTGTCTCATTAGTTTGATGTCCAAGAATGGTACTGCTTGTTCATCATCTTCTACTCCAAGGGTGAACTGAATACTTCTGGTGTGGGAGTTGAAACATTCTAGTGTAGCTTCAATATATTAATCTGGAACTATCATGAGGACATCATCTACAAATTTCTTCAGGATTATTACTTTGTATGGCAACTTAACCACTTATCCAAGCATATTCGGAATCGGGCAACTGCCGACTAAGCGTAAATGCAAGAGACACCTTTGATCGGGTCAACGATTCTTGCAATTTCGCAGTTGTCACGATTAGAACAATTACCCAACATCCAAATACACTACTCTACACCATCCTTTCTTGAAAAGAAACGCACTTTACTATGGCCACTTGTAAAGGATGTTTCTTCTCGTCCATATACAGTAAATTTTGATGAAAAACAATCAACTATGATCTATAAATATTAGGGTGGGTCAAAAAAATCTATTATTTTTTTTTACAAGTGAAACGGAAAAATGGGTTGCTAGACACCTTAACAAAATTCTCACAAAGCATAAGCTCTTAATTTTAATAGGAAGATCCTCCGCATCGCAGTTTTGTATTTTTTTTCTCAGTCCAATAGAAAAAAATTCATACCTCATCATTTATCGATTGAACAGCAAAATGTTCCAAGAGAATTTTTTAGGAAATTTAATGCTCTACAAAGAAGGTAAATTTTTTCCGTAAACCTCACCATTTGAAAGATATTGAGGATTTAATTTTGATTATTATAAGAAAAATTTCATTTCAGTTTATGAATTTTATAACTCGACAATAAATGACTTTTACAAAATGCACAATATAAATTTTTGTTGGAAATTAACTGCACTATAAAAATGGTTTCTTATGTTTTGGCGATGCGATTAACCGTTCAAAATATATCATCAAACTTTCATGTGTACGGATTTTAAAAGTTTTTGATTAGATATTCGAAAAATTTCAATTTAATTCATAAATTTCATATGAATTTCATTTCTTGTCATTAATATAAGTATTATTTGAGTTTTATTTTCAAAATGATCAATCTTCAAGTATTCTAAACATTTTATTTTGAATCATTAGAAATCACGATCCTAGGGAAAATTTCTCATCTAGAGAATTTTTTTTTTGTATTTTATTTCATCTGTTTGAATTGTGAACTAGCGCCACCTACTTTTTCCTTTATCGTTATGTTGTCGTTGATTTATTTCTACAGCATTTTTATGGTGGGTTTCACGAAGTTACGATTAGCTTAATTGTGGATTTAATTCGATGGTTGCGTTAAAAATGAACTCAACACAATTAATGTAAAGATAAGAGCAATAAAAATAGATCACAGATAAAAACCACGGCTGGTTAAAAACATATAAAATATCACAGTTTTTATCACAACGGACACTACCCTTCAATAATTATATAAATACACGAACATTGTAAAGATGCTCCAATATCACAGTTCATCGAAAATACGGATAATATCCATATTTTCTATAAATATCAAGTTAATGCACGTAGTAACCGCAATATTTGTAAATAATTAATCGTTCGATCGCATATACGAGATCATACATTTTGGAAACACTAAAAATATTGTAGAAATAAATGTATACAAACCAACGACAACATAACGGTAAGGGAAAAAGTAGGTGGCGCTAGTTCACAATTCAATGAAATAAAATACAAAACAAAAATTCTCTAGAGGAGAAATTTTCCCAAGGATGGTGATTTCTAATGATTAAAAATAAAATGTTTAGAAACATAAAATTGAAGAACAATTTTATGTATTCTACTACTAGTTACCAAGCTTCAATTCGATCGAATCTTTATTTTTAGAGTTATCGAGGAAATAATATTACAGTTGGATATAACTCGGAAACCGTTAGACCGATTATGCCCAAAAACGAACTTAACTCTCCCATTCGGATACGCAACCTACCCTGAAAATCCCTATTTCCTTTCGTTCGAAAGATATCGATGCAACGGTCGCCCATCTACTGAACTCACACAAGGCTGCTCGAATCTCCAACAATATTAAACCGATCGTGTTAAAACTTAAAACTTGGCATTAGAGTTAGGTGCTTAAGGCTCTTGCAAAATTTCAGCAATTTCAGATGAATAGATACTGATATATAGAATTTTTTTTTTAATTTTCACTGATTTCTTAAAAATTTTCTACAAATACTATCCTCACAAAATTTTGCACGAATTTTCGCGTTGGCATTCTACAACTAATGACCATGTTTTAATTCAATCGGTTTTGTATTTTTCGAGTTAACAAGGAAAAAAAACAACCAAATTTCAGATGGCTATAACTCTAAAACTATCTGGCCGATTATGCTTACAAACAAACTCAAATGTCGCATTCAGATGCACAACCTATCCTGAAAACTTCAAGGTGCTATCTCTTTCGGTTCTCAGGTTATTGTGACAACAAAAATATTTTGTAATAATTTCTTAATAACTTTCTAGCCATACGATTCTCACAAAATTTCACAAACGTGGTTAGGTTTATATTTTACAACTATTCACCAAGTTTCAATTCGATCGGATTTATATTGGTTGAAAACAAAATTATTACTCGGGAACCATTTGGCCGATTATACCCATTAACGAACTTGTCCGTTGTATTAGATGCGCCCCCTAACCTGAAAATTTCAAGTCGCTAGCTCTTTCCTTTCTCAAGTAATCGAGGCAACGGCCGGACGGCCGGCCGGTCAGAATCAAATTTGACCTCGAATTCTTCATTGGGGAGTCGAACCAAATCGTTTGAGACCATTTTCGTCAAAAAATTCGAAAGTTATAGAAATTTGGGCAAAATGATAACGCGATGTTCCCCAGAACATACGCGGAAAAAGGGTATAATTCATTCAGATTCCGCTTTCATCGCAGATTTTACATACAACTAGTATAGCGCATGGGTTAATATGTTTTTCTACTGAGCTTAAGGTAGGTACCGAGATCACTTCCCGTACCCATAACTTTTCTTTTTCATTTTTTTGCGCGCGTGTTCTGGGAAACAGCGTGCCCAGATGTCTTTAACTTCGAAAATGGTCTCGAACGCTTAGGTTTGACTCTCTGATGAAGAATTCGAGGTCAAATTTGATTCTCTCCAGCCGGCTGTTGCCACGATAACTTGAGAACGGAAAGAGATAGCGACTTGAAATTGTCAGAGTAGATGGCGCAAACGGCCGGACAGAATCAAATTTGACCTCGAATTCTTCATTGGGGAGTCGAACCAAATCGTGTGAGACCATTTTCGTCAAAAAATTCGAAAGTTACAGACATTTTCCATTTTTCATATTGCTAGAATTTGTGGCAAATAATATCTTGAATATAGTTTATTGGGCGTAATTACACCCGAGATGACAAATACACGGAATGGAACAGAATTACTTTTTCGTCCAAAAATCCTTTCCAATTTTTTCCAATAATTTATTCTATTGTCAGAACAGTATAAACATAAACAGATAAGAAGATTCATTTTGCGTCGGAACCTTTGATTTCATAGGGTAGCAGAATTCCACAATATTTATTTATTACTTACGTCGGCTATCGGTAACTTGAATAGGCAGTATTTATGGGGGTGGAATAGGCAGTATTTATGGTTTAAACCATTTTCAAATACGTTTTTAGGATCGGATCGCAAATACATTTGTTAGTAACAAATCAGCGCAATAAGCTATCTACAGCTGGTATTGGAGGGTTACTTCATAGCGAAGCTCATTTAAGTTCAAAAGAGTAAATATGCCATTCCTTTAACCCTGATGAATCACACTTTCATCCACATAACTCACAGATGTATACAAACAAATCTGAATTGACCGATTCAGAGTCAGAATCGAATAAATAATGTCGTATATTTCATTGTAAGTTATATGTATGTATGTATTAAACAAACTCCATATTTTGTTGTTTATGAACAAAATCATTTATTGAAAAATCTCCTGTTTTTTTATTGCCGGGCACTCCTGCTCTCAGAAATTTCAATATGGCAACACTGCCTCATTAAAATCAATCCTAAATTCACTCATCAATCAGATGAATATATACTGAAAGCTGAGAAATTTCGATTTAAAAAAAATTGGTTCAAGCACTGACGTCAAGTCAGGAGCTTTTGCGCGCATCTTCTATTGTCTCCTCACCTCTATTGGACACTCTTTATCGAATGTAGCATCCACATAAACCGTTTTCCTAGCTTTCATAATATTATATGAATTCATATAATGTATATTCTGAAATGTGAGCGAAGTGGGAAAAATCACAGAAGTTTGTTCCGAAATTGGTTCATCTCAGCAATTTCCCAGAAGGTTTTCATATTTCGGTACAGAACATAAGTTCTCTTAGATCTCTTGATTCGTGTTCTGCACCGAAATATAAGAACCTTCTAAGAAATTGGCGAGAGAAAACAATTTCGGAACAAGCTTCCGAAATGTTTCTCACTTCGCTCAAATTTCGGAATATACACGTTTAATACCATTTTGACATACACCTCAGTAACGAGTGACTCTATGATCACATCAGTTTTTATTTTTTTCATATGTATTCTATTTAAATTGAAGAACGAAAAAACTTACGCCCCAGGTAACTCCAGAATACGCTGTTCCCGAAATTTCACGAAAATTAGTGGGTCGGTGTTCTACAAGTAATCACCTAGAATTAATTTGGTCGGATTTGTATATTTTGAGGTATAGCGGAAATAACAACAAACTTTCAGATGAGTATAACTCCAAAACCATTTGGCCAATTATGCCAAATAATGTAATTAAGTTTCGCATTCGGATGCGCAACCTACCCTGAAAATTGCAAGTCGTTATGTTCTTCCGTTCTCAAGTTATCGTGAGATACATGATACTTTTTCGCAATATTTTTAAAATTTTCTAGTGGTACGATTCTCACAAAATTTCACACATGTCTACATATGTCGATATTCTAAAATTAGATACCAAGTTTCAATTCGATCGGGTCTGTATTTTTTGAGTTATCGAGAACTCAGAAACCGATTGGCCGAGTTCCTATGCCCATTCGGATGCGCAACCTACCCTGAAAATTTCAAGTCCCTATCTCGTTTAGTTCGAAAGTTATCGAGGCAACAGGCACCCATTCGACTACTGAACTCACACAAGGCTGTTCGAATCTCCAACAATATAGATCCGATAATGTTCAAACTTGGAACTTGGCAGTAGAGTTAGGTTTTGAAGGCTCCCGCAGAATTTCAGCGATATAAGAACGTATAATTTCTTATACAACGATTTTCAATGATTTTTTAAAAATATTCTTATTATACGATCCTCACGAAATTTTGCAAGAATATTCGCTTCGATATTCTTCAATCAAAAACCATGTCTGAATTCGATCGGTTTCGTATTTTTCGAGTTATTGAGTAAATATCAACCAAATTTCATTCAACTCCAAAAACCGTTGGGCCGATTCTGACTATTAACAACTTAAATGACGTATTAAGATACTTATGTTGGGCATGATCGAATGATTTCAATAATCGATATACCCACGATACACTAACACTGTTACTGTATCGTGGATATACCTAGGTTTCTCGATAGGTTTCAATAATCATTCGAGATATGATTCGCTCGGGCTCGGGGCTAGTCTCGCTCCTTTTCGTGTCAACTGTTTTCGTTATCCCTAATCTCCAATATGGTTGCTTCAGCTCTTTTCGACAGTATTCAGTATATATATAATTGCATCTCACCGCTGAAAGAAAATGCCGGGAACGATACCATATTTATTTCCAGCTGTTCGAAATGACGTATGAAAGTATGAACCAAAAATTCCGAATAAATTAAGTTCGGGAATGACAACAATACGCACCAGATGTCACCCATATATTCTATCGATCGTTAAACGAACTTCTCATAATATCTCGCCTTCGAGTCTGACCGTCACTGGTAATTCTAATATCTAATTATCAAACATATCAAATAATTATATAAATATCAAAAGATTCAAAACGTAGACGAAATATCTCGACATTCTCGTAATTAGAGTTGCGTTATCTCTCTCGGTGCCGCATAATAGACGACCGAAAATCATTTGGATGCATTCACTCGCTTTTTTCAGAACGTCTTCAGATATCTCGAGATGTTTCAATAATCGAAAGATTCGATTATTTTCATTCGAGAGGTCCCATCACTATGCTAAACCTACCCTGAAAGTTGCAAGTCGGTATCTCTTTCCGTTCTCAGGTTATCCTGGCAAATAATTTTCTATTGATACAATTCTTATTAAATTTCACAAACTTCTTTGCATCAGTATTCTATAACTACCTACCAAGTTTGAATTCGATCGGATCTGCATTCGTTGTCGAAAAAATTATCACTCTAAAACCGTTGGCCGATTATGACCATTAACGAACTTGTTCGCCGTTTTTGGACATACCCTGAAAATTTCAAGTCGCTATCTCTTTCCGTTCTACAGTTATCGTGGCAACGGCCGGCCGAACATAATCAAATTTGACCCCGAATTCTTTATCTTCATCAGTGAGACCCAATCCCCCCAAACGACCTCGAATTCTTCATCAGGGAGTCGAACCCAATCGTTTGAGACCATTTACGGCAAAAAATTCGAACATTACAGACATTTGCAAACGGATAACGCGATGTTCCCCACAACATGCAGTCTCTTCATTCTTTTTGCGCCTATGTTCTGGGGAACATCGCGTTATCATTTTGCCCAAATGTTTGTTATTTTCGAATTTTTTGCCGAAAATGGTCTCAAACGATTGGGTTCGACTCCCTTATGAAGAATTCTAGGTCAAATTTGATTCTGTCCGGCCGGCCGTTACCACGATAACTTGAGAACGGAAAGAGATAGAGTTGAAATTTTCAAGGTAGGTGGCGTATCCCAATGCGACCGACAAGTTCGTTAATGGGCATAATCGGCCCAATGGTTTCTTAGTAATAATTTTGTTTTCTACTAATACAAACCCGAACGAATTGAATCTTGATAGCTAGTTGTAGAATACTGACAAAAAAATGTTTGTGAAATTTTGTGAGAATCGTAACACTAGAAAATTTCAAAACATTATTGAAATATATTATTTATGTCACGATAACCTGTGAGCGGTAAGAGATAGTGACTTGAGATTTTCAGGTTAGGTTGTGCATCTGAATGCGAGTTTGCTTATTGTTTATTACGAAATTGAACACGTGTTATACCTGTTATGGTTATTTAAAAAAACATAAAACTGCGCGTACCCACTACACGTAGGTATCAAAGAAGTAGGTACGTCTCAATTTTCATTTTGTCTTCTATACTCTGAATGAAATAAGTTTAATGGAATTTCGTTTTTGTCTTTTACTTTGCCCTTGTTACTTGTTGGTGCTGTTGTAGTACCAATACCAATTTATATCAACTGAGTTAAGAAAGTGCCTCGATACAGGCAAAACTGCTTAGAGATTGAAAGTAACATGTGATATGTTTATTCTTTTTCTCTATAAGGTTCAATTATAAAATTGTAATATAGGATGCATCAGTGTTCCATAGTTGAAATAAATTAAGAAAAAAATTTTCAATTTATATAGGTACATATCTTTCCCAAAAATAATTTTCAAGAAATGGTTTTGCCGTTATGAGAAGGGAAAATGTTATTTCTTGGGTTTATGCAAAATTATGTTCATTGTGATAATTTGGGAAGGAAAACTTCGGAATCTGATGAATTTTCAATCATCATTAAATTTCCAAATTATTAAATCAAAAAACCAATTATGTTGAGATCTGGAGAGAGGCACAACAATTTAGTGACTGAAGAAGGAACGTCTTTGTATGTTTTGCTCAAACTAAAATCTGTCAACTTTATAATAGACGCTGGTTTCTATTCACCGCCATATTCAACAACCTCAGTTCAACAGAATAAAACACTATATTTTGGTACCTACCTATAGGAAATCAATTTTTTATTTGCTCTAAATGTTGAGGTATAGACTCAACGTTTACATGAATGTAGTAGCTATTATTTAAAGTCCTATCTACCTACCTATCACAGTATAATAATAATTCCTATTTGGGCAAATCTAGATCGATATTGTTATGTATGAACGATATATTAGTATGAACGACATTGAATAATATACATATCAATACATCATCATATACCTCTATAAATGAAACAGTGCTAAATAATATTATTTTATTTTCACATACCTAAATACGTCATTAAATGAAGCATTAGGAATAATAATTTTTTACAACATAAAATTTTATGAATTTCTTCATAACGTTCAGTCTTATATGTCAAAACTATTCCATTCGCTACTGGATAACTATTCAGATTTCTGTAGTACCTGAGACTGAATTAATCTCTCCCAAAAAAAATTATAGCTCTTCTTTCACAGCAAAGGAATATAGAATAGGTAGTAAAATCATAATATTTTATTTACTCAGGTACATATCATCCAATATGATGCCAAATTAATTTATTTTCATTAGTTGTTGCATGATACATCGAAGTTTTCACTTATAATACCTTTAATACGCTTAATTTCGAAAAATGATCTCCTATATAACCCAATGTTAAATTTGAATCGTTTGCTATGTCACGTGATCATTTTCTACCAGACTCCGTTAAACATGAAGGGGTGCGTTTTTATTAATCGAAATATCTTATCGATTAATCTTAAATGAATCGGTGTGTTTTGTTTTAGTGTTCTGTGACCTGCGACCTGCGACTATAGGCTTGTTTTGGTTCGCAATAGGGACGGTCCTAGAACCGTTCAAAGTAGTCACAGTCGTTCGTTGTAATTGGACCTGGCGAATGGGCGAAATCTTCCACATTTCACACGCTACGTTAGTGCGTTAGTGGTTAGTCACACCCTTTAGAAAAGAACAGATTCGAAAATGTCCGCAGTGCGAAGTGCGATCCAAAACTGTGTTCTATCTTTTCGACTGTCAAGTTGTGCCTACGCTGTGAAGTTTCGTTATTATGATTATTACTTCTTTTTCTACAATAATCAAGTAAGTATTTTGTTCTATTATTTTCACATGTATTTGTTATGTCCCTATTTGCCAAAGCTGTTGGAATTAAAATTCACTTATATTTTTAGGTTTAACCCATTCAATTTCACTAGTCACTTTTGAATGAAAAATATGAAATGATCATATGTTATTATCATGGAATTCGTTTCCGATTATCCATCAATTCTCATCTTAAATGCCCATCGTATATTTTTAACGTATTTACACTACTAGTCATCGAATGGTGATTATAGTGAATTTTCAATGCCTTTTTTCAATCACATCACATTAGTTAGATCCAAGAATTCATTCATGTTTCTGTTTACATTAGTTAGGTCAGAATCAGTATTTTGGCGGGAGATCCATATTAAAATTGTTCAACATGGGAGGTTCAGCTTTGAGATGAAATCGCGCAATTAAAAAATGAATGTTAGTACAGAGTCCATTACATATACAAAGGTTCTAGCTAGGGTTATGTTGTGGGTTGTGGGCTGACTACACGAGGCCAAATTAGTTAGTTTTGGATCATTATTTCGGGTGGAGATCCATATTCAAATATTTCAACATGGGAGGTTCAACTTTGAGAACAAATAACGCAATTTAAAAATGAACGTTAGTACAGAGACATCAAATATTGGATATCTTCATCATAATTTCGTGTTTTTATGTCCATTACACATATGAAATCTACTTCTACATATCCTTAAATCAAAATTTAAACCAGTGATATTGGAAAGATTCATATGTTAGATGATATCTGCTGTACAGCATTACATGTCCGATTTAGGGTTATGTTGTGGGCCGATTGCACGAGGCTTCATTACTTAGGTTAGGATCGTTATGTTGGGTGGAGATCCATATTCAAATTTCTCAACATATTTCTTGCCGTTTGTAATAGAAAAAATACTTTCTATTACAAACGGCAAGAAATATGTTGAAAAATTTGAATATGGAGATGGATTAGTTAGTTTTGGATCATTATTTCGGGTGGAGATCCATATTCAAATATTTCAACATGGGAGGTTCAACTTTGAGAACAAATAACGCAATTTAAAAATGAACGTTAGTACAGAGACATCAAATATTGGATATCTTCATCATAATTTCGTGTTTTCATGTCCATTACACATATGAAATATACTTCTACATATCCTTAAATCAAAATTTAAACCAGTGATATTGGAAAGATTCATATGTTAGATGATATCTGCTGTACAGCATTACATGTCCGATTAAGGGTTATGTTGTGGGCCGATTGCACGAGGCTTCATTACTTAGGTTAGGATCGTTATGTTGGGTGGAGATCCATATTAAAATTTTTCAACATATTTCTTGCCGTTTGTAATAGAAAGTATTTTTAAGTCAAATATTTTGGTGAACTATTGATTATCGTGGAAATATTTCATATTTTTCTCAATATAAGCTTTCATTTGATCATGAATTGATCATTGTCATTATATATTAATCCTACCATTTCAGCAAAACCATCATGCCTAGCTGGGATATAGTTATTTTCGTTAGGTATAATTCCTGCGAGTACGTGCCGTCCTCGTGGCCCGTGATGAGGAGAAGAATGCCTATTTATTGCAGAAAAAGATGTCGACCGCCCAAATAAAAAATTTAGGAACAATTGCGAGTCCCCTTAAACCAGTGTAGATTTTGAGGAATTGGCTGCTACATGTAAGTCCACAATGCATAATATTTCAAAGCAAGGGCGTAGCCAGGAATTAATTTCGGGGGGGGGGGGGGGGGGGGGGGGTTTGAAATAGGAATTAATTTCGGGGGGGTTTTGGCGGTGTAAGGGTCACTTTCTGCAGCAAAAAAAAAATTTTTTAAGAGAAAAATAACATTTCGGGGGGGTTGAACCCCCCCCCTGGCTACGCCCTTGTTTCAAAGGCACGGAAGTGGCGGAAAAATGTACGTATACCTCTAACGTATCGTCTGATTATGGAGATAGCTGCGGTTCTTGACACAACACCAAAAAGAAAGAGAGAGGAGTAGGACACTAAGAAAAGTCAGGGCAACTATGTCCAGGGATAAGCTAAATATTTTCTTCTGTAATTCAGTTAATTAATATTCCCTATCATTTTTAGAAGCATTGCCTTATGTGAGGACATCAAGTAGAAGTTGTGGTGAGCAAATCAGCAGTTTTTTATTAAAGCAATTAATTTCACATGTATTTTTTCCTAGGTAACCCTGATCCTGTACTGGAAGAATTGACTAAGATCGATAAAAAGCTTCTTGGATTAAAATATGACATTTCAGCAATGCAGAGGGAAATGCAGGAATCTAAAATAATCTTAAATGAATTAGTCGAGCAATCGAGTAATGGAAATATGCTAGTTACCATGATACGATTAAAATTACCACTGAATAATCAGGCAGAAATTGAGGAATTGGAGTCCAAATTGGAAAGTGGTGAAGATTTCCAAGATTTGGTAATATACATTTTCTACTCATCAATCGTTTTTACTCACAAATCACACAATTAATTATTAATTCTGGATTTCAGGAGAATTTTCTATACTTACAGATTGGGTGGTTTTACACCGAAAAAATATGTTCTACTCATTATGAAAAAGCTCATGGGTAGGGAACTGAGCTTACAGTACGGAGCTCGAGGAAGAAGACAAACAAAATTTGTTTCTGCTTCGAAGGTATACCAAGCATTGTTAGGTAAGAATATTGTCTATTTGATATATAAATACAAATTTTCCACTACCCACATACTCACGTAGTAATAAGTAGTTGGCTATGACATCGATTTGAACGATGTAGGTGAAATTTACAACGATTGTATCGATCGCTAATGATAACGAGATGGAAATGAATTACATACATCACTAGAGATGTAAGTGACTTGAAATCTCCCTTGGAGTTGAAGTTATGGATTAAAGTGCTTTATGCGTCAACTTGACGTTTTCAAATCAAATCAATCCGGTTTTATTAATACATTTCGAAAAAAGGAGTGCTAAAAATCTAATCTACTATACTCTCGAACTCGTCCTCGATTAGTGAATGATAATTACATCTCCTGTAGTATAAGGAACTGTTATAATAAATATTATAATTGAGGAGCCTGGAAGTAAAAGAGTTCAAGTGTAAATGATCTGAAGGAAAGAATTACTGATAATGGTTTTATTCAACATTATTGGACAGTCTGATGTAAACCTAAAATATTAAGGCAGTTTTCTGAACTAATTCTTGGAATTTTGAAATTCAGGTTAACGTTGAAGCCATTTATCTGATAATTTCAAAAAAATGCATTTAAACCCTTTTACTTCCAGGCCTAGGGACTAATGGAGTTACTTTCAAAACTTTCATGTATACCTTCCAAATTGGGTATCAGAAATTCAACGTGAATTGATAGATAGGGAAGCCACACACTGTCAGCCAAAGTTAAGTCATGCCTTCAATAATCAATCAATGACAATTATAAAAGGTTCGAAAGTTATCGTGGAAACAGTCACCCATTCAGCTACTGCTTGAATCTCCAACAATATAGATCCGATCGTGTTCAAATTTGCAACTTGGTTATAGAGTTAGGTTTTGAAAGCTCTCTCAAAATTTCAGCTATATCGGATGGATAGTTTCTAAGTTCTAGAATGTTGTCAATGATTTATTCAAAATTTTCTAGTGATACGATCTTCATGAGATTTTTTGTTTGGTTTCGTGTTTTTTGAGTTATTGAGTAAATGACAACAAAACTTCCGATATGTATAACTCTAAAACCGTTTGGCTGATTATGCCTATTAACAAAATCAAATGTTGCTTCTGGATCCGCAACCTACCTTACAAATTGCAAGTCGCTATCTCTTTCCGTTCTCAAGTTATAGTGAGATAAATAATATTTTTCAATAATTTTTTTTTATTTTCAAGTGATACGATCCTCATAATATTTCACATACGTCTTTGTGTCGGTATTCTACAACTAGTTACCAAGTTTTAATTCGATCAGATCTGTATTAGTTCAAAATAAAATTAGTACTCGGAAACCTTTGGCCGATTATGCCCATTAGCGAACTTGTCCGTCGCATTCGGACGCGCCACCTAGTCGAACATTCCAAGTCCCTATCTGTTTCCGTTCGAAAGTTATAGTGGCAACGGCCGGACAGAATCAAATTTGATCTCGGATTCTCCATCAGTGAGTCGAACCTAATCGTTTGAGACCATTTTCGGCAAAAAATTGGAATATTACAGACATTTGGGCTGTTCCCCAGAAAAGTATATTTTGTTAGGGTGAAAATTCATCATTAGGCTGAAATATCTATTCTCATATTACTAGCTCATAATCTTAATTTACATTTTTATTATAGTAAGTGTTAGGATGAATCATCCAAACGTGACCGATTTGGAAATCACACAAATAGTTGGATTTGCCCTATCGACTGCCGGAGATCGGGTTGGTGGGAGGTTGAGTAGACCAGGTAAGTTTACTACTTTTTTTGGTTTCCTTTCCTAAATCTAACATAATCCACTTTGCAGATACCATTCGAGGAAATATTGAGCGAAGAAAAAAAATTATGTGAAATATATGTACCCTACCGTTAGTAAAAAGAAATATATGTTTTTTTGAATACATCTTTATTCTTCAATCAATATGTCCAACTCTCCTCTGGAACCATTGCAGACCTCCGATAGAGTATAGTTTATCTGAGAGAAACACATCTGTTCAAATAATGTGTAAGTGTTTAACCTTTTATTATTGGGCCAGTGTATAGAATATTGGAAACTAGATAGAACCTATATTTGGCCATTATATATAGGGTGCAACGGCGTAGGGGGTGCAACGGGGGGGGGGGGGGGTTTGTAATAGGAATTTTTTTCTGAAGAGAAAAATAACATTTCGGGGGGGGGGGTGTGAACCCCCAACCCCCCCCCTCCCACTCCTTGGCTACGCCCTTGACAGGGTGTATTCAAAGGTTTTAATAGAACGCAGCAAAATAAATCATTTCTCCAAAAATCAAAAATATGCATGATAGGGCTGCTATCCACCCCCGAATTACCGTGTAAGGCTCTGTCCCCACGCTTTTAACCATTGTAAACACCTAATCCCAAGATCGCATACAAATTAACAAATGGTGAAATAATTTATTTTGATGAGTTCTACCTTCTGTTAAAAAAAGACTTACCTTTGAAAACACCTGTATAGGCACTATATTTGGCCGATATTAGCAATATTGCAAAATGTCAACATTTTGTTATTGGGCCAATATGTTGGAACCATATTGGTCCAATACATAGAAACTATATTTGGACAATATATAAAAACTATATTGGGCTGATATTGATATCCAATATTGGTAGGTACTCCATTGTCAAATGTCAACATTTTTATATTGACCCAATGTAGAGAGACTATATTGAGTCAATACATAGAAACTATATTGGGCTGATATCGATAACCAATATTTGTGTTTCACTGCAAAATCTCAACATTTTGTTATCGGTCCAATGTAGAGATACTATATTGGGCCAATACATAGAAAATATATTGGGTCGATATTGATAACCAATATTGGTGCTTCATTGTAAAATGTCAACATTCTGTTATTGGCCCAATATTGGATATCAATATCAGCCTAATATAGTTTCTATATAATAGCCCAATATAGTTTCTCTACATTGGGCCAATAACAAAATGTTGACATTTTACAATGAAGCACCACAATATTGGATTTCAATATCGGTCCAATATAGTTTCTATGTATTGGCCCAATATAGCTTTTCTACATTGGGCCAATAACAACATGTTGACATTTTACAATGAAGTACCAATATTGAATATCAATATTGGCCCAGTATAGTTTCTATATATTGGCCCGATATAGCTTCTTCACATTGGGCCAATAACAAAACGTTGCTATTTCACAATGAAGCACCAATATTGGTTACCAATATCGGCCCTATATAATTTCTATGTATTGGCCCAATATAGTTTCTCTAGATTTGGCCAATAACAAAATGTTGACATTTTACAATGGAACACCAATACTGGATATCAATATCGGTCCAATATAGTTTCTATGTATTGGTCCAATATAGTTTTTCTACATTGGCCCAATAACAACATGTTGACATTTTACAATGAAGTACCAATATTGATTATCAATATCGGCCCAATATAGTTTCTCTATATTGGGCCAATAACAACATGTTGACATTTTACAATGACGTACCAATATTGGATATCAATATCGGCCCAATATAGATTCTATGTATCGGCCCAATATAGTTTTTCTACATTGGCCCAATAACAACATGTTGACATTTTACAATGAAGTACCAATATTGATTATCAATATCGGCCCAATATAGTATCTCAACATTGGGCCAATAACAACATGTTGACATTTTACAATGAAGCACCAATATTGATTATCAATATCGGCCCAATATAGTTTCCCTACATTGCGCCAATAACAACATGTTGACATTTTACAATGAAGTACCAATATTGGATATCAATATCGGCCCAATATAGTGTCTATGTATTGGCCCAATTCAGTTTTTCTACATTGGCCCAATAACAACATGTTGACATTTTACAATGAAGCACCAATATTGATTATCAATATCGGCCCAATATAGTTTCTCTATATTGGGCCAATAACAACATGTTGACATTTTACAATGAAGTACCAATATTGGATATCAATATCGACCCAATATAGTTTTTCTACATTGGCCCAATAACAACATGTTGACATTTAACAATGAAGCACCAATATTGGTTATCAATATCGGATCAATATAGTTTCTATGTATTGGCCCAATATAGTTTTTCTACATTGGCCCAATAACAACATGTTGACTTTTTACAATGAAGTACCAATATTGATTATGAATATCGGCCCAATATAGTTTCTCAACATTGGGCCAATAACAACATGTTGACATTTTACAATGAAGCACCAATATTGATTATCAATATCGGCCCAATATAGTTTCCCTACATTGGGCCAATAACAACATGTTGACATTTTACAATGAAGTACCTATATTGGATATCAATATCGGCCCAATATAGTTTCTATGTATTGGCTCAATACAGTTTTTCTACATTGGCCCAATAACAACATGTTGACATTTTACAATGAAGCACCAATATTGATTATCAATATCGGCCCAATATAGTTTCTCTATATTGGGCCAATAACAACATGTTGACATTTTACAATGAAGTACCAATATTGGATATCAATATCGGCCCAATATAGTTTTTCTACATTGGCCCAATAACAACATGTTGACATTTAACAATGAAGCACCAATATTGGTTATCAATATCGGATCAATATAGTTTCTATGTATTGGCCCAATATAGTTTTCCTACATTGGCCCAATAACAACATGTTGACATATTACAATGAAGTACCAATATTGATTATGAATATCGGCCCAATATAGTTTCTCAACATTGGGCTAATAACAACATGTTGACATTTTACAATGAAGCACCAATATTGATTATCAATATCGGCCCAATATAGTATCTCAACATTGGGCCAATAACAACATGTTGACATTTTACAATGAAGCACCAATATTGATTATCAATATCGGCCCAATATAGTTTCCCTACATTGCGCCAATAACAACATGTTGACATTTTACAATGAAGTACCAATATTGGATATCAATATCGGCCCAATATAGTGTCTATGTATTGGCCCAATACAGTTTTTCTACATTGGCCCAATAACAACATGTTGACATTTTACAATGAAGCACCAATATTGATTATCAATATCGGCCCAATATAGTTTCTCTATATTGGGCCAATAACAACATGTTGACATTTTACAATGAAGTACCAATATTGGATATCAATATCGACCCAATATAGTTTTTCTACATTGGCCCAATAACAACATGTTGACATTTAACAATGAAGCACCAATATTGGTTATCAATATCGGATCAATATAGTTTCTATGTATTGGCCCAATATAGTTTTTCTACATTGGCCCAATAACAACATGTTGACTTTTTACAATGAAGTACCAATATTGATTATGAATATCGGCCCAATATAGTTTCTCAACATTGGGCCAATAACAACATGTTGACATTTTACAATGAAGCACCAATATTGATTATCAATATCGGCCCAATATAGTTTCCCTACATTGGGCCAATAACAACATGTTGACATTTTACAATGAAGTACCTATATTGGATATCAATATCGGCCCAATATAGTTTCTATGTATTGGCTCAATACAGTTTTTCTACATTGGCCCAATAACAACATGTTGACATTTTACAATGAAGCACCAATATTGATTATCAATATCGGCCCAATATAGTTTCTCTATATTGGGCCAATAACAACATGTTGACATTTTACAATGAAGTACCAATATTGGATATCAATATCGGCCCAATATAGTTTTTCTACATTGGCCCAATAACAACATGTTGACATTTAACAATGAAGCACCAATATTGGTTATCAATATCGGATCAATATAGTTTCTATGTATTGGCCCAATATAGTTTTTCTACATTGGCCCAATAACAACATGTTGACATATTACAATGAAGTACCAATATTGATTATGAATATCGGCCCAATATAGTTTCTCAACATTGGGCTAATAACAACATGTTGACATTTTACAATGAAGCACCAATATTGATTATCAATATCGGCCCAATATAGTTTCCCTACATTGAGCCAATAACAACATGTTGACATTTTACAATGAAGTACCAATATTGGATATCAATATCGGCCCAATATAGTTTCTATGTATTGGCCCAATACAGTTTTTCTACATTGGCCCAATAACAACATGTTGACATTTTACAATGAAGCACCAATATTGATTATCAATATCGGCCCAATATAGTTTCTCTATATTGGGCCAATAACAACATGTTGACATTTTACAATGAAGTACCAATATTGGATATCAATATCGGCCCAATATAGTTTTTCTACATTGGCCCAATAACAACATGTTGACATTTAACAATGAAGCACCAATATTGGTTATCAATATCGGATCAATATAGTTTCTGTGTATTGGCCCAATATAGTTTTTCTACATTGGCCCAATATCACCATGTTGACATTTTACAATGAAGTACCAATATTGGATATCAATATCGGCCCAATATAGTTTTTCTACATTGGCCCAATAACAACATGTTGACATTTTACAATGAAGTACCAATATTGATTATCAATATCGGCCCAATATAGTTTCTCAACATTGGGCCAATAACAACATGTTGACATTCTACAATGAAGCACCAATATTGATTATCAATATCGGCCCAATATAGTTTCTCTACATTGGGCCAACAACAACATGTTGACATTTTACAATGAAGCACCGATATTGGATATCAATATCGGCCCAATATAGTTTCTATGTATTGGCCCAATATAGTTTTTCTACATTGGCCCAATAACAACATGTTGACATTTTACAATGAAGCACCAATATTGATTATCAATATCGGCCCAATATAGTTTCTCTACATTGGGCCAATAACAACATGTTGACATTTTAAAATGAAGTGCCAATATTGGATATCAATATCAGCAACATTTTGTCATTGGCGCAATGTAGAGGATCTATATTAGGCCAATACATGTAAACTATATTGGACCAATACATATTGGTACTCCATTGTAAAATGTCAACATGTTGTTATTGGCCCAATGTAGAGAAACAATATCGGACCAATAAATGTACCATATTGGCCCAATATTGGACCAATACCGGTGTGCTACCTGGGATATAGACGAATACATATACCAAAACGCCTTTAAATAATCAAGAGATGACAGTTCCGATTTAAATGATTGATGGAAATTCTCAGAAAACTAAGTAAGACAGCGGGCGTTGATGACATCTAGTGACTGCTTCATACTTGATTTTTTTTGTAATAAATTGGAATAAATCGCGCTTAGTCCATCTATACCCTTCTTGGTGTTGATCGTCTGATCATGCTGTGCAATTCCCCTTAGCCATCTCCTTAGGAAACAGAACTGTGGATACATCCTAGAAAGAGAGTGAAGCCTAAAATTTATTCACCAAATGTACATGGATGATCTCAAATTATATAGGTCCAACGACGAGGAAATGAAAAATCTTTCGAAGATAATAATATCCTTTACAAAAACTGTTGGAATGGAGATTGGTGTGAATAAGTGTGCGGTTGTACATGTCATGGTGTACGGGAGGGTGAAGAACTAACGATTATGGAGGACGTAACAATATCTAGGTTAAGTGCGAGAGAGCATTATAGATATCTGGGAGTACAACAGGCTTTGGATATCAAAACTGCAGAAATGAAGACTATCTTTCGTGACCAGTACTTTTCACGGTTGAGGAGGGTGGTTCAGTCTCGGCTCAATTGGAACCAAATATGTTACAAATGTGTTTGAGAATATAAATCACAAATAGCCGAATACATATACCAAAATGCCTTTAAATCATCAAGAGATGAGAGTTTCGATTTAAATTATTGATGGAAATTCTCAGAAAACTAAGTTAGACAGCGTGCGCTGATGACATCAGGTGACGGCTTCATACTTGAATCTTTCTGTAATAAATTGGAATAAATCATGCTTATTCCATCTATATCCTTCTGATCGTGTGGTCATGCTGTGCAATTCTCCTTAGCCATCTCTTTAAGAAACATAAGTATGGATACATCCTAGAAAGAGAGCGAAACCTAAAAATCAGTCACCAAATGTACATGGATGATCTCAAATTATATGCGTCCAACGAGGAGGAAATGAAAAACCTTTTCAAGATAGTAACATCCTTTACAAAATCTGTTGGAATGGAGATTGACGTCGACAAGTGCGCGGTTGTACATGTCAGGAGAGGGAAAATACGGGAGGGTGAAGGACTAACGATTATGGAGGACGTTACAATACCTAGGTTAAGCGCGAGAGAGCATTATAGGTATCTGGGAGCACAACAGGCTTTGGATATAAAAACTGCAGAAATGAAGAATATCTTTCGTGGCCCGTACTTTTCACAGTTGAGGAGGGTGGTTTAGTCTCGGACCAATTCTAAAGCCATGTTTACTGCGGTGAATATCTGGGCCCTCCCGTGTTTGAAATACTCTTTTGGGATTATCAGGTGGACGGATGCGGAGTTGAAGACACTCGACATAAAAAACTCGAGCACTTCTCACTAGGCATGGAATACATCGTCCACATGCATCTTCTCGCCGTTTATATGTCGGTAGGCAGGAGGGAGGGCGAGGGCATTAGAACTTAGAGATCGTTCACAACAACACAATTGCAAGTATGAGAGATTGCTTTCATGATAGTCACTCACCTTTGCTGCAGGCTGTATGCCAATGTGATGAAAACCTGAACCTATCGAATCTGAGCAGCAGGGAGAGACTGAATCAGGATCTAAGAGTCGAGCAATTAGTGCGTGAGAGGGATGGTAAGGCACTACATGGAAGATACCCAGGAAGTCTGGAAAAAAATAACATCAATAAAAAGGAATCACTGACTTGGATACTTGTACCCGGAAACGGAGGGTAGATTCATTGCAATACAAGACCAAGTGGTTTCAACAAGATCTTGTATGAAGAACATCACTGGAAGGAAAATACCGACTGATGAGTGCAGGAAATGCTTGCAAGCCACGGAGTCCATACAACACATCACGTCCTCATGCTCTATTCTGGCCCCTCTAGACTACATGGAGTGGCATAACGCCATGGCGAGAATTTTCCATCAGGCCCTTGCTGAGAAAACAGGTCTGGTGAAGGGAATAGAAAATCCGTATAACTACCACCCAAGCACAGTGCTGGCAAACGAAGCACATAAATTCTATTGGGATATGGTCTTAGCGACTGATAAGCCCATACCACATAACAGACCGGATATGATGTTGTTCGACAAGAAAGAAAGAACTGCTACAATCATGGATGTAACTATCCTGGCCGATGACAACATCTCTAAGGCATTCAAGGACAAACTCACCAAGTACCAGGACCTCGCGTTCGAATTGAAGAGCATACACGCACTGCGATCAACATCGATTCTGCCCCTCATATTATCTACCAATGGATTGGTCGAGGCACACCTGGAGGAGAACACGCTAAGGCTGGGTCTGCAGAAATCACTGATAAGTACCACTGAAAAACAGGTCATTCTTGGAACAAGAAGAATAGTGTGGCGTTTTCTAAGTACCATTTGAGTGCACCTTGTCGGCAGAGTAGACCGGTATATTCGGAGAACCAACCCCGATAACGGTGAAGATTTAAAAAAAATTAAATAAAATGTGTATATATATATATATACCACGATCTGGTATTTGAGCTGAAAGAGATATATAACCTCAAATCGATATCCATTTTACCTCTTATCATCACAACCAACGGATTGGTAGAGAGCCATCTGGGAGTAAACACTTCTTGCCTGGAACTGAACGAGGATGTTTTCAGCAACGCACAGACGGAAGTAATCCTCTGGAAGACCAGAATAGTTCGAAGATTCCTTACAGCAACTTGAAATGCTTTGGCATCGCGAGAGCCCGGCATATTCAGCGAAACAACCCATAAACTGTGGTAAAAAAATATATATAAACTAAGGTTGTGGCAGGTAGTAAGTAGGCCAGATACGAAGAGGCCACATTCTGAAGATACTTGTATATGTTTTAAATTTGGAATACAACCCACCTGAAATCAAACCATGCTGTTTTTCTGTAGCTTGAACATGTCCATTATTTTTTGTTCTGTTATAATCCCCTCAAAAACCTCAGAAAATACATTCTAGATCCAGATGAATTCATAACTGAATAATTGCCTATGGATACAGTACCAGTAGTACCTACTGTTTTTGGGAATTTCAATGTTTGAAATGAAGGGTATACGGGGTGCCCAATATTCAAATATCGCCAAGTTAGATGTTACAATTAAATATCTTCTTTGAGCGAGTCCTGGATTTTGTACTTTACTTCTGAAATATAATTGACAAACCTAGAATATGGCGTATTTAAGCTAATCAATGGAATCATCATATTCCTGTAATGTGAATCGAATGTTCTACACTCATGTAGATTATTGTTAGTTAATAATTCAAATATTATATAGTTATTATATTGACGATCATTTGACGGATTCTTTTTCAGCACATGAGGTGGGACTAGCAAATTTACAAGTCGCGTCTGAAGGATATGTAATCTCTAATTCTGTAATTTTTGAATATAAACTCCATCCCCGAGAACAACGATCATCCGCACCAGAAATGAAAGTGGAGAAATCTACTGACAATCTCCTCAAATTCACACTCCTCCAACGATTAGAAGCCATGGACGATCGCCTTCAAGTCAAGGAGGAACCTGCAGATACTTATGGCGTGGTAATTTTTTCAATTTAAAATAGATTTCTTAAAAAGGACTGACCTGAAGTCAGGAGCTTTTGGCACACTATCCATTGTCTATTCACGTCTAATACGAAGTCGATCGAGCTGAAATTCCGTAATCGATTGTAAAATGGTGGCTCGAAGGTATGCATATGCATAGATATTCTTTTTCAAATTTAAGATTTTATAAAGGTCGACTTTTCATTTTGATATGATTGATGAAATTGAGTCCAGCAGATCATTCGATCATTCCCTTACCGTTGGTATTTGTATTCTTCATATCTGAAATAAGTTCTTTTAACACTCTCGCGTGATGGCAGGAGCCTAAGCACGCTCGTTCATTCATTGAACATAGAATTTCATGGTTATTATATGTGATCAAAGATTTAATATCGGCATATACTGGATATCGTTGTCTTTGTTTGATACAAGTGACAGTTTACAATAATGGTCTATTAGACAGGGTGTTTCAAAAAAGGTGATCGCGTCTCTAGGATAGATAGAAAACTAAAAAATTTTTGTGGTTTGTTTAGTAAAAAAAAAATCGTTACGCCATCTGTATTCAAGATACTACTGACAACATTGTAATGAAATATTGTACGATTATGTTCTGGAAGCTGATACATGCAATAAATTTGTTTTTATGTCTGACTCTCATAGAGGGCGCTAGTTATACGGTTCGTACCAAGTAGTATTGAACATAACTTTTTTAATATTAGATTTACTAAGCAAAATTTCAAGTGAACTTAAATATCATTTAATTTCACACCAAAAAGGTACTCTCGATACTCTGTACCGTTTTCGGAATATTTTGATTTGAAAATTATGAAGTAATAAGCGATGCTGAGTTTGCCATGGAAAACTGTCATTCATTGATAGTTGTGACGTTGAGTCAACAATAATTACATTTCTGAATCCTTGTTTTTTGTTGAATTAAATATTGTTAATCAAAATGTACTCAAATTTCAGATAAACTAACATGTTATTAACCTTAGGCATTACGAATTTTTTTTATTGAGCAAACCCCAAATATTTTTCAGATGGAGTTACCTTTTTTTTAAATACCCTGTATGGAGATGTGTCGACATTCAAAGAAGGTTATTTTCTGATGCAGGATTTCAATCGAGTTCAGAGAATTTGTCAAAGTAAAGGAGTCTATTGATATTTTTCAGTGATCCAAAATAATATAAATATACAAGGTGATTCAAAACTCGAGGTGAAATATTAAGAGAATTTATAGCCCAAGCAGTCATCCATCCGAGTATTGAACAAAACATTTCTATTCATAGGATCCTAACAAAATTTCGCACAAATCTTCATGGTCGTATTCTCCAAATAATATTCACGTTTGTATCCCTTCAGATCAGAATTTTATTAGGTTACAGGAAAAACAAAATTTCTCATGGCTATGACTCCGATTCTGCAGATTTTGCCCATTAACAAACCATAACCTAAACATTTATGTCACAAACCTACCCCAGTATTGCATACATATACATAACATTGATGGAATACTAAGTAACCATTAAAAGATACCGTGGAAGGTATATTATTTATTGAAACAATGAAATTTTATTGAGTCAATATGGATTGGGATCAAGCATTCTTTATTAAATGGTTCCACTCTGAGTTTTTTCCCCCAAGCTCTAAAAAATACATATAAAAGTAGTTAGAGCTATACGGTTTCTGGCTCAAATGTGACCATAACCTTACTTATTTGTTTTCGCGGTTAGAATGATGATTGACGCCATGACAGTTGAAACTATCACAGCGCCATCTTGGTGGACGGAATTTTTCAGAAGCTTTTGTGAAGGGACGTAGAAATTTATGAAAAAGTTCTAGGAGACGACGGGATTCGAACCCGTAATATTAACCAAGGAGCAACAGGCACTAACCTTAAGAGGTACCTTTTTGGCCCCACAACAATCGCAGGTATATGACCCTTTGCTTTGTGCGTCTCAGGGGCCCTTTTTCAGGTAATTAATATGATTTGAATTTTCAGCATCTCTAGGTGATAGGAATTATTCTATCAGTCATATGAAGTTTGATGCATTAGGTACTAGATCCTTTTTTCGAATTATTATTGAGGGCATTTATCGTTTATAAGAAAGAGAATACCAGGGATTATCTGAATCGATAATTTGGTGATTTTCAGCAGACACATTGTGAAGCACTGACGTGATGTCAGGAGCTTTTGCGCGCATTGTCCATTCTCCTGTATTGGAATTGGATTGTTAATTGGGACTCGTATCGCTCTCAGGGACGTTCAGGTTATTCTAATAGTAAAATGAAATTGTCATATGAAGTTTGATGCATGAGTCGCAGGTACTAGATCCTTTTTTCGGATTATTATTGGGGAGGCATTTATCGTTTATTTGAAAGGGAAAACATGGATTATTTGTGAATCTTTTGGTTTACGCGGTCGAGAAATATAACTATGGGGGATGATTGTGCGGTTTTCAAAATTTGTTGTCATAACGAGTAAAATCGATGGAAAGCGTGTTTGTCAGCAAGCTGGGTGTACGGATTTGAAACATCCTAATGAACCAGAGTGAAATAGACGAAAGTTTTTATTCAAATTCTTTATATTCAAGGCAACAGTTATTAACAAATAAGCTTTTCCCAAAGGAGACTGCACGGGTTCAGGCTCAATTTCGGCGATTCTTATGTGTAAATTCCTATGAGGATTTCTAAGCTCGATTTTAGCAAAAATGGTTCCTTTCGAAATTTCTTTCAACATAACATGAATATATGTAATAGTAAAATGATATTTGATTTTTTTTTTGATGATTTCTCAGCATCTCTAGATGATTGGAAAATTATAACTGAAATACCTACATGTTCTTCACAGCAATCGCACCCTTGTCTCCATGCAATACTTTTTCAACCAAATAAACATCATGCTGCTTTGTTTTTAGCAATTCTTCTTGATAGAAAGCACAACTTATTGGCCTACCGGTAAAGTAGGTAACTCACTGGGTAGGTAAGTTGCACTTTTGTGATTTTAAATAGTTCAGTAGTCCGTTGATACCCTTTTGTGAAAACGTGTCTAAATTTACGTACAATATCACCCTTCTGAAATTTACGAGGTTATGCTATTTTTATGTGACTGTAGGCTAATTTACATATGTCGTTCTTTGTATTAACGTCACGGGGTTTCATGCCAATAGTTCAATGTTTTTTATTATTATACTCATTTTACCACATCATGAAGGATCCATCGATATGTTCCACTGATTTTTTTTTTGTAAAGCAGCTCTTTCAACGTTCTTATAACCAACTCCACTATCGCAGCTTTCTTGTCACTATACGTATTATAGTCGGTTGAAAAATTCATTTCCTTGATCAGATTGCAAGTTGGTAGGTGCCATGCTTGAGGATATCGAGAAAAGCCACTTCTTCACCAGTTTTCCTTTTCAATGCTTGAGCCCATATGAATTTAGAAAAGCAATCAATTACAACGAGAACTAACATTACTTGTGGCAAGCTATCCTAAATGCATTGGAGGTTGTATACATTTGATTTGGCAGTGAGCTAACATAACAACAGATGTATTGGGTGGTTGTATACGAACATACGAACAAATTCCATTTTTGAGGTATTATGGATACTTTAACAGAACATATGAGACATATTTTCTGTCATTTCAACGTAAGTACAATTGTTTTCGAAAAAAAAACTTTGGGTACTCGACATTTTGGAACATAGTTGAGTTCAAAAATATTGAATATTTGCTTGGCACTGAGACATAATATGCTAAAAGTGAAATTTTGAATTCTTACTATCTGGAAAGATTACAGGAAAGATTGTACATTTGACCTTATTGTATTGTCATCGCTTCACTAAATAGTCACAATATTTGGATGAAAATGAATCCTATTTACGCAAAAATTCTCAAACGTATTAGAGGATTGACATTTATGATAAAATAAAAATCTCATATTCAGAAGGACTATAATTTTTGATTTTGTTCACATTGAGACGGATTGTTTTATTGTATTTTCCAAAATTAATCTTATTTTTTCAGATACTGTATTGTAGCCAAATTATTTTTGGTATATTTATTGCCCAATAACCAGAAGAAAGGTTAATTATAGAAATGTGTTGGTGAACGTGACAGTCGGGTATGAGCATCTTCTTCAAATATCCCAATTTAACGTCGGCATGGGTACAAAGGCAATGGCATATTTATTTGACAGAGTGAATGATGGTGTGCTAACTTGACCGCATACCTTTATGAAACCCGGGCATGTGGTTTTTTCTAACCATTGATGGGATCTATTGTATTGGATATTGGGTGGAAACAATTTATGTCATATTTATTGCATGTTGGGGTGATTTTTCGGATTTTGCTGAGCCAATAGTGTGTCATAATACATTTTTGATAGTAATACGAAATGTAACTCTCATTTATTTTTTCGTTGTAAAATTGGTTAACAAATATATCATGAATATGTAAGTCATCAAGAGGTTGGCGTCATTTAAAACATTTGATTCCCATGGTGTGATTGGATAGATGCTCAATTGTTACTTCAAACGATAAAGAGAAGGAACTTCAATCGAGCCCTTTTTCAGGTATCTTTTGCTTACGACGAATACCTTCATGAATCTTTAAAAGTTGAAATGAAGGCGTTTTCAT
Source organism: Halyzia sedecimguttata (assembly GCA_937662695.2). Lineage (NCBI taxonomy): Eukaryota > Metazoa > Arthropoda > Insecta > Coleoptera > Coccinellidae > Halyzia > Halyzia sedecimguttata. The sequence goes on from OW569414.2 coordinate 56,170,883, forward strand.
TTCAGCTTTCCAAAACTGTTCAGCATGGAGGATTAAGCTATAAAGTCGTTGGTGATCATATTCATTAGAGTAAAATCGATAGGAGAATTAGTTTTTCACGCTCACAATTTTCGAGATATTAAGAAAAAATCCTATTGTGATGAGGAACTTGTTGAGATTTAAATATATGAAAAACAGGCCTGGTCAGTGGATATCAAATGAGAAGGTGTGATTTTGAAACATTATCATCTGGCTGATGCTTGAGATGCTGTATTGAGAACGATCAGCATGTTTGATATAGGGGCATGACTTGGTTATGAAGGGAGGGGCGACGATGAATTGTGGTATTTCCAATATACACAGGATTGCAGTAAATATGTGGAGGAAGATACGACGTATGATATTGAAGATGCAGAGAGAGAGACTGCGATGGATACTGAATTTAATAACAAATCAGCTTTTCACAATTATTAGCGCGTCTTCTTGACATAATGGATAGTGTTGATCATTATTCATTTCCTTTAATTTCGAGTTATTCTGATGAACGATGCTTAGATAATTTAAGATAATTTGTAATGAAAAATTTGAGATTAGTTGCCATTTTTTATTTTAAAAAAGCAGTTCTTTAGATATGATCATAATACTTTTCCTAATAAATAACTTCAGTTATTCGAAGTTGCCAAATATTGTATTCGATCAAAAGTATCTACAGTGCATTTTTTGGCATGCAGCAAGCATAGCTCGTCAAGTATATTACTGAAATGAAGCCAATATCATTAACTTTATGAAGACTTTGTGTTGGATACCTTGTGTGTCCAGGGATCTCTTATATATGTTGGTGTGCAGACTCTTTGAATAGTTTTTCCTAATGTGATCAACACTCATATGGTCATGGAATTTATCATTAAAGCATCGTTTCGTATATTCATGTGTCTGCCCAAATTATTGTTTTTCACAAATGCTGTAGGTATAAATTCTGATGATATATAAAAATGAGACTGATGAATATACGCGTTAAATACTGTTTATATCCACTATATACATATTTATAGCTGTTTTATATACGTTTTGCATTCACTTTATAACTGAATATGTATCCATTCATGAATCTCAGAACGCACTCCATATCAGCTTTGTATAATGACAAAGTAATATATTCATGAAATTCTACGGTCGTAATAGAACAGTCCAAGCACAATCATAACAATCTATACACATTCTTTATAGAAATTCAATAGAACACAGGAACAAAATTTGCCATATTTATTTGTGTATTTTCGTAGACATTCGAGTATCTTCGTATAGATTCGTACATCTTCGTATACAGTCATGAATCAATCAATTTTGCTGAGGAGTATCAATACATGTATTCGTTTTATAGTTTGGATATATGTATACACTCATGCATTTTGTCGTACTTCATATGAATTCATCACGAACAAGATGGAAGAACATGCGAATTTTATGATGATTTAGGATGAATATACAACCTACATACATACGTAACAAAGAAAAAGATGGAAAAACACGCGTCAAGCGTGTAGCCATTATCATTAACTTTATGAAGGATAGCTTTCTTCATGCAGCATCTCAAGCGTACTTTATATATGTTTTGCAACCGCTTTATGTACAGTTTATATCAGTTTTGTGTATTTTCGTAGACATTCGGGTATCTTCGTATACATTCGAGTATCTTCGTATACATTCGAGTATCTTCGTATACATTCGTACATCTTCGTATACATTCAAATCAATAAATTCTGCATAGGAGTATCAAGACTTGTTGTTTATATCAATTTTGTGTATTTTTCCTAGACATTCGAGCATCTTCGTAAACATTCGTGCATCTTCGTATACCTTCATGAATCTAACAGTTTAGCATAGGAGTATCAAGACATGTATTCGTATTATAGTTTGGATATATGTATACAATCATGCATTTTTGTCATACTTCATATGAATTAATCACGAAAAAGATGGAAGAACATGCGAATTTGATGATGATTTAGGATCAATATACAACTTACATACATACGTAACCAAGATAAAGATGGAAAAACATGCATCAAGCGTGTAGCCATTATCATTAACTTTATGAAGGATAGCTTTCTTCATGCAGCACCTCAAGCGTACTTTATATATGATTTGCAACCACTTTATGTACAGGTTATATCAGTTTTGGGTATTTTCGTAGACATTCGAGCATCCTCGTATACATTCGTACATATTCGTATATAGTCATGAATCAATCAATTTTGCTGAGGAGTATCGAGACTTGTTGTTTATATCAATTTTGTGTATTTTTCCTAGACATTCGAGCATCTTCGTTTACATTCGTGCATCTTCGTATACCTTCATGAATCTATCAGTTTAGCATAGGAGTATCAAGACATGTATTCGTATTATAGTTTGGATATATGTATACACTCATGCATTTTTGTCGTACTTCATATGAATTAATCACGAAAAAGATTGAAGAACATGCGAATTTGATGATGATTTAGGATGAATATACAACCTACATACATACGTAACCAAGAAAAAATGGAAAAACAAGTGTCAAGCGTGTACCCATTATCATTAACTTTATGAAGGATAGCTTTCTTCATGCAGCATCTCAAGCTTACTTTATATATGTTTTGCAACCACTTTATGTACAGTTTATATCAGTTTCTGTGTATTTTCATAGACATTCGAGTATCTCCGTATACATTCGTACATCTTCGTATAGTCATGAATCAATCAATTTTGCATAGGGGTATCAAGATTTGTTGTTTATATCCATTTTTCCTAGATATTCAAGCATCTTCGTATACATTCGTGCATCTTCGTATACCTTCATGAATCTATCAGTTTAGTATAGGAGTATCAAGACATGTATTCGTTTTATAGTTTGGATATATGTATACACTCATGCATTTTTGTCGTAGTTCATATGAATTCATCATGAAAAAGATGGAAGAACATGCCAAATTTGATGATGATTTAGGATGAAAATACAATCTACATACAGACGCAACCAAAGAAAAAGATAGAAAAACATGCGATTTTACAGATTATTCAAGGTCAATATACAGTGGAAGATACGTCATGTCGATTCCATTACAGATGTATCAAGAATATATCTAGACTTGTACAATTTATTTGAGCAACTACTTTGGCGCGCCAAAATAGTTGCTGTATCATTCAGGAAGCTAAGGCACAGCACTGTTAATTTTTGCCCTGACAGTGAATGTCGTCCACTAGCGTTGGTGTTGAAACACTTCTGTATGTTAATTTTATCATTCGTTATATCGGAATATCATTATTATCAACTTTCATCATCCCTAATACCATTTTTTTGTTAACCCTAGTAATTTCATAAGGATTATCCCCCCAAGCGTAATCGGATGTATTGTCGTATGTATGTCAATCTCTTCTCAATATTCCATATTGGGTCTTTGGACAATTCATAAAAACTAACGCGTGAATAGCAAGATTTTCTTTGGAATGGAAGTACCCGAGTCATCTATCACAAATACATTTCTGCACCCTGTGTTTACTCAAATAAATTGCACAAGTCTAGATATATTCTTGATACATCTGTAATGGAATCGACCTGACGTATCTTCATCTGTATATTGACCTTGAATAATCTGTAAAATCGCATGTTTTTCTATCTTTTTCTTTGGTTGCGTATGTATGTAGGTTGTATATTCATCCTAAATCATCATCAAAGTTGGCATGTTCTACCATCTTTTTCATGATGAATTCATATGAACTACGACAAAAATGCATGAGTGTATACATATATCCAAACTATAAAACGAATACTAGTCTTGATACTCCTATGCTAAACTGATAGATTCATGAAGGTATACGAAGATGCACGAATGTATACGAAGATGCTTGAATATCTAGGAAAAATACACAAAATGGATATAAACAACAAGTCTTGATACTCCTAAGCAAAATTGATTGATTCATGACTATATACGAATATGTACGAATGTATACGAAGATACTCGAATGTCTACGAAAATACACAAAACTGATATAAACTGTACAATGTACATAAAGTGGTTGCATATCATATATAAAGTAAACTTGAGATGCTGCTTGAAGAAAGCTATCCTTCATAAAGTTAATGATAATGGCTACACGCTTGACGCATGGTACTCCATCTTTTTCTTGGTTACGTATGTATGTAGGTTGTATATTCATCCTAAATCATCATCAAATTCGCATGTTATTCCATCTTTTCTGTGATTAATTCATATGGAGTGCTACAAAAATGCATGAGTGTATACATATATCCAAACTATAATACGAATACATGTCTTGATACTCCTATGCTAAACTGATAGATTCATGAAGGTGCACGAATGTAAACGAAGATGCTCGAATGTCTAGGAAAAATACACAAAATTGATATAAACAACAAGTCTCGATAATCCTAAGCAAAATTGATTGATTCATGACTATATACGAATATGTACGAATGTATACGAAGATGCTCCAATGTCTACGAAAATACACAAAACTGATATAAACTGTACATAAAGTGGTTGCAAATCATATATAAAGTACGCTTGAGGTGCTGCATAAAGAAAGCTATCCTTCATAAAGTTAATGATAATGGCTACACGCTTGACGCATGTTTTTCCATCTTTTTCGTGATGAATTCATATGAGGTACGACAAAAATGCATGAGTGTATACACTATACATATATCCAAACTATAAAACGAACACATGTCTTGATACTCCTATGCTAAACTGATAGATTCATGAAGGTATACGAAGATACTCGAATGTCTACGAAAATACACAAAACTGATATAAACTGTACATAAAGTGGTTGCAAAACATATATAAAGTAAGCTTGAGATGCTGCATGAAGAAAGCTATCCTTCATAAAGTTAATGATAATGGCTACACGTTTGACGCATGTTTTTCCATCTTTTTCTTGGTTACGTATGTATGTAGGTTGTATATTCATCCTAAATCATCATCAATTTCGCATGTTCTTCCATCTTGTTTATGATGAATTCATATGAAGTACGACAAAAATGCATGAGTGTATACATATATCCAAACTATAAAACGAATACATGTCTTGATACTCCTCAGCTAAATTGATTGATTCATGACTGTATACGAAGATGTACGAATCTATACGAAGATACTCGAATGTCTACGAATATACACAAATAAATATGGCAAATTTTGTTCCTGTGTTCTATTTAATTTCTATAAAGATTGTGTATAGATTGTTATGATTGTGCTTGGACTGATCTATTACGACCGTAGAATTTCATGAATATATTACTTTGTCATTAAGCAAAGCTGATGTGTAGTGCGTTCTGAGATTCATGAATGGATACATATTCAGTTATGAAGTGAATGCAAAACGTATATGAAACAGCTATAAAAATGTATATAGTGGATATAAAGAGTATTTTACTCGTATACTCATCAGTCTCATTTCTATATATCAACGGAATTTATACCTTCAGCATTTGTGTAAAACAATAATTTGGGCAGACACATGAATATACGAAACGATGCTTTAAGGAAACACAATCAAGAATCATGATAAATTCCATGACCATATGAGTGTTGATCACATTAGGGAAAACTATTCAAAGAGTCTGCACACCAACATATATAAGAGATCCCAGGACACACACGAGAGGTATCCAACACAAAGGCAACATAGTTGACGAGCTATAATTGCTGCATGCCAAAAAATGCACTGTAGATACTTTTGATCGAATACAATATTTGGCAACTTCGAATAGCTGAAGTTATTTATTAGGAGAAGTATTATGATCATATCTAAAAAACTGCTCTTTTAAAATAAAAAATGGCAACTAAACTCAAATTTTTCATTACAAATTATCTTAAATTATCTAAGCATCGTTCATCAGAATAACTCGAAATTAAAGGAAATGAATAATGATCAACACTATCTATTATGTCAAGAAGACGCGCTAATAATTGTGAAAAGCTGATTTGTTAATAAATTCAGTATCCATCGCAGTCTCTCTCTCTGCATCTTCAATATCATACGTCGTATCTTCCTCCACATATTTACTGCAATCCTGTGTATATTGGGAATACCACAATTCATCGTCGCCCCTTCCTTCATAACCAAGTCATGCCCCTATGTCAAACATGCTGATTACTTCTCAATACAGCATCTCAAGCATCAGCCAGATATTAAGTTTCAAAATCACACCTTCTCATTTGATATCCACTGACCAGGCCTGTTTTTCATATATTTAAATCTCAACAAGTTCCTCATCACAATAAGATTTTTTCTTAATATCTCGAAAATTGTGAGCGTGAAAAACTAATTCTCCTATCGATTTTACTCTAATGAATATGGTCACCAACGACTTTATAGCTTAATCCTCCATGCTGAACATTTTTGTAAAGCTGAAATGAAAACGTCTTTATTTCAACATTTAAAGATTCATGAAGGTATTCGTCGTAAGCAAAAGATACCTGAAAAAGGGCTCGATTGAAGTTCCTTCTCTTTATCGTTTGAAGTAACAATTGAGCATCTATCCAATCACACCATGGGAATTAAATGTTCAAAATGACGCCAAGCTCTTGATGACTTACATATTCATGATATATTTGTTAACCAATTTTACAAAAAAATAAATGAGAGTTACATTACATTTAATTACAAGGAAATGAATATTCACACATTAAGCAGAAAATTAACGGTCGAAAATGAAAAACCACTGCTATATTGGGTGTTTCAAGTAAAATGACACCCCAAGATATTCTCCACATAGTAAAACCGTTGCGAAAGGATCACCGCTTCTCTACAGGGTGTTTGTCAACTCCGAAACGGCTTGACCGATTATGATGAAACTTTGTGTGTGGGTATTTCGGCCGATCTCAAAGTGAGTCACATTCACAATTGGACCCAGTTGGTGGCGGAACAATCGGTTCACAGAAACTCAAAGATGGCAGTACCGATTTTGATGAAACTTTATTCTTCATTCGTTTGTGTTAGAAAATATTCTTTCGAGGCATACATCGTTGAAAATAAACCATTACTATACATGGTGTTCCTTTTCTCACGACATCGATTATTTTCGAATGTAAGCGTTTTAAGTTAAATGTCACCTCGAGATGTCTATCGTGAAGAGAATTCTCAGCATCGTTAAACCATTGCGAATGGATGAGGATAAGGATAACCGCTACTATACAGGGTGTTTTTAAAAAAAATGTCAACTCCGAAACGGCTTGACCGATTTTGATGAAATTTTGTTTGTATGTTTCCGTGGGTCATAGCATCCGGTAGGTGGCGCTGATGATGCTCTATAGGAACTCAGAAATGGCTCGACCGATTTTGACAAAACATTGTATGGGTGTTTGAGTGTGTCTCAGGGTCACAATAGATAACCGGTAGGTGGCGCTGTATTCGGTTTATAGAAACTCAAGAACGGCTGAACCGATTTTGATAAAGCTTTGTGTGTGTATCTGAGTATGGTTCAAGTCCGCAATATATCCCGGTAGGTGGCGCCGCAATCGGTCTATAGAAACTTAGAAATGGCTCTATCGGAAAAATGTGGATCTATTGCTAGGTAGATCTGCCAGCTCATCTGAATCCCAAAATATGGACTGCTGGCTACTAGTTTACTTTACTAACGCCAAGATCTCGGGATCACAGAGAGAAGTCAAAAGAGATTTTTTCCTCGAGGAGGTCGATATTTTCGATTGTTTCGTCGGTTATTCGAGGGGCGAGGGGGGATTCGAGGTGTAAACGGGAAAGAGAAAAGACGAAATTTTCTCCGGGTATTTTTTAAAAAATCGTAAATTCGGGCGTAATCGTCCTTTTCGGCCAAAGGTGCAAATCGGTATGGGAGAGATCTGGCGAGGATGCGACGCTCGAAAAGGTATTTCGTCGGGGTCCGAAAGACGAGATTCGTAGGTAGTCCGTAACGAATCTCGATTTTTGATAAAACGTTTTCTTTTTCCGTAAAAAGATCGCAAACTTTGACATATTTTGAAAACCTCGGTGAAATGTGACATTTATACCGGTTCGGCTTCGCTCGACTGACTTCGGGTCCGCTATTAAGGCAAAATGTGGATGATTTGTTTCGGCCACAGATGATAGAAACTTCTGTCAGCTTGAATTTACGATGTTTTCTTTCCGAATGAGCGGCGTTAAATGTCAAATAGAACTCGAATTTCGAACGGAATTTGTCGAAAACCTTGGATTTACGAAGATAAATGTCTAGAAATATGAACGAGTCGCTGATTTCGAGCGATCGCATGACAGAATTTGTGATATTCGAGAAATAATGTGTTCTATCAAATTCTAAGTTGAAATGACTGGGTAGGTACCTACCTCAAAAACGGCTCGACCAATTTCGATGATACTTTGTGTTGTGTTGTGTTGTGTATATCGTTGAAAATAAACCATTACTATACAGGGTGTTCTTTTTTTCACGGCACAATTTTACACGATTGAATTGATTCGTGCCACAAACAAACCGTTATCTAAATAGGAATCTTGGATGTATATTTGAGAAATCTCCATACAGGGTGTTTTTCTTTTAACGTCAATTGCAACTTGCTGCTTTTCACGACAATTCGTACTATTGTATTCAATTATGATAAAAGATAAACTTTCGGGACCTACATCGTTGAAAATAAACCATTACTATACAGGGTGTTCTTTTTCTATCGGCACAATATTACGCGATTGGTTTGACTTGTGCCACAAACAAAGCGTTATTCAAATAGGAACCTTGGATGGATTCATATAATATATATTTCAGAAATCTCTATACAGGGTGTTTTTCTTTTAATCAATCAATCACAACTTGCTGCTTTTCACGAAGAATCGTACTATTGTATTCAATTGTGATAAAAGAAATGCTTTCGGGACCTAAATCCTTGAAAATAAACCATTACTATATAGGGTGTTCTTTTTCTATCGGCACAATATTACGCGATTGATTTGATTTTTGCCACACTCAAAGCGTTGTTCAAATAGGAACCTTGGATGGATTCTTATAATATATTTTTCAGAAAACTCCATGCAGGGTGTTATTCTTTTAACGTCAATCACAACTTGCCACTCTTCACGACAAATCGTACTATTGTATTCAATTGTGATAAAAATGATAAACTTTCAGGACCTACGTCGTTGAAAATAAACCATTACTATACAGAGTGTTCTCTTTCTACCGGCACAACATTACGTGATTGATTTGATTTTTGCCACAAACAAAGCGTTATCTGAATAGGAACCTTGGATGAATTCTCATAATATATTTTGCAGAAATGTGTATACTCCATTCACATTTATAAAGTCTCCCGGTTGGCCATGAAAATTTGACACATTTCACCATGTATATTTTGAAAATGTTAGGTTATAGTCATTTTCCCGTCAGATAACTACGCAACGTTGTCCTCTCTACATAGAAGTCCTAGTAATTACGTATTTTCACAATGTGAATTTACTTCGGAAAAATAATGAATTTGAGAAGATATTATGTGAATTCAAAAATTCCACAGTCCTGGCGACTGTAGAAGAAAATTTTTCCTCTGTTGTTACTGGAAAAATTGCACTTAAATAAACTGGTTGGAAAAATCAATTATGCTATTTTCTTGTATGGAAATCAAGAATCAAGTGTTGGAATTTTATTGAAAAGTAATGGATAGAGTACTCCTTTACTTTGTGATAGTTCATTTGAAAAAAGAATAAAAGTACCTGAATAACCCGGCAGGCAAACTTCTGAACGAACAGACGTACCTATGGAATTCCCCACTTTTCGAAATTCTCAAGGAATAAGCCTACAGAAGACATTCAAATACTTTGTTGCACAACTTGAAATACACCAGTTTCAAAATGTAGTAGTACTAAGAAACCTGAGTCATTCTTATAGTAGAGTTCAAACCGGGCTCTATCGTGTCACCCCGTGGGACCTTCATTGCTAAAATGTATAGACCCCTGGGTATCATTCTCCATACCCTTACAATGTAAATTCAACTGGTCGTCAAAAAATCGTCGTGTGCAGGAAGGGGTGGGGGGAATTTTTCCAAAAATTGACAAAAAATTTTTTTCTGTTCATGGTCATCTATATACCGTGAACATCACTCACACAAACTTCTGTTGAAATATACGATTCAGAAATATTTTTTATTAATTGTCAAAAAAGTCGGATACAATGCTCTTAAATGGAATTCCTTAAGATATAAACGCTTGCCCTGAACACCCATATTAACTATTATGTTCCACTCGGTTTTACTCGAGATCTGTTAGGATTATCGAAAAAATGCTTTATATGAAAGGTCTGCTCCGAAAACCGACGATTCAGATGCTTCTTTCAAAATTACAATAGGTAGAATAGTTTCGTCACAAAATAAGAAATTGTGTTATTAACTCCCATTAACCGAAACCGAACCTGGAGACGCTAGTAAGGCGCAATTTGTAGCGTTAGTCCATGTTAGTGGCGACCTTATGGATTTGAGCTTTGATCTATGCACATAAGGTTCGTTATATCTATCCGACCAACTTTACAGTACTATTCCTGCGTGCCTTCAGAACGCATTTTGAAGATATTGTTTAAATTCCTAATTTTTTATATATATGAGAATTTTACATAATATTCATATATATTTGATTTAATTTTGTTAATTCGTTAATAAATATGCAAATATGCGAGTTCAAACTTATATTCATTACTTCATAAATCAATTTTGTGACGTTATATTAACACATTTTTGAAATCATCGTTCATTCTCATTAGTAGTAACAAGATTTCCTGAATCCTAGACCAAAAATCTAAAAAAAGAATTAAGAAGGTATATAGTTGGTATCTATGATATTTTGGGCCTAAAAATTTCTTACATGTCATGATTCATCTAATTCAACTATCACCATCACATGAAGAATCATCAAGGGAAGGAAGATTTGAAAAATTTGAAGTACTCGTATTTGCACATGTTTTTGGGCCATACATTTGCAGGAGCCAATACACGGAATTTGTTTTCTTTTACAGGAACACATTCATCCTGTGCAATCTGAAATGAGAATTTCCATTTCATAATAGTAATTTTTCGGCAACCGTCCGGGAAGTGCCCACTTCCCGGACGCTTTTTCTTTGAGAAAGAAGCATTTCCCGGCCTAGTCCGGGAAGTACGTAGGTACTTCCCGGACTAGGCCGGAACAATCACGCCGTTTTGGTCATTGTAAATATGAAAATCTTGGTAGGTATATTTCTGATAAATGAAGTTTCCATAGCACTGAGAAAACGGCTGACAGTTCATATAAAATTAGTTGTCAACATGTGATATTTTCTGTTCTGTTTAATTTGAATAAGATTCAAAATATATAAATAGAAATGTGTCGTCTTATTGATTTGTTATTCTACACGGTTGCCGAAAAAATATTGTACGCAACACGCCCGAAAAAGGTTTTTTTGGACTCATAGACTTCCAGGACTCGCTTACGCTCGTCCTAGAATTTTGTCTATTCGTCAAAAAAAACCCTATTTTCCGGACTTGTTACGTAATAGTAATTTACGTAACAAGTCCGGAAAATAGGGTTTTTTTGGACGAATAGACAAAAAGAAGACTAGAAGTCTATGAGTCCAAAAAAACCTTTTTCGGGCGTGTTGCGTACAATATTTTTTCGGCAACCGTGTAGAATAACAAATCAATGAGACGACACACTTCTTTTTTATATATTTTGATTCTTATTCAAATGAAACAGAACAGAAAATATCACATGAGCAAATTGTTGACAACTAATTTTATGTGAACTGTCAGCCGTTTTCTCAGTGCTATGGTAACTTCATTTATTAAAAATATACCTACCAAGATTTTCATATTTACAATGACCAAATCGACGTGATTCTTCCGGCCTAGTCCGGGAAGTACGTACTTCCCGGACTAGGCCGGAAAATGCTTCTTTCTCAAAGAAAAAGCGTCCGGGAAGTGGGCACTTCCCGGGCGGTTGCCGAAAAATAATATTTACGGAGCTGATATTCGAAATAATATTTACCTTTCCTACAACTGCAGTTGCTAAGGATAGATGTTTCCTTAGGTAGGATTGGCATCGTCGTTAATTTTGGCAGAAGTTTTCCATTTTCTACATACCACCCACTAAATATAGGATCCGGTAAAGATGGTCATGGTACATTACTATTGATCCAAATTTTTGTTGGGTAATGGACTCGAAGGCTGTGTTGTCTCAAACTATCCAATGTTGGAGGTAATTTACTTATGGATCTTGAAGAAGCTATAATATTCCCCTGAGCCTGTTGATACATTTCACATTTTCGTTTGTCGTATACAGATGGATTTCAAATTCAACAATATCATTGAATACTTATTCTCTCAAATTCTCAAAATCTTGAAAGTTCACTCTGCAGTATCTGCTCAGAATCTTCATCAATTTTCATTCTTTTCGTACCTTCTTCGACATTTTGACCGAATGAAGATGCAAAGATGAGCGTAATGTGACTAACTTCATACCAATAATGTTGTAACTCAAGAACCATTCATCCATTCTATAGTACTATTTTCAGTTTATCCCACTGTTCCTCCTGCAGCTTTGGAATTTTTGTTGATATGCTCTAGCGCCTGATCTACAGAAAGTTGGTTAAAATTCCCAATCAAACATTTAATGACAAAATACCTATTTTTGAATTCATCATGTACTTCCGGTGCCATGTTTGAAAGTATTCAATGATATTGTTAAATTTGTAATCTGTCTGTATACGACAAACGAAAATGTGAAATGTATCAACAGGCTCAGGGGAATATTATAGCTTCTTCAAGATCCATAAGTAAATTACCTCCAACATTGGATAGTTTGAGACAACACAGCCTTCGAGTCCATTACCAAACAAAAATTTGGATCAATAGTAATGTACCATGACCATCTTAACCGGATCCTATATTTAGTGGGTGGTATGTAGAAAATGGAAAACTTCTGCCAAAATTAACGACGATGCCAATCCTACCTAAGGAAACATCTATCCTTAGCAACTGCAGTTGTAGGAAAGGTAAATATTATTTCGAATATCAGATCCGTAAATATTCTTTATGAAACGGAAATTCTCATTTCAGATTGCACAGGATCAATGTGTTCCTGTAAAAGAAAACAAATTCCGTGTATTGGCTCCTGCAAATGTATGGCCCAAAAAACATGTGCAAATACGAGTACTTCAAATTTTTCAAATCTTCCTTCCCTTGATGATTCTTCATGTGATAGTGATAGTTGAATTAGATGAATCATATACATGTAAGAAATTTTTATGCCCTAAATATGTATCATAGATACCAACTATATACCTTCTTAATTCTTTTCTAGATTTTTGGTCTAGGATTCAGGAAATCTTGTTACTACTAATGAGAATGAACGATCATTTCAAAAATGTGTTAATATTACGTCACAAAATTGATTTATGAAGTAATGAATATAAGTTTGAACTCGCATATTTGCATATTCATTAACGAATTAACAAAATTAAATCAAATATATATGAATTATCTGTAAAATTCTCATATACATAAAAAATTAGGAATTTAAACAATATCTTCAAAATGATGGTCTTCATCTGATAGTGATAGTTGAATTAGATGAATCATGACATGTAAGAAAGTTTTAGACCCTAAATATCATAGATACCAACTATATACCTTCTTAATTCTTTTCCAGATTTTTGGTCTAGGATTCAGGAAATCTTGTTACTACTAATGAGAATGAACGATGATTTCAAAAATGTGGTAATATTACGTCACAAAATTGATTTATGAAGTAATGAATATAAGTTTTAACTCGCATATTTGCATATTTATTAACGAATTAACAAAATTAAATCAAATATATATGAATTATATGTAAAATTCTCATATATATAAAAAATTAGGAATTTAAACAATATCTTCAAAATGCGTTCTGAAGGCACGCAGGAATAGTACTGTAAAGTTGGTCGGATAGATATAACGAACCTTATGTGCAAAGATCAAAGCTCAAATCCATAAGGTCGCCACTAACATGGACTAACGCTACAAATTGCGCCTTACTAGCGTCTCCAGGTTCGGTTTCGGTTAATGGGAGTTAATAACACAATTTCTTATTTTGTGACGAAACTATTCTACCTATTGTAATTTTGAAAGAAGCATCTGAATCGTTGGTTTTCGGAGCAGACCTTTCATATAAAGCATTTTTTCGATAATCCTAACAGATCTCGAGTAAAACCGAGTGGAACATAATAGTTAATATGGGTGTTCAGGGCAAGCCTTTATATCTTAAGGAATTCCATTTAAGAGCATTGTATCCGACTTTTTTGACAATTAATAAAAATATTTCTGAATCGTATATTTCAACAGAAGTTTGTTTGAGTGATGTTCACCGTATATAGATGACCATGAACAAAAAAAAATTTTTTGTCAATTTTTGGAAAAATTCCCCCCACCCCTTCCTGCACACGACGATTTTTTGACGACCAGTTGAATTTACATTGTAAGGGTATGGAGAATGATACCCAGTGGTCTATACATTTTAGCAATGAAGGTCCCACGAAAATCTGTTTTAGAGCTCTTTTCATGCCTTGTGAACTCTACTATTATACCTTAATAAAATATAGTGATAGGAAACTAAGTAATTTCATTCGAGAGTTCAACATGTCAGAATGAAGTTTTCCTATTGCAGATTTTGGTTCTGTATTTTCAATTTCAAAGCGAAGAGTTCTTTATTATATTCGAAGATAATGGTCTGTTATGATTATGTTGAGAGTAGAAATTGGCAACGTCTCGGCAGATTGTTTTGACCTTGACGATATTTCAGCAGTGCCAACCTGCCTGTGTTTTAGTTACAAAAACGAGATAGACCTAAATCATGGCCAACCGGGAGACTTTATAAAAGTGAATGGAGTATATACAGGGTGTTTCTCTTTTTTATAATTCCACTTTATTTATAATTTAAATTTGTTTAATAGTTGAAATCTTTTCAATAATTTTTTTTTCTTCAATATAGAAATTTTCAAAAAAAATTTTTTTTATAATTTTTTTTTCATTTTTTTTTCAATATTTTTCTCAATTTTTTTTATTAAATTTTACCTATGAATAGAAACTACTGACTAATCGAAGCCTCCAACAATAGATGGGTTTCATAGAAAAGGAACAAAAAAACTTTTTTGAAAATGTTACTATAAACGTGACGTTTTTTTGGATGTTAGGAGGGGGGTTAGGGGGAAATTTCCAAGGAGTTTATCGAGGAAAAAAACGGAAGTTTCGTAGGGTTTCGCGTCTTCGGACCGAAAAGATGGGGTGTATTTTTAAAAAAATTGCAAAAACGCCGATTTTGCCAAAAGTTGCAAAATTGTGTGGAGGCATCCGGAGAAACGGTGGCGTTCGAAACGAAGGTATTTGCGGGAACGCGAAGACGAGATTCGAAATTAGTCCGTAACACGGCCATTTTTCGATTCTTTCTTTCGTTTTCCCGGAAGAACGATAGGAAAATGTGACTTTTCAATATCAACAATATTCTGACGTTTCACGTATTTCTGTGGCGAATTTTAACGCGGCTCCTTCACGGTCGACGTTTTCGGTCTGAACGAGCCACGATAAATGTCAAATCGAATTTGAATTTCGAACGGATTTACTCGAAAATCTTGGAATCGAATAGAAAAACCGTGAGAAATATGAACGAGTAACCGATATCGAACGATCGCTTGACAGGATTGACGATATTGTGAAAATCAAAAGACTGAAATCGTCCCAGTACTATCAAATCTTTATATGCCAGAAAATCGGCACTGATTCACGAAGCTGCCATGGCCGAGCGGACTAAGGCTTGGATTTATACCTCCTGAGCCTCGCGGAGCGGCGGGATCGAATCTCCGAGCGTCCGAAATAGCTTTTTCTTGTTTTTTTTTCATTTTTACCCATTGAAAAACTTAAAGGAGCATACTCCAGTAAACGTATCTTGGGATTTGGATCTTTTCTTTAAGTAACGAAATCTATAATGAATATCCGTTCGATCGGACGGATTTTTGCATTAAAATTACTCAAAATATTCAAATATTAAGCAGAAAATTAACTATACAGGGTGTTTCAAGTAAAATGTCATCCCTAGAGATGTATCGTAAAGAGAAATCTCAACACTGTAAAACCGCTACGAAGATATAACCGCTGCTATAAGGGGTGTTTAAAAAAAAATGTCAACTCCGAAACGCCTTGACCGATTTTGATGAAACTTTGTGTGTGTGTTTCGGTGTGTCATTGCTTCACAATAGCATCCTGTAGGTGGCGCTGATAATGCTCTTTAGGAACTCAGAAATGGCTCGACCGCTTTTGATAGAACATTGTGTGCGTGTTTGAGTGAGTCTCAGGGTCACAATAGGTAACCGGTAGGTGGCGCTGTATTTGTTTTATAGAAACTCAAGAACGGCTGAACCGATTTCGATGACACTTTGTGTGTATCTGAGTATGTGTCAGGTCCGCAATATACCCCGGTAGGTAGCGCTGCTATCGGTCTGTAGAAACTCAGAAATGTCTCGACCGATTTTGATGAAACATTGTGTACGTGTTTGAGTGGCTCTCAGTGTCGCAATAGAAACCCGTTAGGTGGCGCTGCATTCGGTTTATAACAACTCAAGAACGACTGGACCAATTTCGATGAAACTTTGTTTCTGTATCTGACTAAGTTCCAGATCCACAATATTCCCCGGTAGGTGGCACTATAATCGGTTTACAGGAACTCAAAAATGGTTACACCGATTTTGATGAATCTTTGTGATTGTGTTTCGGAAGGCCTTAGATTCACAATACGATTCGGTAGGAAGCGCTATATTCGGTTTTCAGCAACTCATAAACTCCTGACATATTTCGATGGGACTTTCGTGTGAGAATGATTCTCAGAATCACAACAGGACCCGTTAGATTGCATTGAACTACGGGTTCAATTGACCTACCGATTGAATTGATCTACCAAAAAAATGTTGATCTACTGGAAAAATGCAGATCTACCGGAAAAATGTAGATCTACCGGCAAAATGTAGATCTACCGGAAAAACGTAGATCTACCGTAAAAATGTAGATCTACCGGAAAAATGTAGATCTACCGGCAAAATTTAGATCTACCGTAAAAATGTAGATCTACCAGAAAAATGTGGATCTATTGCTAGGTAGATCTGCTGGCAAATCTGAATCCCAAAATATGGACTGCTGGCTACTAGTTTTAAACTAAGAGATCATTCATTCCGCCGTATTCACAAAGCATTCAATCGCCGTTAAGTCCTAACTGAGGTCCTCAGTTAAGGATAAATAAGAATCGCAACCTCAGTTAAACTATGTAACGGTGCTTAAACAGGCCTGTTTCACGTTAATTTTCACTTAAATTGAGGCTGCGATTCTTATATATCCTTAACTGAGGACCTCAGTTAGGACTTAACGGAGGTTGAATGCTTTGTGAATACGGCGGATTATCTATTACTGTATTCACTCGAGTCCGTTTAGGGTTAAGGCTTCCAGTACGGAAAACATTGTTTTGATACCTCCTGAACTTCGATTTCGTTAAAGTCAGTAAATGTGAATTTCGTTCGTTGAATTTCTAATTACCTTTTCTAGGAATTTGTTACATTTGCCGCAAATAAAGAACATACCCTTGATATATAATTCCAGTGAAATTATTATTGCATGTTTTGCTTAGTGCTTGATCTGCAAGAAAAAGTAAGAATGACAGTTCCTAACATAGCCTTCTTCAAAAATGCAAGCTTACAAACTGTGCGAAACCTGTCTTTAATCGTGAAATTCGAATTTTAATGAATAACGGCAAAAATACTGATTTTAGAGGCATGAAATGTTCGGGACACCATAACTGGTTTTTGACGAGCAATCGATTGGAATTACAAAATTATAGGGTTGCCATTTGAAAAAAGTGAGATTTCATAGTTTTATTGAGGCTCACTTCGGGGCCCTTTTTCAGACAACCTGTATAATATTTCCTCATAAGTTATACAAGAAACAGTATCAGCGTACTTTCTTTTGTTCCACTTTCGCAAAAAGACATTCTTGTAATGAGGGATTTTTAAGATATGGACACTAATCTGTGACAACCTTTTTTTCGATAAATTTGATAATCAGGCTATAATTCAAAAACCGCTTGAATGGTTGCACATATCATACATCAAATGAGTGTAGAATTTGACGAAGATTTCGAATACGTAAAAATATACAGGGTGCTGCATTTGAAATAGCGAAGTTACATTCGTTTCCGGTGAACCCGAAGGAGGTAGCTCTTGAAAATATTTTACAATTAAAGTTCATGTACTCTAAAACGAGAATCCAAAATCTTGAATCTGCATTACAATTCCTTCCTCGAAAACTTCTAATGAAACACTTAAAAAAAGCAGCCTGTATATATATATATATATATATAATCAATCTTCAATATTGTTTTTTTCGACCAAACTCAAATATAATATATGTGTTATCGGGAATGTGGTCAGTATAAGAAATTGGAACAACAATTTACTTCAAATTCTCAATATTTCGTCAATATATTTTCGACATCATCAGGAGAAAAACTAAAAAATTTTACATATTATCAGTGAGATCATGGGCAAGACAAAACAAACAATCAACTTACAAGACTAGAGTTCCATTCTTAAAATGAAATTTTGAGTATTCATCGCCAAAACTACCACTATGCTGTATTTAGTACAAAACTTAAAATCAACCAACCACAAGTCTATGCAGTAAAACAATTATTAGGAAATCAAAAAAAACCTTGAGAAACATATTCGGTTCGATACACGATAAACAATCTCAAAACTGAAATCAAGTGACATCTATATGACCTAACGTGTATTAAATTTTATTTATGATATAACAATAAATGTTATTAAGGTTTTCTGTATCTGTTTTATAGTTAATGGCATTTTTATTTTTTTTAATGTGTAACATTTCGAGAAATAGTCTGTTTTTATAATTACTTTCACGTTCCAAAATTTTAACATCCCCAAAATCAAAATTATGTCCAGTTGTTTTAGTATGATGAGCCAACGCACATGAATTTTTTTCAATCCGGCAGTCACTTTTATGCTGAGTGATACGATTCTTTAGCCATTGTTGTGACTGTCCTATGTAACATCCCTGACATCCCAAACATGGTACTCGGTACACTGTGTTACTGGTGAATTCAATTGGTGTTTTGTCTTTTATATTGGTGAATAAATGAGAACCCCTTAAAATATTGTAATTAGCTAACTTTAATTGTGGAAATTCTCTAAATGTGTTTATAATTTGATGCGTTAATTTTTTCACGTAAGGTATTTTTTTATATTTAAACTGGTTCACTACTACCTCGTCAGTTGGACCGTCATAGAAGTGGTTGGACTGAAATATTGATTTTCTCAAAATATGTTTTGGGTATCACTATTAGCAAATAAACTAAATAACCTTCTCAAATTGGCTTTTAAAAACTTTTCATTAGAGATATGTGTGATTCGATTTCTCATTGCAATTACTGTGTTTAGCTTCTGATTGTTAGGATGGTTTGAATAAAAATTGAGAAATCGTCCAGAGTATGTTGGTTTTTGGTACCAGTCTAACACCACAACATTATTCGAGTCTCTGATAACCAGAGTATCTAAAAAAGGTACACTTTGATTCTTCTCAAGCTCTAACGTGAATTGAATGTGCCTGTTAAAATTATTAAAAATATTTAATGTATTAAGTTTGATTTCTGGGAACCGCACAAATTAAGTCATCAACAAACTTGTACAAGAAAGGTATTCCGAAAGGTAGCGTTGGAATAACGGATTCTAACAAATAATCTAAGACAATGGTAGCCAAAATTGGACTTAAGGGTGATCCCATGGGTGTTCCAAAAATTTGCTTAAAGAATTTATTGTTGAAACCAAAGTATGTATTGTTGAAAATGAAATTTATCAGAATAAAAAAACTATCCTTTGTTAACTCCACATGCACACTAATACTGTCCCACTTCATATCCAAAATTTCTATTATTAGTTCTAGGGGTATATTTGTGAATAGGGACACCACGTCCAACGAGACAAGAACAAAATCAGCTGGTAAAATAATGCCATCAATGTTATTAACAAAGGTAAAAGTGTCCTTTATATTGTATCCATTACTATCCTCAAAAGCCCGTTTCAATGTGTCAGCTAAAAACTTAGAGATGTTATAAGTTACTGCATTTATTGAGCTTACAACGGGTCGAAGGGGTACATCTTCTTTGTGAATTTTCGGTAAGCAATATAATTTAGGGATTGAAGCGTTATGAATTCGAAATGACCTTAACTGCTGTTCATTAATTTGATTTTTTGAAAACAGCATTTTAAGTATATCATTTAGTTTTTTTTGGACGGATACTGTTGGGTCCCTGTTCAACAGTAGGTAAGTTAAGGAGTCACTTAAAATGAATTCTGTATTTTGAATATAATCATCTCTGTGCATTGCTACAGTACAACCACCCTTATCAGCTTGAATTATATATATTTCTGGGTGCGACTTTAAGAATTGCTGTGTTTTTTTGAATTTCAATTCAATTCCCGTGCCATTGTTATTACGGTCTTCCTGAACGTAATTTGTTATGATGTTAACGCTACTTGCCCTAATTGAATCCCTTTGTTCCACTGGAATTTCAGCAACTATATTTTCAACATCAGTGATGAAATGTTTCAGCAATGACTTGAAATATGTGCATTGAACACTAAATTTTGGTCCCAGAGACAGAAAATCGGAAATATCGGAAGGGATATCAAGGTTGGAAATATTCCGGAACCATTTTGAACTGTCAAAAAATAATGTATCATGATTACTTTGTTTTGATTTCAACTTTTCAAATTTCGCGATATTACCAGATTTAACTTTGTCAAAGTGACACTTGAATTTTCTATTCATGCTGGCATCATAATCTTCAAATGTTTTCTTGAGAAGAACAGACTTCACTTCAGACTTTAAAGTATTAGTTTTATGTTGTAGTCTCGAAATGTCATTACAGGCAAGTTTTATCTCCAAGGATAAAATCTTTACACTAATTTTGTGAATAAAATTTTTGAGTTGATTTGTCAGTCTTATATCATTTTCAGTGGAAAGTGATGCATGCAGACCTCTTATGTTGTCTTGAATATGTCGAGGTAGAACCCTTGCAGATCGGCAGCGCAGTAGAAAATTTCGGCGATTTTGTTTGTTGGCTAGTTTAGAGTTAGTATTAGCCCATTCCTTAAGTTTCCTCGTTGTGTCACAACCATAAATTTCACTAACATCGTGATAAAATCCCATCATTAATAATAATCAATCTTCAATATTGTTTTTTTCGACCAAACTCAAATATAATATATGTGTTAGCGGGAATGTGGTCAGTATAAGAAATTGGAACAACAATTTACTTCAAATTCTCAATATTTCGTCAATATATTTTCGACATCATCAGGAGAAAAACTAAAAAATTTTACATATTATCAGTGAGATCATGGGCAAGACAAAACAAACAATCAATTTACAAGACTAGAGTTCCATTCTTAAAATGAAATTTTGAGTGTTCATCGCCAAAACTACCACTATGCTGTATTTAGTACAAAACTTAAAATCAACCAACCACAAGTCTATGCAGTAAAACAATTATTAGGAAATCAAAAATAACCTTGAGAAACATATTCGGTTCGATACAGGATAAACAATCTCAAAACTGAAATCAAGTGACATCTATATGACCTAACGTGTATTAAATTTTATTTATGATATTACAATAAATGTTATTGAGGTTTTCTGTATCTGTTTTATAGTTAATGGCATTTTATTTTTTTTAATGTGTAACATTTCGAGAAATAGTCTGTTTTTATAATTACTTTCACGTTCCAAAATTTTAACATCCCCAAAATCAAAATTATGTCCAGTTGTTTTAGTATGATGAGCCAACGCACATGAATTTTTTTCAATCCGGCAGTCACTTTTATGCTGAGTGATACGATTCTTTAGCCATTGTTGTGACTGTCCTATGTAACATCCCTGACATCCCAAACATGGTACTCGGTACACTGTGTTACTGGTGAATTCAATTGGTGTTTTGTCTTTTATATTGGTGAATAAATGAGAACCCCTTAAAATATTGTAATAAGCTAACTTTAATTGTGGAAATTCTCTAAATGTATTTATAATTTGATGCGTTAATTTTTTCACGTAAGGTATTTTTTTATATTTAAACTGGTTCACTACTACCTCGTCAGTTGGACCGTCATAGAAGTGGTTGGACTGAAATATTAATTTTCTCAAAATATGTTTTGGGTATCCATTATTAGCAAATAAACTAAATAACCTTCTCAAATTGGCTTTTAAAAACTTTTCATTAGAGATATGTGTGATTCGATTTCTCATTGCAATTACTGTGTTTAGCTTCTGATTGTTAGGATGGTTTGAATAAAAATTGAGAAATCGTCCAGAGTATGTTGGTTTTTGGTACCAGTCTAACACCACAACATTATTCGAGTCTCTGATAACCAGAGTATCTAAAAAAGGTACACTTTGATTCTTCTCAAGCTCTAACGTGAATTGAATGTGCCTGTTAAAATTATTAAAAATATTTAATGTATTTTCAGTTTGATTTCTGGGAACCGCACAAATTAAGTCATCAACAAACTTGTACAAGAAAGGTAATCCGAAAGGTAGCGTTGGAATAACGGATTCTAACAAATAATCTAAGACAATGGTAGCCAAAATTGGACTTAAGGGTGATCCCATGGGTGTTCCAAAAATTTGCTTAAAGAATTTATTGTTGAAACCAAAGTATGTATTGTTGAAAATGAAATTTATCAGAATAAAAAAACTATCCTTTGTTAACTCCACATGCACACTAATACTGTCCCACTTCATATCCAAAATTTCTATTATTAGTTCTAGGGGTATATTTGTGAATAGGGACACCACGTCCAACGAGACAAGAACAAAATCAGCTGGTAAAATAATGCCATCAATGTTATTAACAAAGGTAAAAGTGTCCTTTATATTGTATCCATTACTATCCTCAAAAGCCCGTTTCAATGTGTCAGCTAAAAACTTAGAGATGTTATAAGTTACCGCATTTATTGAGCTTACAATGGGTCGAAGGGGTACATCTTCTTTGTGAATTTTCGGTAAGCAATATAATTTAGGGATTGAAGCGTTATGAATTCGAAATGACCTTAACTGCTGTTCATTAATTTGATTTTTTGAAAACAGCATTTTAAGTATATCATTTAGTTTTTTTTGGACGGATACTGTTGGGATACTGTTAGGTCATATAGATGTCACTTGATTTCAGTTTTGAGATTGTTTATCCTGTATCGAACCGAATATGTTTCTCAAGGTTTTTTTTGATTTCCTAATAATTGTTTTACTGCATAGACTTGTGGTTGGTTGATTTTAAGTTTTGTACTAAATACAGCATAGTGGTAGTTTTGGCGATGAATACTCAAAATTTCATCTTAAGAATGGAACTCTAGTCTTGTAAGTTGATTGTTTGTTTTGTCTTGCCCATGATCTCACTGATAATATGTAAAATTTTTTAGTTTTTTTCCTTATGATGTCGAAAATATATTGACGAAATATTGAGAATTTGAAGTAAATTGTTGTTCCAATTTCTTATACTGACCACATTCCCGATAACACATATATTATATTTGAGTTTGGTCGAAAAAAACAATATTGAAGATTGATTATTATTAATGATGGGATTTTATCACGATGTTAGTGAAATTTATGGTTGTGACACAACGAGGAAACTTAAGGAATGGGCTAATACTAACTCTAAACTAGCCAACAAACAAAATCGCCGAAATTTTCTACTGCGCTGCCGATCTGCAAGGGTTCTACCTCGACATATTCAAGACAACATAAGAGGTCTGCATGCATCACTTTCCACTGAAAATGATATAAGACTGACAAATCAACTCAAAAATTTTATTCACAAAATTAGTGTAAAGATTTTATCCTTGGAGATAAAACTTGCCTGTAATGACATTTCGAGACTACAACATAAAACTAATACTTTAAAGTCTGAAGTGAAGTCTGTTCTTCTCAAGAAAACATTTGAAGATTATGATGCCAGCATGAATAGAAAATTCAAGTGTCACTTTGACAAAGTTAAATCTGGTAATATCGCGAAATTTGAAAAGTTGAAATCAAAACAAAGTAATCATGATACATTATTTTTTGACAGTTCAAAATGGTTCCGGAATATTTCCAACCTTGATATCCCTTCCGATATTTCCGATTTTCTGTCTCTGGGACCAAAATTTAGTGTTCAATGCACATATTTCAAGTCATTGCTGAAACATTTCATCACTGATATTGAAAATATAGTTGCTGAAATTCCAGTGGAACAAAGGGATTCAATTAGGGCAAGTACCGTTAACATCATAACAAATTACGTTCAGGAAGACCGTAATAACAAAGGCACGGGAATTGAATTGAAATTAAAAAAACACAGCAATTCTTAAAGTCGCACCCAGAAATATATATAATTCAAGCTGATAAGGGTGGTTGTACTGTAGCAATGCACAGAGATGATTATATACAAAAAACAGAATTCATTTTAAGTGACTCCTTAACTTACCTACTGTTGAACAGGGACCCAACAGTATCCGTCCAAAAAAAACTAAATGATATACTTAAAATGCTGTCTTCAAAAAATCAAATTAATGAACAGCAGTTAAGGTCATTTCGAATTCATAACGCTTCAATCCCTAAATTATATTGCTTACCGAAAATTCACAAAGAAGATGTACCCCTTCGACCCATTGTAAGCTCAATAAATGCGGTAACTTATAACATCTCTAAGTTTTCAGCTGACACATTGAAACGGGCTTTTGAGGATAGTAATGGATACAATATAAAGGACACTTTTACCACTTTTACCTTTGTTAATAACATTGATGGCATTATTTTACCAGCTGATTTTGTTCTTGTCTCGTTGGACGTGGTGTCCCTATTCACAAATATACCCCTAGAACTAATAATAGAAATTTTGGATATGAAGTGGGACAGTATTAGTGTGCATGTGGAGTTAACAAAGGATAGTTTTTTTATGCTGATAAATTTCATTTTCAACAATACATATTTTGGTTTCAACAATAAATTCTTTAAGCAAATTTTTGGAACACCCATGGGATCACCCTTAAGTCCAATTTTGGCTACCATTGTCTTAGATTATTTGTTAGAATCCGTTATTCCAACGCTACCTTTCGGATTACCTTTCTTGTACAAGTTTGTTGATGACTTAATTTGTGCGGTTCCCAGAAATCAAACTTAATACATTAAATATTTTTAATAATTTTAACAGGCACATTCAATTCACGTTAGAGCTTGAGAAGAATCAAAGTGTACCTTTTTTAGATACTCTGGTTATCAGAGACTCGAATAATGTTGTGGTGTTAGACTGGTACCAAAAACCAACATACTCTGGACGATTTCTCAATTTTTATTCAAACCATCCTAACAATCAGAAGCTAAACACAGTAATTGCAATGAGAAATCGAATCACACATATCTCTAATGAAAAGTTTTTAAAAGCCAATTTGAGAAGGTTATTTAGTTTATTTGCTAATAATGAATACCCAAAACATATTTTGAGAAAATTAATATTTCAGTCCAACCACTTCTATGACGGTCCAACTGACGAGGTAGTAGTGAACCAGTTTAAATATAAAAAAATACCTTACGTGAAAAAATTAAGGCATCAAATTATAAATACATTTAGAGAATTTCCACAATTAAAGTTAGCTAATTACAATATTTTAAGGGGTTCTCATTTATTCACCAATATAAAAGACAAAACACCAATTGAATTCACCAGTAACACAGTGTACCGAGTACCATGTTTGGGATGTCAGGGATGTTACATAGGACAGTCACAACAATGGCTAAAGAATCGTATCACTCAGCATAAAAGTGACTGCCGGATTGAAAAAAATTCATGTGCGTTGGCTCATCATACTAAAACAACTGGACATAATTTTGATTTTGGGGATGTTAAAATTTTGGAACGAGAAAGTAATTATAAAAACAGACTATTTCTCGAAATGTTACACATTAAAAAAAATAAAAATGCCATTAACTATAAAACAGATACAGAAAACCTTAATAACATTTATTGTAATATCATAAATAAAATTTAATACACGTTAGGTCATATAGATGTCACTTGATTTCAGTTTTGAGATTGTTTATCCTGTATCGAACCGAATATGTTTCTCAAGGTTTTTTTTGATTTCCTAATAATTGTTTTACTGCATAGACTTGTGGTTGGTTGATTTTAAGTTTTGTACTAAATACAGCATAGTGGTAGTTTTGGCGATGAATACTCAAAATTTCATTTTAAGAATGGAACTCTAGTCTTGTAAGTTGATTGTTTGTTTTGTCTTGCCCATGATCTCACTGATAATATGTAAACTTTTTTAGTTTTTCTCCTGATGATGTCGAAAATATATTGACGAAATATTGAGAATTTAAAGTAAATTGTTGTTCCAATTTCTTATACTGACCACATTCCCGATAACACATATATTATATTTGAGTTTGGTCGAAAAAAACAATATTGAAGATTGATTATTATTAATGATGGGATTTTATCACGATGTTAGTGAAATTTATGGTTGTGACACAATGAGGAAACTTAAGGAATGGGCTAATACTAACTCTAAACTAGCCAACAAACAAAATCGCCGAAATTTTCTACTGCGCTGCCGATCTGCAAGGGTTCTACCTCGACATATTCAAGACAACATAAGAGGTCTGCATGCATCACTTTCCACTGAAAATGATATAAGACTGACAAATCAACTCAAAAATTTTATTCACAAAATTAGTGTAAAGATTTTATCCTTGGAGATAAAACTTGCCTGTAATGACATTTCGAGACTACAACATAAAACTAATACTTTAAAGTCTGAAGTGAAGTCTGTTCTTCTCAAGAAAACATTTGAAGATTATGATGCCAGCATGAATAGAAAATTCAAGTGTCACTTTGACAAAGTTAAATCTGGTAATATCGCGAAATTTGAAAAGTTGAAATCAAAACAAAGTAATCATGATACATTATTTTTTGACAGTTCAAAATGGTTCCGGAATATTTCCAACCTTGATATCCCTTCCGATATTTCCGATTTTCTGTCTCTGGGACCAAAATTTAGTGTTCAATGCACAGATTTCAAGTCATTGCTGAAACATTTCATCACTGATGTTGAAAATATAGTTGCTGAAATTCCAGTGGAACAAAGGGATTCAATTAGGGCAAGTACCATTAACATCATAACAAATTACGTTCAGGAAGACCGTAATAACAAAGGCACGGGAATTGAATTGAAATTCAAAAAAACACAGCAATTCTTAAAGTCGCACCCAGAAATATATATAATTCAAGCTGATAAGGGTGGTTGTACTGTAGCAATGCACAGAGATGATTATATTCAAAAAACAGAATTCATTTTAAGTGACTCCTTAACTTACCTACTGTTGAACAGGGACCCAACAGTATCCGTCCAAAAAAAACTAAATGATATACTTAAAATGCTGTTTTCAAAAAATCAAATTAATGAACAGCAGTTAAGGTCATTTCGAATTCATAACGCTTCAATCCCTAAATTATATTGCTTACCGAAAATTCACAAAGAAGATGTACCCCTTCGACCCATTGTAAGCTCAATAAATGCGGTAACTTATAACATCTCTAAGTTTTTAGCTGACACATTGAAACGGGCTTTTGAGGATAGTAATGGATACAATATAAAGGACACTTTTACCTTTGTTAATAACATTGATGGCATTATTTTACCAGCTGATTTTGTTCTTGTCTCGTTGGACGTGGTGTCCCTATTCACAAATATACCCCTAGAACTAATAATAGAAATTTTGGATATGAAGTGGGACAGTATTAGTGTGCATGTGGAGTTAACAAAGGATAGTTTTTTTATTCTGATAAATTTCATTTTCAACAATACATACTTTGGTTTCAACAATAAATTCTTTAAGCAAATTTTTGGAACACCCATGGGATCACCCTTAAGTCCAATTTTGGCTACCATTGTCTTAGATTATTTGTTAGAATCCGTTATTCCAACGCTACCTTTCGGATTACCTTTCTTGTACAAGTTTGTTGATGACTTAATTTGTGCGGTTCCCAGAAATCAAACTGAAAATACATTAAATATTTTTAATAATTTTAACAGGCACATTCAATTCACGTTAGAGCTTGAGAAGAATCAAAGTGTACCTTTTTTAGTTACTCTGGTTATCAGAGACTCGAATAATGTTGTGGTGTTAGACTGGTACCAAAAACCAACATACTCTGGACGATTTCTCAATTTTTATTCAAACCATCCTAACAATCAGAAGCTAAACACAGTAATTGCAATGAGAAATCGAATCACACATATCTCTAATGAAAAGTTTTTAAAAGCCAATTTGAGAAGGTTATTTAGTTTATTTGCTAATAATGGATACCCAAAACATATTTTGAGAAAATTAATATTTCAGTCCAACCACTTCTATGACGGTCCAACTGACGAGGTAGTAGTGAACCAGTTTAAATATAAAAAAATACCTTACGTGAAAAAATTAACGCATCAAATTATAAATACATTTAGAGAATTTCCACAATTAAAGTTAGCTAATTACAATATTTTAAGGGGTTCTCATTTATTCACCAATATAAAAGACAAAACACCAATTGAATTCACCAGTAACACAGTGTACCGAGTACCATGTTTGGGATGTCAGGGATGTTACATAGGACAGTCACAACAATGGCTAAAGAATCGTATCACTCAGCATAAAAGTGACTGCCGGATTGAAAAAAATTCATGTGCGTTGGCTCATCATACTAAAACAACTGGACATAATTTTGATTTTGGGGATGTTAAAATTTTGGAACGTGAAAGTAATTATAAAAACAGACTATTTCTCGAAATGTTACACATTGAAAAAAATAAAAATGCCATTAACTATAAAACAGATACAGAAAACCTTAATAACATTTATTGTAATATCATAAATAAAATTTAATACACGTTAGGTCATATAGATGTCACTTGATTTCAGTTTTGAGATTGTTTATCCTGTATCGAACCGAATATGTTTCTCAAGGTTTTTTTTGATTTCCTAATAATTGTTTTACTGCATAGACTTGTGGTTGGTTGATTTTAAGTTTTGTACTAAATACAGCATAGTGGTAGTTTTGGCGATGAATACTCAAAATTTCATTTTAAGAATGGAACTCTAGTCTTGTAAGTTGATTGTTTGTTTTGTCTTGCCCATGATCTCACTGATAATATGTAAAAATTTTTAGTTTTTCTCCTGATGATGTCGAAGATATATTGACGAAATATTGAGAATTTGAAGTAAATTGTTGTTCCAATTTCTTATACTGACCACATTCCCGATAACACATATATTATATATATACATATATATTAATATATATATATATATATATATATATATATATATAAAGCAAATGAGTGAGCTTCGCTTTTATGGAAAGCTAACCACTAGACATGAATAATAATAGGACTAGCAGGGACCGCAGTTAAGAGTCATCCACAAAGTGTAATTCCATCAACGCTGACTAGCAACATACCGCGGTTTCATCCTTATTAGGAATCGTCAGTGGTGCATAAGTCTACCGCCGATGGAAGAATACACCTCGAAGGAGCCGCTTTATCGAACTCCAGGTACAACCTCTGAGTACAAAGTACACAGAGCGACACCTAGCGTTCAACCAACCAGGCTCCCGTTGCGGAAAACTCAAAACATAGATCCCTGCGTACATTCTTTGTTCCAAACGTGACTAATTGCAGAATTGCGAGGAATTCAAAATAGAATTCTGCAATTAGTCACGTTTGGAACAAAGAATGTACGCAGGGATCTATGTTTTGAGTTTTCCGCAACGGGAGCCTGGTTGGTTGAACGCTAGGTGTCGCTCTGTGTACTTTGTACTCAGAGGTTGTACCTGGAGTTCGATAAAGCGGCTCCTTCGAGGTGTATTCTTCCATCGGCGGTTGACTTATGCACCACTGACGATTCCTAATAAGGATGAAACCGCGGTATGTTGCTAGTCAGCGTTGATGAAATTACAATTTGTGGATGACTCTTAATTATGGTCCCTGCTAGTCCTATTATTATTCATATATATATATATATATATATATATATATATATATATATATATATATATATAGCTACCGTGGCTTAGCGCGCCACGATATTTTTATATGTCTTGACGGGTTTAGCGCCCCAAATTTTCATTAATATCGGCAACGTCGCATTATGTCGCCCTAAGTGCCAGAAAATATAGAATATGAAGTGAAGATTCATTATATTCCTGAATGAATGTTCTAATCATTCATAAAACGAATTAGTTCAAGCTATATGAATATGAAGAATAACTTATCTATGTAATCAAGGCGATTAAAAGAATCTGTGTTATTAGAGTGATCCTCGGATCATTTTGGCATGAATTGTTTTTGCGGAATTATTCCACCAGGGACATCCTACTATTGTTTTGCCCAATTGTCATTTTGGAATTTTTGTCTGAGTAAGGTTCGACTCGCTGATGAATAATGCGGGATCGAATCAAATTCTGCCCTTCCATAAGCACGATAACTCTCGAAGTATATTAATTAGATAGTTGAAATTTGCAGTGTGGGTTTGGGGCATAAATATCTCAGTTAAATTCTTCGTTGTGCCAAATTCGCCAAATAGTGTCGGAACTATAGCCATATCAAATTTGGATTTCTCAATAACGAAGTAATTAATAATAAATAGGTACTGATCTGATCAAATTGAAACTTGGTTGTTAGTTGAAAAGTATAAACACGAAGACTTTAATGCAACATTTCGTGAGGATCGTCTGCCTATATGCAGATGAAAAGTGATATAACTTTAGGAGTTTTCGTCCTAGAAAAGTGGAGTTAATCCAGGCACGCACATGATATTTTCTTTTCGCGCGATCGTTTAGTCGCAGAAATGAAACACATATCCTTAAATACGAATGCGCGCATATACAACCAAATAATCGCAGCAACTAAACCGATGCAACCAGTCTCATTTTTGCGCGCGTATTCCGCAAGGAACAGTGTGCTATCATTTCGTCACAATGTCTGTATTTTTCGATTTTTTTTGCGAAAATGGTCTAAAACGATTGGGTTCGACTCCGTGATGAAGAATTCGAGGTCAAATTAAATTATGTCTGGCCGGCTGTTAGCACGATAACTCTCGAATGAAACGAGTTAGAGCGTTGAAATTTGCAGGGTAGTTTTGTAGCGTAAATATCTCGGACGAGTTCGTTAACGGCCGAAATCCTCCAAGCGGTTTCGGAGTTAAGGCAGTTTTTAGTAAAAACGTTTTTTATGAATATTTCCGGAACCGATCAACTCGATCTATCTGAAATTTGCCATCAAACTGTAGAATCATGACCTTCATATGCCTGCGAAGTTTAGTACGACCGGATGGCCATAAAGTGGCAAAAAAATTTTCAAAAATTTTAAAATTGTTTCCACGATAACCCGAAAAATACTGATCTGATTGAATTGAAACTCAGTAGTCAGATGCAAAAGACCAAAGCAAACACTTTCGCAAAATTTCGTGAAGATCACTTGACATGCTAAAATTCAAAAAATTACTACAATTTTGCGGAATATTTTGCTTGAGATTCCGAATCCTATTTTTGGCGCTCTAGTTCCTCGGAACTGAGTGCTTATCAATTTGCCCAAATGTCTGTAATTTTGGAATATTTCGATGAAAATGGTCTTAAACGATTTGGTTCGACTCACTGATCAAGAATCCGTGGTCGGAATTCAATCTGTTCGGCCGGTCCGGCCGGCCGGCCGTAAGCACGATAACTCTCGAACGGAATGAGCTAGAGAGTTGAAATTTTCAGAGTAGGTTTGGGGGATGAATATCTCGGCTAAGTTCGTTATTGGGCAAAATCGCCAGATGGTTTCGGAGTAACAAAAAAAAAAATTTTTTTTTACGAAACAAATTCCAAATCAAATTTTTTTTAATAAGCAGTTTTATCATAAGAATCCATTCATATCATTTTCAACTCTAACAAGCTAATACTTTCGGAGATATGATTTTTCAAAATTTCAATAATAAATCGTATTTCAACGTTGTCACAGAATGATATTATTCTATGTATGAATATGAATTGTCATAATGTCAAATGATGTTCCTGAGACATTATCTAATCAGTCGAAGAATTGTGAGCGAAGTGAGAAAAATCTCAGTTGTTTGCTCCCAAATTAGTTTTTCTCAGAAAATTCTTACATTTCGGAACTGAACATGAAGTAAGAGATCTGAGAGTAGTGAGACTGCTTTTCATCCATAGACATAGATATAACTCTCGAACGGAATGAGGTAGGTAGTTGAAATTTTCAGAGTAGTTTAGGGAGATGAATATCTCGGTTATATTAAGTTCGTTATTGGGCAAAATTGGCCAGATTTAATTTGATTTCTTCCATGGTGCTTTTCTCATTCTCATGATTGCTCATTTAATCTTGATAAATAAACTATTATTTGAATTGAATTTCCTTTAGGATGCAGTTCTATTATATGAATACATTGATATAATTCCCAACTCTGAGAAACCAATACTTTCGGAGATATAATTTGTCTGTTTGAACTAGAGCGCCAGAAAGCTCCTGTCCACAGGGCTTGTTTTTTGTTGATGCTGCCCTTTCCGAGCATTTTTCGTTATGCGCATGCGCAGATGCGAAGTCATTTAACTGCTGTAGTTTTCGTCAGAGGGGATTGGGGTTTTGGGGAGGCGGATGCTATTCCTCCATAGAATCCCCTGGTGGGGGTCTGCGCATGCGTGGATTAAAGATTCGATATCTCCTGAACTACTAGTGATGGAGAATCGGTGCTTTTTGTAAGGTGTGTGATTTTTAGAGGACTTTCAGCCGCGAGTAGATTGCGAATGCACAGAAGAGAAGTAACAGTTTTCGGGAAGTATGGGTAATGTTGGGAGTGCTGAGCCGATATTGTGAGGTTTTGAAAGAATATTCATGTCAATTGTCATGTCAGTGCAAGGACACAAGTCAGTTTGGGGAAATAGCGTTGTTTCCAAGTTGAAGCGTGCGTACCGTGGCCCTGGGGCTAATTTTGAAATTGATATTACCACTTACGGGCATGTTTCGTTATGCGCATGAGCAGACGATAAGTGAATTAACTGCTGGAGTTTTCGCCTGAGAGCATTGGGGATTTGAGGTGCAGGATGCTATTATTTAACATAATCCCCTCGGGAGTATCCGCGCATGCGTGGATTGAAGGTGCGATCTCTCCTGAACCAATGGTTTTGAAGAATCAGAGTTTTGTGTGCGGTGTGTGATTTTGAGAGGACTTTCAGACACGAGTAGATTGCGCATGCGCAGAGCTGACGTGGCTGTCTTTGGGTTTTATGGCTTATGTTGGGTGGGGTTTACGTCCAGCAGTCATGGATTTTATGCTGAGCCAATATTGTGAGGATTTAAAAGATTATTCAAGATAATTCTGTAAACGAGCAAGTCAGTTTCGAGGAAATTGCGTTGTTTTCTAGTTGAGATATCTGTGTCGTGGCCCTGGGGCCAATTTATAAATAACTATACTTGGATGATCAATTTTAAATTACTTTTAGATTGGGAGAATAGGCGAAGAAATTGCGTTCGAAATTCTTGTAACCTCTTTCGGAGAATTTTCGTTTCACGCATGAGCAGAGAAGAAGTGATTTAACTGCTGGAGTTGAATGAGAGGATTGGAGTTTTCAGGTGCTGGATGCTATTCCTCCATAGAATCCCTTTGGAAGTGTATGCGCATGCGTGGATTGGAGCAGTGATATCTCCTGAACCAATGGTGTTGAAGAATCAGAATTTTATGTGAAGTGTTATTTTCAGGGGTTTTCAAGCCACAAGTAGATTGCGTATGCGCAGAGGACTCGTTTGGATTGTATAGTTCATGTTGGGAGTGGTTTGCATCTAGCGGTTAGTTGGTTCTGAGCCGTCATTTCAAGGTTTAAAGAGAAATTTCATGGCAATTCTGTGCACGGACAAGTCAGTTGGGGAATTGCGTTGTTTTCGAGTTGAAATGTCTGTATCGTGGCTCAGGGACGAATTTATAAATAACTATATTCGGTAGATCTATATTAAATTACGTTCGGATTTGGAAAATAGGCAATTGCGTTCCTAACGGAGGTACCATGACCATCATTTTTTTCGATCTACGGTAAAGTTAACAGCCAAACTGTATTGATAGCTATATTTGTTGAATGACGGACTGTCCGTCGCAATGACGGATGTCTGGTCACCCTAACCTAAACTCGTTCGTCTATCTATAGCTTTCAGCAACTCTGATTGAATAACAGTTAATGACATATCGCACGATGGCTGATCTGTGAATCTGTGATTCTGTGACACTACTCAGGAACTCAGGGGATAATAATAGTCAAAAGTGGAATTTAAGCAAGTAACTGGAACAGAGTGGTTAAAAGCAATTCCTTGCTATTATAACTAGGGTTGCCAACCGTCCTTTGTCCTTTTGAAAGGTGTCAAAGGACGGCTAATGTCTCTATATTCACGCTAAATGCTGATAAAATGTAAAAAAAATTACAAATAGAGATTTTGTACTTGTACGCAACTCGTGCGCAGCTGAACGCAAATAAGACTCTCCGATGATGTAAATATAACCTCAATTTGTGAAATATTTTATTCATTTGGTGTGTATTTATGTGGGTTCCGTGTTATCACATTGGAAAATTGAATTTTAAACACTTGATTTCAAATATAGGGGGAAAAGAGGTTATTTTGAAAAATCAATACCTCGGATCTTTGACTTGTGGGTTTTTATTTCTTAATTGTTAATTTGAGTGCATGAATGCTGCATTTTTGTAATTCATAATTGTTATTTGATACTTTTTACTTGATAATTGTTATTTGCTGCTGCATGAATCCACACTTAGCCGCTCTGCTCCGGATACTCGCTTAAATTCGACCAAAGAGAAACAACTTCCCTCTTTCCATTTGTTTTTGGAGCTCTTGTTCCCCGGAACAGAGTGCTTATCAATTTGCCCAAATGTCTGTAAATTTCAAATTCTTGATGAAAATTGTCTTTAACGATTTGGTTCTACTCGCTGATCAAGAATCCGTGGTCAAAATCAATTCTGTCCGGCCGGCTGGCTGGTCCAGCTGGCCTTCTGTTAACACGATAACTCTCGAACTGAAGTAGCTAGAGGATTGAAATTTGCAGGGTAGGTTTGGAACGTAAATATCTCGGACGATTTCGTTAACGGACGATATCCACCAAGCGGTTTTAGAGTTATGGCCATTTATAGTAAAAACGGCTTTTCATGAATATTTCCGAAACTGATCACTTGATCTATCTGAAATTTAGCATTAAATATTTTTTAATTTTGTTTCTACAATAACTGTCGAACAGATATAGCTAGGCAGTTGAAATTTTCAGAGAAGGTTTGGGTGATAAATATCTCGGTTCAGTTCGTTATTGGGTAGAATCGGCTTGATGGTGTCGGAGTAAAACAAAAATTTTTTTACATTACAAATTTCAAATTCAATTTTTTTTAAGAATCAGTTTCATCATAAGAATCCATCGTTGTCATTTTCAACTCTAACAAGTTAATACTTTCGGAGATATGATTTCTCAAAATATCAATAATACATCGTAGTTCTATGTATTCACAGAATGTGAACACAGAATCTGTCTGTGTTCACTGTTCATAAATTTCATCTTATCTAGCTATTAGGGACTTGTCAGTTTAAGGTTGAAAATATTTTCTGTTGGAAAACAAGTATCCGATTCTTATACTGTTTTGAAACCGAAAATAATATTGACTCATTACATATTGAATAATTTATTGGGGATGATATTTTAGGAGATTTATAATTGGATCATTTTAATGATGTAGTTTATGAATGCAATAGGAAAGAAGAACATAATGGAATCATCAAAAGAAATTACTGTTCGTTGACCACTGAGGTTAATAATACCTTTTACTTCCTTAAGTTGTGAGGCATGTTCCTAAATACAATATTTAATGAAATTGCTAGCAAAAAAAATGCTGAAATATGGATCTACATTTGTGTATCAAACCTTTTTTCTTGAGTTAAGGTCCATAATACAGAAAAGAATGTGTAAGTGGTATGAACTATTACATTTTAAATTATGAAAAGAGGATATTATTTTAATGATATATTTTGAACTATTAAATTAATTTGTTCGTCAGCCGCAACCTACTCAAATATCAGGGATAAATGGACAATCTGCTATGATTGTCCCCAGCCTCGCTCTAGACTCTAAACATTCCGATGATACTTTTCTTAGGTATTTCGAGTTGTGAAAACTATGCACCGAGTGTAATTTGCAACAACCCATTCCACGAGCTTGAATAATAGAAGATTGGTCATTTAATCTTGATAAATAAATTTAATGACAAATTTTGAAGGATTAATGCATTGCAGATTGCTCTTTTTTTCAAATGATAATGTTTGAAGCATTTTTTTTAAACGACACTTTCTTCAAATTTAATTGATGCAGTTCTCATTATAAGAATCCATTTATATAATTCCCAACTCTAAGAAACTAATACTTTCAGAGATATAATTTGTCTGTTTGGACAAGAGCGCCAAAAAGCTCCTTTCCACAGGGCTTGAACCAATTTATTTACATCAATGTCTGTTTTTTGTGATATTTCAAAAGGAATTTATTCATACCAAAAATATCTTGAAGTCAAAAAATGCAACCTCAGAGATGACAAATTAAAAACAAAATATGTACTTGTGAAATTTCATTATACTGCCTTATTTATAAAAGCAATCACATTCAAACGAAAAATTGGTATTATAGTTATCTTATTCGATATTTGAGTATAGTTTAGACAATCTCTAGGCAAGTGAATGAATAGGTGAACATAGCGATACAACAAGTGTAATTGTTTTCCAGAAATAGTTGATGAGTATTGAAAGCTTTAAATGAATTGTTATAATATTCGAAACGATGATTACTCGTATTATTGTATTATTGTTGTTGTATATTGAACAATGGATTACTATTTATATAGAAGAATTATGAAATCTACTTACCTTAACTCATTTCTGAAGAATAAGTAGTAAATGTCCATGACTAACATAATTGAAAAGGTATATATGATTTACAGTTATTTCTTATATATATATATATATATTCTATATTGATAAGCGTTTTGTCACACAGACACCTTCAGCCTACCTATATCCTACTCTTGTAGGCCGTGTCGACTAAGCACGTCAAAATATTCAATAAATAAGTGTCAATCATGTGTAATTTTCAACTGAAAAGTTAAAATGGGTTTCGATCAAGTAAAGCCACCATAATTTAAACGTAATTGATTTCATATGTTCATATATGAGAATATTTGCATTATGCACATGCAATAATATAGTATTTTAAAGATAGTATTTCCACCAAACAGAAACATAATAGGAATATTCTAGATTTGTATTGTAATCTAGAATATTCCTATTATGTTTCTGTTTGGTCAGCCCAGTCGACGGGCAGGTTCAAACAGTCCCTGTAAAGTCTGCACTGAAGCAAATCGCGAAATA
The DNA here is from genome assembly GCA_937662695.2 of Halyzia sedecimguttata. Classification (NCBI taxonomy): domain Eukaryota; kingdom Metazoa; phylum Arthropoda; class Insecta; order Coleoptera; family Coccinellidae; genus Halyzia; species Halyzia sedecimguttata. The sequence continues at coordinate 56,208,459 of OW569414.2, forward strand.
TTGGAATATACAGAAAAACTATGGACCCAACAACTATACGGATTATTCACTGACCTCACGATCAACCAATAATCACAATTCCTCCAAATAAAAAGTCTCAAAACGATATATTTATTTTACACATATATAACCTCAAAATTGCACCAATCCTATATGAAAATGTTCATTTATCCCCCGCTCTATTGTGGACGGTGAGGAAGGCATTCGATGATCCCCAGAAATATGATAATTATTCAAATGAAGAAACTAAGCACGATATCTATATAGAACGAAATTAGTTAGAGAGTTTAACTTCGTAGGGAAGATTTGAAGGCGAAATGCTCCGGTATAAGGATATTTAATGGGAAAAATCAGCTCAGTGGATTCGCAGTTATGGTGGTTGCAATTATTGTCTATAATATTTCCGATTATACCACGATTAACCCGAAATTTTATCTTTACTTGAAAGCAACGCATCGCAGAGAAAAAATGTAGTGACAAAAGTTTGATGTCTAAAGAACGCATCGGGTAGTACTGAAGTTCTCCCATTCCCTCACCTCATGTAGGCAGGGAAAGGAGTAACTTTGAAATCTCAGACAGTCTTCATTTTCTATGGCCAATCAAATTCTATGTCAAAAAATAGAGGATATCCAGGAAATTGTTCGCTCATTTGCTATAGATGGCACTTTACACGCAACTTAGGAAACAAGATTAAAAGCGCAAAATAAACATGTAGTTAACATTCATTACCATCATTGCCTGTTAAGAATTGCTAAATACATGATTGATTGGTCTTTTATCTGCTTTTCCTCTTGTTGCCTTCTTTACGCGTACTGTGGCCTTTATCTCGCAAATAAACAAAAGTTTATTATACGAACATATCATACGTATTTTTTGACCTAGAATATGATTTTGCTATAATAAATAGAGGTTACCAAGTAGCATTTCAAAAGTAGCCCGTCTCCTACGTACAGGGGGTGATGGGGTGGGCGAAATTCATTATTAGCGGATGCGCTGTTTAGAAATATCAAACTTTACCCCCAAAAATGTTCTCTCCGATGCGTAGTTAACCCAGGTGTTTATGCCCCAAACCTACCCTGCAAATTCATACCTCCTAACTCAATTCGTTCTAGAGTTGTCGTGCTTAAGGATGGACGAACAGAATCAAGTTTGACCTAGGATTCTTCATCAATGAGTCGAATCTAAAAGTGTTATACTAATTTCGGCCAAAAATTCGAAAATTACGAACATTTAGTCAGAATGATAGGTGCTGTTCGTTCAGTGGAACCAGCGAGTCAGAAACTTGTACTATGTATCAAATTTCGTTTCATCAATAAGCTCCTATTTTCCATTATATATTGTGTAAACAGGTGTGCAGGTGAGATGATAGAATGCACGCTTAGCATGCAATCCCTTTCAATTGAATTTTTATCTGTTTCCATTGTTCGGATAACCGTGAAGTTTGGCGAGCGAGCCGGAGATCTTCTCAGAGGGTAGTAGTCACCATTAGACTTCCCACAAGGGGATTCTATGGAGGAATAGCATCCTGCACCTCAAAACCCCAATCCTCTCTGACGAAAAGTTCAGTAGTTAAATCACTTCTTGTTTATTCTTTGAATGAAAAATGCCCGAAAGGGGTAACAGGAATTTCAAATTAGGAACACAATTGCGTGCACCTATTCTTCAAATCCGAATGTAACTCAATATAGATCTCCTACATATAGATATATTTGGAATTGGCCCCAGAGCTACAGTATAGACTCAACAGTTTCAACTCGAAAACAACGTTATTTCCTCGAAACTGACTTGTCCGAGCCCAGAATTGCTATGAACTCTCTTTTAAGACCATACAACATCGGCTCAGCGCCAAATCCATGACCGATAGACGGAAACCACACCCAACATGAGCCGTTCAACCCAAAAAGAGCCACGGCTCCTCTGTGCATGTGCAATCCACTCGTGGCTGAAAATCTTCTCCAAATCACACACCTCACACAAAACTCTGATTCTCTAACACCAGAGGTTCAGGGGATATCGCATCTGGAATCCACGCATGTGTGGACTCTCACCAGGGGATTCTATGGAGGAATAGCATCCTCCACACCAAAACTTGAATCTTCTCAGATGAAAACTCCAGCAGTTAAATCACTTCTCATCTACTCATGCGCAAAACGAAAAATGCCAGGAAGGGGCAAGATGAAATTCGAAATAATAGATTTCGGAATTTCAAGCAAAATAGAAGTAATTTTTTGAATTTTTTCAAGTCATGTGATCCTCACGAAATTTTGCAGAGGTGCTCAGATCAGTATTTCTCGGTATATTGAGACAACAAAATTTTAATTTTTTTTAAATTTTGGTGGCAGTTTATAGCAATCCGATAAATACAAAACTTGGCATGTATATAAAGGTCATAATTCTACAATTAGATGCTGAATATCAGATAGATTGAGTGATCGGTTCCGGAAATATTGATGAACAAATTTTTAACTAAAAATGGACATTACTCTGAAACCGCTAGTTGGATTACACCCGTTAACAAATTTAAATGAGATATTGACGCTCCAAAACTACCCTGCAAATGTCATCCCTCTAACTCATTGCGTTCGAGAAATACAAAAAATGCGCAGAAAAGTTGAAATCAAAATGGACATAACTTCGAAAAAAACTCAACCGGGATATTTATGCCCCAAATCTACCATGCAATTTCGAACTCTCTAACTCATTTTGTACGAGAGTTATCGTGCTAACGGCCGGACAGAATTGAGTTTGACCTCGGATTCTTAAGTGAATCGAAACTAAACGCTTGAGACTATTTTCGGCCAAATATTCGAAAAATACAAACATATATATGAACGATAGGAACAAGCGCTCCAAAAAATAATTTTAAAGCTTAAGCATCAGCGGTGACAATGAAAAGAGTAAACCTTATGAAGTAAATATTTGCTTGAGCCGAACGTGTACCTATAAATATGATTGACAGACATTTTGTGAGAAGAAACTTTAATTTTTTGCATTTTTAACGTATTTTTACTCATATTATATATTCCAAAATCCGTATTGTGCATCCGCCTATGTGATATCGTAATTATTTTGAATTACTCGCATAGCCTACACTTACGTCATCGTGTGAGACTGAAGTGCGTCTTTCGGCAGATGGTCAACATGCTATACTCATTAAGATTGGGTTTTTTTGGGGTGCAGGTGCACGATCTCTTCCCGGGATTTCTATGCAATGGGTAGAAATTCTCGAATAATAAATGAGGCTGCAAAATACTCAAGAGTGTTTCAGTTTGTTTACGTATGGAAATTTGAGCAGAGTTTTGTGATATACAGACTGTTCGTAAATTGATGCAAATGATTTCAGGAGGTGATACTTCCACAGTTCGACGAAAATTGATGGGAAATTTTTCATATAATTGTGTTCCAATATTGCTTTACTGGCTGCAGTATGTCATTTCGGAACGCTCTTTTGTGATAGTAAGCGTTGCCAGTGAATTTCAGTATTCAGTATTTCATTTCAATTTTTCTGCGCAATACTGTTCAAGAATATCGGAACACGCCATGTATGTTCTAAGCTATTCCCCTACAAGTAAAAGATATTGCCTTCGAAATGGGAAACCCTATAGACATAGACATTATAAAAATTTTAAAAATAATAATGAAATGAAGATGGCATATTGTATAATATTATCTAATAATAATAATAATAATAATAATACCTACTTGACACTAACCGTCTCGATACTACCGAAGTTTACGGAGAAATATACAGAGTGATTCACGAAGAACGTTCGTTAGAATATTTCAAAGAAAGACTCGAGATAAAAACTTGGAATTTTATAGTTAAGCTTTGTTAGGAGAGGTGAATTCTTGGAAAAAAATTTGATTCGTCCGACTTCCGGTTTATCGGAAATGATACCAACTTTCATTTTTTAAATGTAATACTCAGTTTTTCCATTGATAATCAGATCACCCATTGAATTTTACATTGTTTTAATATGTCACTTACATATTATCCTCAGAAAATTAGTGTGAAATCTGAAAACACCCTTCAAATTTTCTCAAATAGGGCTTCATTCCAATATTAATAACTTGTGGATTTTTGCATGAAATTCCTAATTTTCAAGCTTCTATCGGAAGACATAGCTTCTTCTCATTCATTAATTAAACATTCAATTGAACTTACAAGATGTTTCTATTTCAATGTCAAAGTCAGTTATAATAAAAACCCCAGAACAAATTTTTTTCAAATGAGAACCCATTTTTTTATTGGTCAGCTGGAATCTACGTGTATTGTGCATTTTTGCGCGCGTGTTCCGCAAGGAACAGCGTGCTATCATTTCGTCACAATGTTTGTATTTTTCGAATTTTTTTTCGAAAATGGTCTCAATCGATTGGGTTCGACTCCCTGATGAAGAATTCGAGGTCAAATTCAATTCTGTCCGTCCGGTCCGGCCAGCTGGCCGGCCGGTCCGGCCGTTAGCACGATAACTCTCGAACGGAACGACTTAGAGCGTTGAAATTTGCACGGTAGTTTTGTAGCGTAAATATCTCGGACAAGTTCGTTAACGGGCGAAATCCACCAAGCGGTTTCGGAGTTAAGGCCGTTTGTAGTCAAAACGTTTTTTATGAATATTTCGGGAACCGATCACTCGATCTTTCTGAAATTTGGCATCAAATTGTAGAATTATGACCTTTATATGCCTGCAAAGTTTCGTTATGACCGGATGGCTCTAAAGTGGCAAAAAAAAATTTCAAAAATTTTAAAATTTTGTTTTCACGATAACTCGAAAAATACTGATCTGATTAAATTGAAACTCAGTAGTTAGATGCAAAAGACCAATGCAAACACTTTTGCAAAATTTCGTGAAGATCACGTGACATGAAAAAAATCAAAAAATTACTACTATTTTGCGGAATACTTTGCTTAAAATGCCGAAACCTATTTTTTTGAGGTTCATGCTGCCTTTTCCGGGCATTTTTCGTTGTGCGCATGCGCAGATGAGAAGTCATTTATCTGCTGTAGTTTTCGTCAGAGAGGATTGGGGTTTTGGGGTGGCGGATGCTATTCCTCCATAGAAGCCAGATCCCAGATGAGGGTCTGCGCATGCGTAGATTAAAGATGCGACATCTCCCGAACCACTAGTGTTGGAGAATCGGAGTTTTTTGTAAGGTGTGTTATTTTCAGAGGACTTTTAGCTGCGAGTAGATTGCGCATGCGCAGAAGAGAAGTGACTGTTTTTTAATTGGATGGGTTATGTTGAGAGTGCAGAGTCGATATTGTGAGGTTTTAAAAGAATACTCATAGCAAATCAGTTCAAGGACAAGTCATTGTGGGGTATGTAGCGTTGTTTCCGAGTTGAAGTGTTCGTAACGTGGCCCTGGGGCTCATTTTGAAATTGATGTTACCCTTTACAGGCATTTTTCGTTATGCGCATGAGCAGACCATCAGTGATTTAACTGGTGGTGTTTTCGTCAGAGAGGATTGGGGTTTTTGGGTGGCGGATGCTATTCCTCCATAGAATCCCCCATTGAGGGTCTGCGCATGCGTGGATTAAAGATATGATATCTCCTGAACCACTAGTGTTGTAGAATCGGAGGTTTTTGTAAGGTGTGTGATTTTGAAAGGACTTTTAGCCGCAAGTAGATTGTGCATGCGCAGAAGAGAAGTGACTGTTTTTGGGTTGTATGGGTTATGTTGGGAGTGCTGAGCCGATATTGTGAGGTTTCAAAAGAATATTCATGGCAATTCAGTGCAAGGACATGTCAGTTTGGGGGATGTAGCGTTGTTTCCGAGTTAAATTGTCCGTACCGTGGCCCTGGGGCTAATTTCAAAATTGATGTTACCCCTTACGGGCATTTTTCGTTATGCGCATGAGCAGACCACAGTGATTTAACTGCTGGTGCTTTCGTCAGAGAGGATTGGGATTTTGGGATGGCGGATGCTATTCCTCTATCGAATCCCCTGGTGAGGGTCTGCGCATGCGTGGATTCAAGAAGCGATATCTCCTGAACCACTAGTGTTGAAGAATTGGAGTTTTTTTTGTGAGGTGTGTAATTTTGGGAGGACTTGCAGCCACGAGTATATTGCGCATGCGCAGACGAGACGTGAATGGTTTTGGGTTGTTTGGGTTATGTTGGGAGTAATGAGCCGATATTGTGAGGTTTTAAAAGAATAATCATGTCAATTCAGTGCACGGAAACAAGTCTGTTTGGGGGAAATATCGTTGTTTCCGAGTTCAAATGTCTGTATGGTAGCCCTGAGGCCAATTTTTAAAGACTATATTCGGTAGGTCTATATTAAAATACGTTCGGATTTGGAGAAGAGGCAATCGCTTTCCTAACGGAGGTCCCACAACCGCAATTTTTTTTGATCTACGGTAAAGCAAACAGCCAAACTGTATTGATAGCTATATTTGTTAGAGGAACTTGAAAAAAAAAGCACTGACGTGAAGTTAATACTCTTTGGCACGCGTGTTCACGGTGGCTAATTTGAATTGAATGATGAGTACTTCAAGCTCAGTGGATAGAGCGAGCCGAAGATCTACCCAAAGGATAGTGGACACCATTCACTGTCGGTTCAAATATTAACAGTGCTGTATCTAAGCTGCCATCAGGATAGAGTAACAAAGTTGGAAAAGAACACAACTGACTCTCCTTAGTCGCACAAACTCCTAGAAGATTTGGGAGGGTCAGTATAATCCTAATCATGTTTATAGCACGCGCGCCCAAGCATATTGACTTTTTACACTTTTTCTTTCATTGTTAAGTCACTCTGCTTTTGCGCGCGTTTGTCAGAGTTGAGAATGAGATCAGTGGACTCTTATGATGAAACTGCATCTACTGAATTTGAAATTTGTAATGTAAAAAAAAAAAATTTTGTTACTCCGAAACCACTAGGCCGATTTTGCCCACTAATTAACTTAACCGAGATATTTATCTCCTGAACCTACTCTGAAAATTTCAACTATCTAGCTCATTCCGTTCGAGAGTTATCGTGTTAATGGCCAGACGGCCGGCCGGACAGAATCAGTTTTGACCATGGATTCTTGATCAGTGAGTCGAACCAAATAGGTAATGCCATTTTCAGCCAAAAATTCCAAAAATACAGACATTTGGACCAATTAATAAGCACTCTGTTCCGAGGAACAAGAGCGCCAAAAAATGACTGATGAAGGCTTCTAACACAAGAAGTATTTCTCGAGAGTGCAATACACCTCTTCATATTTGTTTCATGGAATTGGTTTCCAAAAAGGTATTTAATGTTATTTTGTAGGTAACATTAGGTTCTGATATACAGGAGATTCAAATGAGACTATCAAAGTTTGATTTCCGAAAACCACAATGAGTCTATTTTCTCGAAAGCAAACAGTATGTCATATATGTACCTACATTACAATTTTTTTTGAATCAATATCAATACATATATGGTGCTTCCCCACAAATCTGCACAAAGAGGGACTTTTTTTTTCTATTAATATTTCCGAATTTTATGTATTACAAAAAGTGGGTGCATCCAAAATGAACAAAAATGATATAAATCGCGGCCAACATAGGCTTCCTGTTTGAACGGAAATTGCCATTATCAAACAAAAATGTCCAGTATCTCGGAATATTCAAACTCTCTTTTGTTCGAAATAACAATTAAGATCCGTGTGCCAAATTTCAGGTCGGAAAACCAACAATTTTTTTTTTCTTTTTTTGCTCATAACTCTTTCAATCATTGAATTATTACCTAATAGACTTTTTGCCAGTAACTAGACGACATTAGTGTCAGCATGAATATGAATGCAACTAGCAAATTTTGTTTGAAATTGGTTTTCCGACATTTGCTCGGGTTTTCCCTAAAAAGTAATACCATTCTGGTGCAAAGTTGATCCCATTCTTATTTTTGCCATTAAAATCTTTCAATTTCACATTCAATTCATGTTAAAGAATCTCAAGAATGCAAATATTGCTGCAAATTGCCAATTTATTGCTAGATTTAGGATTGATATAGAATTTTGTCATGAAAAACCATCGTTAGTTCAATTTCAATGCCAGTTAATTAGTTTCTATGATCGCAGACTATGAAAATTCCGTCCAGTAATCATTCAATTAAACTCAAAAAAGATTTATAAGCAGAAAAAGTAAAAATATTTTTTGTGGTTATCCGACCTAAATTTTTGTACATTGATCAAAATTGCAATTTAAAACAAGTTTACTTAGAACATTCCATACAAAAAGTTCAAATTTTCTGAGATAGTCGACATAGACCGGAAGTCGCACTCAGCCTACTGTTACATCATTGTTGATGCAACAACTTTCAGTAATAAGTAAAATCCACAATTTAATATAAAAGAATAGTCCCTCCTGGTGCGGAGTTGCTGGGAAGCACTGTATAAACTATCCGGATTGGAACCTGATGCAACCTAAAACCATTTTTCCTATTTTGGGAAATATATAGTCCTACTTATTCACACACATCGTGAATAGGCAAATATAAAATATTCTGTGCTTGGAAAGTGAATGGATGAGACAAATACTTCATTCCACATAGAAATATCAATACTCAAGGCTGGCCTATAAGTTGGGCGCCAATTGTATAACCAAAAATTTACAAGTTCACACCGTCATGCTGCAGCTGAACGTGTAAAGAAAAAAAACAAATACTAGAATATACACGAGGTATTATTATTTCTCTTTACCTACTTACACCCCAGAACCCACCTCACCATAGGTCTCTGCTATTTTTGCCGATGTCTGTAATTTTCGGATTTTAACCTGAGCTGGTCTCAAACGTAGGGTGGCCAATATTTCTTATGCGAAATAATGTATTTTTCAAAATACTCTATAAAAGTTCTTAAAAAAAATGGGTTCAAGCCCTGTGGACAGGAGCTTTCTGGCGCTCTAGTTCAAACAGACAAATTATATCTCCGAAAGTATTGGTTTCTCAGAGTTGGGAATTATATCAATGTATTCATATGATAGAACTGCATCCTAAAGGAAATTCAATTCAAATAATAGTTTATTTATCAAGATTAAATGAGCAATCATCAGAATGAGAACTGCACCATGGAAGAAATCAAATTAAATCTGGCCAATTTTGCCCAATAACGAACTCAACCGAGATATTCATCTCCCTAAACTACTCTGAAAATTTCAACTACCTACCTCATTCCGTTCGAGAGTTATATCTATGTCTATGGTTGAAAAGCAGTCTCACTACTCTCAGATCTCTTACTTCATGTTCCGTTCCGAAATGTAAGAATTTTCTGAGAAATCCTACTGAACAAACAACTGAGATTTTTCTCAATTCGCTCACAATTCTTCGATTGATTAGATAATATCATGTCTCAGGAACATCATTTGACATTATGACAATTCATACAATAGAATAATATCATTCTGTGACAACGTTGAAATACGATTTATTATTGAAATTTTGAAAAATCATATCTCCGAAAGTATTAGCTTCTTAGAGTTGAAAATGATATCATTGGATTCTTATGGTAAAACAGCTTATTGAATAAAATTTAATTTGGAATTTGCCTTGTAAAAAAAAATTTTTTTTTTGTTACTCCGAAACCATCTGTCCGATTTTGCCCAATAACGAACTTAGCCGAGATATTTATCTCCCAAACCCACTCTGAAAATTTCAACTGTCTAGCTCATTCCGTTCGAGAGTTATCGTGCCTACGGCGGACCGGCCAAACCGGCCGGACAGAATAAATTTCGACCACGGATTCTTGATCAGTGAGTCGAACCAAATCGTTTAAGACTATTTTCATCGAAATTTTCGAAAATTACAGACATTTGGGCAAATTGATAAGCACTCAGTTCCGAGGAACTAGAGCGCCAAAAATGATGTGAAATTTCAGAACTAGATACCACTTCAAAATTTTATTTTTACAATAACTCGGAAATGTAAAGAAAAATATTTATCTCTTAAATGTGGTCCTTCTACGCCTTCGTAGGATCCTCACGAAATTTGCGCGTTGGTATTCTACAAGTAATTAATTGAGATCATGAGGAATATATATTTCAGATTTCTATAACTCCGAAGCAGCAAACTGATAAAAAATTCAATGATTGAATGATAAGTGTTCTCTTCTGGGCAATACAATACGGTAGGGTAACTCTGTGTAGGTTTTAGTTGTAGGTAAGTCAGACTGCATGCTCACTGTGTCGTTGGCCTCCAAGTCAGCGTGCAGAGGTTCGGGCATGAACCTCAACATATCAGGTTCCTTGAGAGCCATATGAAATAATGTATCCCGTCATTCGGATCACGTCGAGTAGGAGCTCCATAGTTGCGATGGGGGTGGAGCGAAAGGCTCTCGTCACCATCATGCACGCATATTCGGATTTCAGTAAGATTGAGTTGAGATTCCACTTTTAAGGAGCAATCGCACCAATCAATACTGCCGTAAGTGTAATACAGCCAGTGAAACTATTTTGGAGCTAGTACACACCTCATTCCACTGTCACGCCCAGAGGCAGTGCCTTTTTCTGTGAATAACCCTTTTCAGGTGCTTTTTATATAGAATTACATCCAGATAATTAGCCTCGTCCGCAAAGGGAATGTGAACTTGATTCAGAATGGGGGAATCCATATTCAGCTACCTTTTGTGAATGGAACAATAAAGTTCTTATGGTCCACATTCATCTGTTCCCTCTCACAGCAACCTTGTATTACTGTTAGAACCTTTGAGAGGATTTCGACAATGACCTTCTCATCATGGCCCATGGCATTATTGACTGTGTTATCGTCGTACGCTTGAACATACACATCATGCATGCCTATAATTGAACTGATCTTCAACCAGGAGAGACCATACAGAGGGAAAAGTACTTGTAACTGTGGCCAGCTCCTCCCAGCCCCGAATCTTACTAGATCACTATATAGGGATGCCGTGATGAGTTTGTTATCCAACATGGATCTTATCTATTGGAATTTTCCTCGTTCATGCCGCTCCACAGAGAAAGTCCATGAGAGCTGCATAGATAAGCCAACTGTGGAAGGTATGCTGGTACACACTCAGTGGATACATTGTAAGAAAACTGCCTCTGACGTAGCGATCCAATATCTTCTAGGGGATTTTCAGAACGAAAGACGTAAGACTAATCGGTATGCATGAGTTAGGTTGTGAGCTAATTTTCCCGGGACAAAATCCCAGGCAACACTGCCTGTGAAGTGAGCTTGTTCATCTTCAAAAAACGTATATAAACCAAGATGAAGAAGCGTGCAAAAACTGACTGACGAAACATCAGTCTTTTGCATTTTTGTCAGAGCGAGAAAATAGTTTGTTAGAGATATCCCTGAGGACCAGCACTTATAATTTATAAAATCATTTGAAAAATAAATATTTCAAGGACAAACTGAAAATTTATTATTTAGTATACCTTCAATTGGATGAATGTACAGCAGAATGTTGGAGTTGAAATTGGATTGTTACTAATGGAAAAACATATTTTTTTTAGTTGAGTCGGAAATTATATTCAATTCCACCTACAGCAAATATGGAATCTTTGAATTGGGTAATTTTGTAAAGTTTGGCAACATTGAAATGTAGCGCTATCCACCGATAAACTAGTAAAATTATAGAAGATTTAGCGCGACGTCGCGCTAAACCCCGTCATGTCGCGTCAAACCCCGGAACGCACTAGAAGACGTCGCGCCAGGCACTGGTAGACATATATATATATATATATATCCAACTACCTGCTGGGCGTCCATACATTATGAAATTACTATTCTCCGGGCGTCCGGCTACCCCGAAGCGTCCGTATATGGACGCTCTGTTGAAATTCAATGTTAAGATGCTCATGGGTCTTGGATCGACTCTAAGTGTCGTATGGCAAAATTTGTCGTGGACGCCTGGTTATCGATTGGACATGCGAGGCCTGTATACTGCTGTATACTTTTAGTACAACACCTGGCTCGATAGAGGCGCTGCGTACAGTTGGCGTATATTGGTTCCCGTATAGTTTTTTCCAGTCTCTCGATTTGTGGGCGTCCGCCCGATCTGACAACGTGGAGAATCGTCGCTGGTGCATTTAATTCTATTGAATATTAGGTTTGAATTCGTTCTGGAATCTCAAGGTTGCTGAATGGTGGGGTGACATCATGAACACCTGCATCTATGCTGATGGCTGTCGTTTGGGATTCTTTGGTTATTTTCTTCTAGAATATCGCATTGGATAATATCTGCGAAATTTTTGTTTAGGGATTTTGAGTTATAAGAAGTAAAATATTATTTTCAACCGCATGGACTAATGCCCTCCTTTATTCTGCTTCATCTTCGTTGTGCTTTTATAAAAAAGGATTTTATTGAAAGATTCATTCAGAATGTGAAGTTCTCATACCTTAAACTTCACTATATCTCAAAAAAATTTTATTGTATTATGTTGTGCATGCAATAATATTAAAAAATTTCTCCTTGATACATCTCTTGGGGTTTGTCTCAATCGCTAAGTTCGCCTCGCTTATTGCAGTGCATGGAATGGTTAATAAAATATATACTATCTACCACAAATTATAAATGATACTTAAAATGATAAAATGCAAACAATTCATCTGAGTGAAGGAAAGAAGTTTCTGAGACTATTTCGAATGAAAATCGCTGCGGGGATTATTATTTCCTCCTTGATCATAATGAACGTGGTTTCGAAACTATCTCTATTGAATAATTGGAAATATAGTTACGAAACCTCGAGCCGGACACTCAAAATGCGATTACATTTTTAGTGTTCGTGTATGAAATTGAGTAGAAAGAGTGAATAATTCATGTTCCTTCACGTCTTCCTACTACATTCCGTTTTCTAAATGTCCACAACCCAGCTGGTTTTGCCTTTTTTCATCATCGACAAGTTCCTTCATTCGCTCTCCTAAAATGAAGCGTTTCTCTATTTTGGAAGAGATTTTTATGAGGTTTTGCTGTATTGTTCTCATTACAAGATGAACAATTCTCTTGAGAGTATTACTCAATTTCATCTATATTGTCGTATAATACTTGTACCCACGTTTTACTATAATCTGTGTTTTCGAATACGAACCACTTATTACAAGCAAAAATGTTAATTTACAGAATAAACTTCACCAAGTTTGTATTTTTGCGCGTATGTTCTGGGGAACATCGCGTTATCATTTTGCCCAAATGTCTGTAACTTTCGAATTTTTTGACGAAAATGGTCTCAAACGATTGAGTTCGACTCCCCAATGAAGAATTTGAGGTCAAATTTGATTCTGTCCGGCCGGCCGTCCGGCCGTTGCCACGATAACTTGAGAACGAAGTATGCTAGGGACTTGAAATTTTCAGGGTGGGTGGCGCATCCCAATACGACGGACAAGTTCGTTAATGGGCATAATCGGCCCAGTGGTTTCCGAGTGATAATTTTGTCAAATCGTATGGCTAGAAAATTATTAAAAAATATTTTTGTTGTCACCATAACTTGAGAACGGAAAGAGATAGCGGCTTCAAGATTTCAGGTTAGGATGTGCACCAGAACGCGACATTTCAGTTTGTTTATGAGCATAATCGGCCAGACGGTTTCAGAGACATAGCCACCTGAAATTTTCTGACATTTGGTGGTTTTTTTTCCTCATTAACTCGAAAAATACCCAACCGATTGAATTCAAACACGGTTATTAGTTGTAGAATGCTAACGCAGAAATGGTTGCAAAATTTGGTGAGGATAGCATGCGTAGAAACTTTTTAATAAATCATTGAAAATAAAAAAAAAATTCTATATATCAGTAACTAATAGTTTGAAATCGCTGAAATTTTGCAAAAGCCTTCATAACCTACCCCTACTGCCAAGTTTCAAGTTATATTACGATCGGATAAATATTGTTGGAGATTCGAGCATTCTTGTGTGAGTTCAGTAGATGTGTGACCGTTGCCTCGATAACTTTCGAACGGAAGGAGATAGGGACTTGCAATTTTCAGGGTAGGTTGCGCATCCGAAAGGGAGAGTTGAGTTCGTTCTTGGGCATAATCGGTCTGACGGTTTTTGAGTTATACCCATCTGGAATATTGTTTCCTTGATAACTCAAAAAATAAATATTCGATCGAATTGAAGCTTGGTAACTAGTAGTAGAAAATCAACATAAAGACGTGTTCAAAATTTTGTAATAACCGTACCCCTAGAAAATTTGAAAAAAATGACGAATAAAAAAATATTAAGAACCGTACCCCTAGAAAATTTAAAAAAAATCACGAAAAAAAAAATTGGTTCAAGCACTGACGTGAAGTCAGAAGCTTTTGCGCGTATGTTCTATTGTCCATTCTTCTGTATTGGACACCCTTAATCGAATTTACCATGGTAAATTTTGTTGTCCATTCTCCTGTATTGGACACTCTTAATTCGAATTTACCATGGTAAATTCGAATTAATTAATTAATGTCAAGTGATTTTCACGAAATTTTGCAAAAGTTTTTGCTTTGGTCTTTTGCATCGAACTACTGAGTTTCAATTTAATCAATTCAGTATTTTTCGAGTTTTTTTACATTTTTTTGCCACTTTAGGGCCGTCCGGTCAGAACAAAACTTCACAGGCATATGAAGGTCATGATTCTACAAATTGATGCCAAATTTTAGAAAGATCGAGTAATCGGTTCCCGAAATATTCATAAAAAACGTTTTGACTAAAAACGGCCTTAACTCCGAAAGCGCTAGGTGGATTTCGCCCGTTAACGAACTTGTCTGAGATATTTACGCTACAAAACTACCCTGCAAATTTCCATACTGTAAGTCGTTCCGTTCGAGAGTTATCGTGCTAACGGCCGGCCGGCCGGACCGGACGGACAGTATTGAATTTGACCTCGAATTCTACATCAGGGAATCGAACCCAATCGTTTGAGACCATTTTCGAAAGAAAATTCGAAAAATACAGACATTGTGACGAAATGATAGCACGCTGTTCCTTGCGGAACACGCGCGCAAAAATAATCTAAATTCCGCAAAAAATTTTTTTTAGTCGAAATTTTGAACGAGTGTTTGCGTCTATGTATTCATCTAACTAGCGAGTTGCAATTCAATCTGTTTAGAATATTTCGAGTTATTGTGGAATAAAACTTCCTAATTTTCAAAATTTGTTTATTCCAGCTTAGAGTTATCTGATCATGACAAAACTTCGCCTGCATATACTCGTAAGGGCAATAATTCTACAATTTGGTGCCAAATTTCAGATGGATTGAGTGATCAATTTCAGAAATATTAATAAAATTATTTAACTAAAAATGGCTATAACTCCCAAACCGCTTTGTGGATTTCGTCCATTAACGATATTAGACGAGATATTTACGCTCCAAACCAACATTGCTAATTTCAACTCTCTAACTCATTTCGTTCTAGATTTATCGTACTAACGACCATACGGACGCATGCACAGAATTGAACACTATTATTATTTCCTCGCTAAAAAAAGTCTCGAATTCAATCGAATTCATCCTTAGCAGTCTATAATAAGGGTTTCTCAAATATCACAATAGGTTTTACTTGACACGATACATTCTTATAATCAAATAATAAATATGTTTAATATAATATTAAAATCGATTATGTAGAAATCGGTTGAAGATACTAACCAATAATAGTTTATATCCTTAACATATACAACATGGTCAGACATGATATATAACGCAAATCGAGATAGTATCAAGGCAAATTGAACTCTAAGGTATAAATTGGATACCGATAATACAGAAAAACACAGATCTACATCAATACCCATGTTTTCTTTATAGATAAGAGAATAGCTGTTGACGACAAGACCGAAACAAGAATATTATATATCCGGTATTTGACTCAAAGTGACGTGAAATCTTTACTCTTTGGAGAGCATATTCACTTTTACAAATTCGGATTAAATTATGAGTGCTTCAAGCTAAGTGGATAGAGCGAGCCATCTAGTTAGACTGTACTGGAGAGCATTTACTGTCAATAAACAATGCCTTAACTGATATAAGGATACTATACCAAAGTTGATAGAAAAGACAACAGACTCTCCTTGGTCACACAAGCTCCTAGGAACTTCCAAGGGATCTGCTTGGGAAAGACCTAGGAGATTCAGTAAAATCATAATCGTGTCTATAGCAAGTGCGCCAGAGCAGATTGACCTCATATGAAAGCTTTTTTAGCGTTTTTAAATATTTCATATTTTCATAGTGAAGTCAACCTGCATTGGCGGGCTTGCTATAGACATAAGTATGATCCTCCGAAGTCTTCTCCAATGGGATTCCTATGAAGTTCATGGGTTCATGGGTTTTCTGTGTTGACTTTGGTACTGTATCTTTATCGTAGCTTAGGCACTGTTTATTAACCTGACAGTGAATGGTCTCCATTACAGTCTGACTAGATCTACGGCTTGCTCTCATAATTTGATTCAAATTCGTCAACGTGAACAACTGCGCATAAGAGTACTGACTTCATGTTTATCCTTTTTCATATTTTTTCAATTTCCTTTCAAAATTTGGTTAATTTCAACAATGTGGTTTTATCGTAGATCAGAATTAAAAACATATAGCAGTTAGGGGACCCCATTAGGAACGCAAGTGCTTTCGTCTATTCTTCAAATACGTTTCTCCGAATCCACTGTTCACCGAATCTGGTAATTAATAGGATAAACAGGATGGTTTCACATAACACTTACAATAAAGTTATGAGTTATATGACAATTCTGGCACCAGCCTACTACTTAGACAAAAAAATAAGAAGAAGTTCGAACTTGCGTAGCTAGACACGATATTTTTGTAGAGTATTATACAATGTTGGATTCGTATTTTTTTTTCCCTATCTCTCCACGGGGAAAACCAATATGGCTTCCATAAGAAAAATGAAAGTAGACTATCGCGTCTCTGAAGCGATGGAAAATAGAAGATATCGGACGACACCATTAGGATCTCTATATTGGATAATGGCTACAAACCGTATTTCGTGAAGTTATCCCCAGGAATGAATGCGTTATAAAGAGTAAAGGGAAATCTCGATATTTAGTTTTTTGGGAAATCTCGAGAACCATTTGAGATTTGAGCCACCTTGTATTTCTAACAATTTTCGATATCCCTGTAGTCCCCATTTAGATAGTTCTAACCTTGTATGTAAATTCGTCTAAAAAAAGAGGAAACAGAAGACTCATATGTTGGCTTAGCGCCAGAATCCCATAATCACGTAAGAAAATTTACTTGCGTTCTAGAACAAACAACACCATAAACAGCCACCTCACTCTTCACCAAAAATGCGTAGTTTTAAAGTTGGCCACAAGGCCACCGTACGGACGTTTCAACGAAAAAGGTCAATATTTCGATGAAACGGACTAGACCGTTCACAGAGTTGCCATGAATTTGCTTTCTAATCGCCACAATATTGGCTAAGAATCAGACCCATGGCTACTAGTCGTGAACCACTCCCAACGTAATCTATACAACCCAAATACAGTCACCTCTCATCTGCTCAAGTGAAATACACTCATGGTTCAAAGTCCTTTCAAACAAACGTCACTCATAACTCCTATTCTTCACCAGCAGGGGTTAAGGAGATAACGCATCTTCAATCCACGCATGTGCGGACCCTCACAAAAGGTTACAATTGAGTTATAGAATCCTAAACCTCAAAATTCCATTCCCCTCAGACGACAACTTCATTAGTTGAATTACTTCTCGTCTGCTCATGCGCATAACGATAATGATCAAATGAAGCGCATGCATTCAAAAATAATCAGAGGACCATGTTATGGAAACTATTCCACAAAATAGTGGAATATTTCTTCATTTTCTTTAGTCCTACGACCCGCACGAAATTTCGAACAAATGCCCCTTCCAATATAACCCATACCACTTAAAAACTATCACTTCTTCTTTGTGCATGCGCAATGTTTTCGTGGCTAAAGGTCTTATCAAAATCACACCACCCACACCAAATTCCGCTCCTCCCAGGAGGAGTAGCATCCTCCACCTCAAAACCCCATACCCCAGTAGTTAAATCACTTCTCGTCAGCTCATGCGCATAACGATAATGCCCGAAAGAGGCGCATGCATTTTGAAACAACTCAAAGACCACGTTATGATCACTACTCTGTAAAATAGTTGAAAATTTTTTCAATTTTTCAGTCATGCAATCCTCACGGAAGTTTGAACGAGTGCTTGCATCCTCACTCCCAACACAACCCATAAAACCCAAAAACAGTCACTTCTCCTCTGCACATGCGCAATCAACTCATGGCTAAAAGGCCTTTCAAAAACACACGCCTCACACAAAACTCAGATTCTCCAACACAGTGTTTAAGGAGTGACCGCAATCGTTCGAAATCATTGTCGTCAAAAAGTCCAAAAATACAGATATTGTGGTAAAAAGATACCACGCTGTTCCTCGCGGAACAAGCACGCAAAAAGCAGGATTGTTTCTCAAGAGCATAAGGTCATATATTGGGGTTAGATTTCAACTCGATCAGATTTGTAGCTTCGGAAATTTTGAAGAAATTAAATTACAAAGGGCAAAAAATCTTCGAAAACATGGAATTTTACCATTCATAAACTTATCCCCAATCCTTTATATCCCAATATTTAACACATTCTGCACCTCAATTATTTAGTGAGCTATCGTGTACACAGAAGGAGGAACATACAGAATGGAATTTTACCATGGGTACTACAAAAGTAACTACACTCTTGTCCACTATAAATTTTTTGTCGCCTGACAGCTATTCTCGTCGTGGGAGACCACCTCCTGCCCTAAATTGCGAATAAATGATTGGACTTTCTGTAGACTGAACCCACTAAACTCTAATTACCACTGATGCTCTGACAGACAGCTCAAGATATTTGAATCGGAAACTCAAAATTTGTGTTACTTCATTTCCTGGAGAGTTCAAATATTTGAATTTTTCTATGAGAAGTACCTACATTCTAAGAGAGACTCCCGTACACTTTCTCACCTGCAACTTCGATTCGAAGAAATCGGCAAATGTGTTTTTAAGAGGAATGAACATTATTCCTTGAAACCTCTGCAATACATAAAAATTGAAGCCTATCAAACCAACCTTCCTCTGATAACAGATGCATTACGAAATCGATTTCAGGAATGTAATGAATATTAACATGGATGATCACGCTCGAATTTCCTTCAGTGATTCAGATTCAAATAATAATTTCGAATCAGAAACTCAGATTTCTTTTTGGCCTGAGATTTGAAAGTAGCTAATTGTTTCGCTAGTTATCCCATTTTAACTCCATTTAGTATTATTAATTAAATTTTAAATGGCTCCGAAAGTAATAAACGGATTTTCTCACTTAAGACGTAAGCCCTTTCCATTCGATTTAAGCGTTTATCCTGAAAACAATGAGTCTCTCGGTCATTCCGTTCGAAACATATTGTGTATACTGATAAATTAAAGAGAGATTTTAGCTTGACCATCAAAAATAATGAACCTAGTGCTTTCGACTCATCACTTGAAAAAAATAGAGTACTCTAAAATACGTAGATTATTGCATTCAGCAATGATAAAACCCAACAAAAAAATGAATCAGAATCATGATAGTAGTTTGAGGGAGTATCCGCAAATCCAAACAAAAAATCAATAATTGAAATCCTTTCACGGTGACTCTACACGTCTGGTAAAACCAAAACAACGTGAGTCACATTCCTGTCCTATTGCATTGGAACTATTCCTTTTACTCCTGGCAACGTCGCAGGACGCCCAGTGATCGAGCAACTGGGAAATGATATTCGAACGAGGACGCCGACAAATCGAGAGAATGAAAGTTTACGTGTATACTTTGGACGCTAGTGGAGCGGATAGTGAAATGACGCTGAGGGGTGTGAGACTGTAAACAATTCTCTGTATCTAAAAAGTGAAAAGATTAAATCGAATTCTATCAGTGAATACTTCAAAGTGGTTATATAAGACATAAGATAATGATAAAAAAAAATTGGAGGACGCCCACCGGATGCTTGATGAACGGGCGCCCGGAAATTGGAAGGATGTAAATATATATATATATATATATATATATATATATATACACTCATAAACAGCCATTCGGAGGCCCAAAAATGCATGTTCCGCAGCTTATCGGAAGCCCGCACCACCTTTGGGAAGCCCGACTTCGGGCTTCCCAAAACTAACGTGTATAAATGGGTCTGTAGATTCCTCACACCTCAGGGATTAATTCCCCAAATTTTTGCCCGGGCACCAAAAATGCCTTATACATCTCAAAACATACGCGATCGGGTTCACGGAACGTCCGCGCTGAGAGCGCTTGGGTCGGTCTGTATAAACTTTATATACATTCTACAGATTTTACGCATTCTACGGAGCCCGTATAGGTTCATCTGAATATGGGAGTCCCATAAATTTGGCATCATCGGAGATAATAATCTCCCATCCAAAATTATCGCACTACTCACATATTCCAAAAGAGTTCGATTAATCGAGACAATATTGAGGTATAATCTGAAATATCATGTCATGTAGACACTTTTGTCAGTATTTTACTGTTGCTATCAAATATGCAAATTTTACTAGGGAATATGAACAATTGCTTTGTTAAACTCATTTCTCTTCACATCGTGAATTTTTGCGCGTATGATCTGGGGAACATCACGTTATCTTTTTGCGCAAATGTCTGCAATTTTCGAATTTTTTGCTGAAAACTGTCTCAAACGATTGAGTTCGACTATCTGAAGAATAATTCGAGGACACATTTGATTCTGTCCAGCCGGCCGGCCACCCGTTGTCACGATAACTTGAGAACGGAATGAGATAGCGACTTGAAATTTGCAGGGTAGGTGGCGCATCCCAATGCGACGGACAAGTTCGTTAATGGTCATAATCGGCCTAATGGTTTCCGAGTAATAATTTTATTTTCAACCGATATGAATGCAATCGAATTGAAACTTGGTGAATAGTTGTTGAATATGAACATAAGCACGTTTGTGGAATTTTGTGAGAACGGCATCAAAAAAAAATAGCTAAAAAATTTAAAAAAATCATTAAAAAATATTTTTTATATCACGATAACCTGAGAACGGAAAGAGATAGCGACTTGAAATTTTCAAGTTAGGTTGTGCATCTGAATGCAACATTTGAGTTCACTTACAGGCATAATCGGCCAAACGTTTTCGTAGTTATAACCATCTGAAGTTTGCTTGATATTTCCTCAATAGCTCAAAAAATACAGAACTGATTGAATTCATGCTTGGTTATTATTTGTATAATGCAAGCGCGAGAATTCTTACAAAAATTTGTGAGGATCGTATTAGTAGAAAATTTTTAAAATATCATTGAAAATTATTGATAAAAGTTCTATATATCAGTAACAATTCGTCCGATATCGCTAAAATTTCGTGCGAGCCTTCAAAACCTAACTGTACTGCCAAGTTTCAAGTTTGAACATGATCGGATATATATTGTTGGAGATTCGAGCAGCCTTGTGTGAGTTTAGTAGATGGATGGGTGACCGTTGCCTCGATAACTTTCAAACGAATGGAGATAGGAACTTGCAATTTTCAGGGTATGTTGCGTATCCGGAGTGTTGAGTTTGATTATGGGCATTAGCGGTCCAACGGTTTCAGAGTTATACCCACGTGGAATATTATTTCCTCGATAACTCAAAAAATATAGACTCGATCGAATAGAAGCTTAGTATCTAGTTGTAGAATAGCGACATAAAGACGTGTTTAAAATTTTATAAGAACTGTACCCCTAGAAGATTTTAAAAAAATTATGAAAAAAAAAATGATTCAAGCTCTGACCTGAAGTCAGGAGCATTGCGCATGTTATACTGTCCATTCTCCTGTATTGGACACTCTGAATCGAATTTACCATGGTAAATTGATCGAATTGATCGACTTTCCGAGGGGTATCGGGGTAGTTTTTTCAACTCTTAAATTTTAAAATTTAATATCTTCGGAACTATTCGCAGGAGTACATACATATTTTGCATGTGGGTTGATTATACCGATAACGACATCTTCTGAAAAAAGGATAGACTTCCCAAGGGGCTGCGGGATAGCTTTTTCAACCATCCAATTTAATATTTCCACATTTAATAGTTCTGGAACTATTCACCGGAGCACATACAGATTTCAGACACGTATTGCATAAACCCATTCCTATAATCCCTGGAAAATTGATCAACTTCCCGAGTGGCTGCGGGGTAGTTTTCAACCTTTGAATTTCAAAATTTAATTACTCTCTATTCGCCGAAGCACATACATATTTCGTATATGGGTTAATTATACCGATAACGACATACCGTGAAAAACTGAATGACTTCTCGAGGTGCCTTTTCTAACCCTTAAATTTAATATCTCCGGAACTATTCGCCAGAGCATATACATTTTTCATACACGTATTACTTGTACCTATACCGATAACCCAGAAAAATTAATTAAGTTCCCGAGGGACTGCGGGGTAGTTTTTTCAACCCAATTCTGGGGATATAGGTATGTGTATAAGTAATAAGTGTATGAAATCTGTATGTGCTCCGGCGAATAGACCCGGAGAAAATAAATTTTTAAATTTAAGGGTCGAAAAAACTACCCCGCAGCCCATCGGGAAGTCCATAACATTCTTAGGGAATGTCCTGATTGGTATAGTTAACCAACACACAAAATCTGTATTTGCTCCGGCGAATAGTTCCGAAGATCAAATACTGGATGAAACTTTAAGTTGTACATTAATTTTAACCATAGATTATAAACATCAAATGAAACACTTTTTGCTTTACCATTTTTATAAATTCGGCTCAGGTAAAAAGATACAGGCTGTTGAAATAAAAAAAACCTGTTTTTATTTTATGGCTTTGACATCCTTTTTCTGAATAAAATGAATGTGTGTGAAGGAAACTTCACGCCAAAGTTTCATATAACTATGATACATATTTTCCAAACATTAGTTTTTTCCTACTTCTAGTGTTTTTCTAGTCATAGACTCGTGGTATCATAAAACTAAACGAAATTACCATGAAGATGGTAATGTTCTTTTTGAGACAATTTAAGAATATATAATCGTTTCAGAACATTGACTTATTCTTCATCATTCCTCCTTAAACGCACCGTTTTTGAGATGTTCTTCATTGAATGTTATAAAATGGAAAACCATCGAAATTTCATTACTTTTATGGATCCGTCCCTGAGCGTTGGAAATCGCATCAAGCTGTAAACCACTTTATCGTACCTTTTTCTCGTCCAGCATTGATGTTATAGATAATTTATATGCAGGAGTGTATTGGCACATTCTGAAATCTTTAAATACTTTTAACTTTCTATCTGAGTCAAATTAGAAAAAAGTGTTTCATTGGATGAAAGGAATATATGGTCAATATCAATGTACAACTTTAAGACTCATCCTTGTATATTGAAATTTAAGGGAAAAAACTACCCCGCAGCCGCCCGGGAAGTCGACAAATTTTTCAGAGGTTATTGGTATGGGTATAAGTAATACGTGTATGAAATCTGTATGTGCTCCAGCGAATAGTTCCGGAGATATTAAATTTTCAAGGCGTGAAAAAACAACCCTGCAGTGCCCCGGGCAGTTAATCATTTTCTCAGGGGATATTCTCATTGCTAAACCCACATCCCAAACAGGAACGTGCTCTGGCGAACATAAGAACTTATGAATGAGAAATCAGCCTGCAGCCACTGGTAAGCGTTCGGGTGTTTCCGCCAAAAAGTCTGCTGAATTAGTCTGCTATGTTCATACCGATGCCTCACGACCCCGTTCTAACAATGATATTAGCAAATTGTCCTACTCTGGTCCTGATACTTTTAATTACGCAGGTGGAAGCTTAATTAAAGGGGTGATATAGTTGCAAAATTCGAAATCCGACAGTTGATTCTTTCAAGATTTATGGATGTTTTGCGCATATTGTCAATATTCACGCCTCACATACCCTCATGAAATACTATATGAAATTGAAAGTAAATAAAGAATGCGAAACCACGTGAAGTAAAACATTGTATTTTGAAATGAAATAATTCCAAAAATACAAATCTGATCGAGATCAATCCGATAGTCGATTGTGAAATCTAAAATTTAAATTTTAGCAGGAAAATACTGGAGACTTTATTTGTTCAGAATGAATCAAGGTCTTTTCATTTATTAATGAACAAAGGACGACAAACTGTCCAGGTCACAAATTTCTATCTGAGGTAAAGCCGGGGGTAGCAAGCAGGCGAGACAATAGTCAGTTTTTCGCCGAGGTGCATATCACATTTTTTCGTAGACCTCTACATACAGTTGAAATGATAAAATATTGTTTTTCATAGAGGTCGACGAGGAAATTATTTTTAAATGATAGAGTATGAATAGGAAAAAAATTTTGTTGCGAAACAATTTTAAGGGGTGGCTATTCTCATTGCTTAACCCACATCCCGAACAGGTACGTGCTCTGGCGAACATAAGAACTTATGAATGAGAAATCAGCCTGCAGCCACTGCTCAGGAGCGTTCGGGTGTTTCCGCCTAAAAGTCTGCTGAAATAGTCTGCTAGGTTCATACCGATGCCTCACGACCCCGTTCTAACAATGATATTAGCAAATTGTCCTACTCTGGTCCTGATACTTTTAATTACGCAGGTGGAAACTTAACAAAAGGGGTGATATAGTTGCAAAATTCGAAATCCGACAGTTGATTGTTTCAAGATTTATGGATGTTTTGCGCATATTGTCTATATTCACGCCTCACATACCCTCATGAAATTCTATATGAAATTGAGTGTAAATAAAGAAAGCGAAACCACGTGAAATAAATCATTGTGCATCAACTGAACTAAAATTTTGAAATGCAATAATTCCAAAAATACAAATCTGATCGAGATCAATCCGATAGTCGATTGTAAAATCTAAAATTTAAATTTTAGCAGGAGAATACCGGAGACCTTATTTGTATTTGTGTTTGTATTTGAATCAAGCGATTCTCATTTATTTATGAACAAAGGACGAAAAACTGTCCATAATAGTCGAGGTCGCAAATTTCTATCTGAGGAAAAGCGAGAAAATAGACAGTTTTTCACCGAGGTGCATATCACATTTTTTCGTAGACCTCTACATACAGTTGAAATAATAAAATATTATTTTTCATAGAGGACGACGAGGAAATTATTTTTAAATGATAGAGTCTGAATAGGAAAAAAAAATTGTTGCGAAACAAATTTAAGGGGTAGCTATTTCTTCTATCCCTTGCAAACACAATTGAATACACTTATTGATGAAGATACCTCCCACAGTATCTTTTAATGACTACTTAAAATAGAATACTACTCAATATTTTTTTGAGTGCCTTCTCGCTCACATATAATGTCCTCTTAATTTTATTCATTGTTTTTAGTTCGTTCAAAAAAAATGTAAATTGGTTTTCCGGTGTCATCTATAGGTGGCTGTATATAATAAGGGGCTGCCCAACAAAATCCTATAAAAAACCCACCCTATTTTTTGACAATAAATAACCTCTCAAATTCACAATTATTGATTAACACCCTGTATATAGAGACATCGAATATTTAGAACATATCTCTTGAAACTGTTAGATTTGTAAGGCGATCATAGTGACAACACCGCCGGGCTTCCGATAATCGTACAAGTGCATACTTTTTACACAGAGGGCGTCATATCCACCTAGAAACAAGTCGGGATTCCGAAAAGCTTCAATTCATATATTTTTTTGTATATGCAAAATAATCTTCCCCTCTGAAGTTGCTCTTGAAGATATGACTGTTCTGAATGTTTTCCAAAAAAATACACTCTCCTAAACCAATCAGAAGGTGCGGGCTTCCGGTTGCCTGTGCAACGTACCGGGCCTGGTAGAAGGCGCGTTATGAGTATATATATATATATATATATATATCGCGATGGCGTACCATCTGGCTTCCGTATAGATTTGTAGCGCTGTGACATCCTGCAATATACACGCATGTGTATATAGAGCAACTTAATTGCATCGAGATCACGCTCAAAGTGGGTTCCTACCATTTGGCATCAATGGAATATAGATACATGCCTGGATACGGAATGATATTTACATTTTTTCTGAAGGAGTGTATGATGTTTATAATGGTTCATATGGTTCGCGTACGATATGGCTTCCGATAATTTATTCATCGGTTGGAGAGTAGACTGCCAGATGTTCCCTTATCTTAGATGTAACAGATAAGACAAATGAATTCGACTTTTTTTCAAGCTCTCTGTTTTCAGGCGGAATTATATTTTTATGTATTGAAATATAGGACTGAACGTAACAGGTTTCTTGATTACTACGATTCGGATTCAGATTATTTTTTGAGAATAATTTCCTGGATTTTAGTAACTCCCAAAATTGAATTATTTATATTTTTGATTGAATTATTTCTTAAATACAATTCAGTAATTTTTTACGGTAGGTACCTACGATTGTTTGATTTTGAATTATAGGTGGATTATATTACATTTATTACTTTTGAATAATTTCGCAAAGTGTCTCTAATTTCGTTGCTATTGCAACAACATATTTGAAACACAAAACTTCTACAGTCTTTCTTGTGGTTCGAACTGAAGGGCGTTCTCAAAACTGTTTTCGGTGGGTACTTCGACTTATTATGTAAATTGGTATTTTACCTTCCGGCAATTTCCAAATTTTGGCCGAAAATAATCTATAACAAACAGTTCAGTCTTAATGCTGAACAATTATTGGTCAAATTCAATTCTGTCCGTCTGTCTGTTTGTGTTTTGCCGGCATTGAAAGTTGAATACGGAATATTTCGTCAAGTTCGTGAATGTTCTTGGAGGAATAACTTTTTATTTCGATAATTTTCTTGGAAGCTGTATGAAAATGCAAGTCTAAAATAATCGAAAAGATGAAATCATTCAAAAATTTTAGTGAATCGTGAAAAATGTCCCTTCAGCTCTTTAACTTAACGATAAGTTTCGGTATGTGTTTTGAATGTTTTGATTTGAATTAGAACTGGGTTGGTTGAGAATGTTGCAGAGGTTTCGGTTATATCTTGGGTGCTTTGTTTTTAAAATGCTGAAATTTCAAAAGAGCTCGGAGCAGGAAACAAAGTGAAAAAACTTTTGAAATTTGGTTCTTTATAATAACTCGAAAAATACAGCTTAAATCGAATCGAAACTTGGTGAATACCAACGGTATTTCCGAACTAAATAGTTCAAACATACCGACACGAAGACTTATGCAAAATTTTGTGAGAATTGTATGCCATTTTAAATTCAAAGTAATTTTTTCAAATATTTCCGAAACTACTGATTTCAATATATTGAAATATTTCGGATGAATTATTTTCAATAATCCGGACTTCTAGCTCAGTAGATAGAACGTGTGACTCGGAACCTAGGAGGGTCACTCCAGTCATAAAATCATAATCATGTCTATAGAAAGCGCGCCAACGCAGATTGACTTCAGTATAAAAAAAAAGTGAAAGTGTTAACAAAGCACTGAGGAGTAGCCAGTCTAATTTGGTGGGCCTGCTAATGAGATGATTATGATTATGCCTACAGTGCTTTCGAAAAGTTACGAATCAATTCAATATTTCTTGAACTCAGAGTTCCTCCAAAAAATCCTCTGATAAGCGATTTTGTTAAAAACAAAGGCACTTTTTGACGATGACCCATATTTGTGAGTTAATCTTCAGTCGAGATATGACTTCATCAATTTTTTTTTAATTGGCAGCACCTAATTTAGACCATGCCAATTGGAAGAGCCTGTCATTTTGCGTTCACTTCGTCAAAAATATGATTATTAGCTTTTTTTTACAAAATTTAATGGTAATGATTAAAGTAGATGTTGAAAGTGTGCACCGCTGGCTACCTGACAGTAACCAAGGCTATTAAAAATTCTTGCTGAACATGGTCAATAAAATATAAAAAACAAGTACGATTTCAACTTTTAATCTGACAGTAATAAAAACCGTCCTCAGTCGCTAAGGCAACTGCTAGACAACCATAATTTTTCACAATGTGTACGTAAAATGACAGGCACTTTCAGTTGGCAGAGTCGAAATTGGGTATTGATTTTAAAAAAAATTGACGATGACGTCATATCTCCAATAATGATTACGTCGTAAATATGGGTCGTATGGAAGTGTCTATTGGAAAGTATGGAAGTGTCTGACGATTTTTCAGAAAACCTCTCAGTTTCAGCAATAATGAATTTATTCGTTACTTTTCGGAAGCTCTGTATGATTATGCTGACCCTCCTGAATCCCGAGTCGCATGATATCCACTGAACTTGAAGCACTCATCATTCAATTCAAATTGGTCGTCGTGAATAAGCAAGCCAAAGAGAACTGACTTCACGTCAGTGCTTTTTTGTGTTTTTCCTGTTTTTGCGCGTATATTCTGTGGAACATCGCGTTATCATTTTGCCCAAATGTCTGTAACTTTCGAATTTTTTTACGAAAATGGTCTCAAACGATTTGGTTCGACTCCCCACGATAACTTGAGAACGGAAAGAGCTATCGACTTTTCAGCGAAATTTTCAGGGTAGGTGGCGCATCCCAATACGACGGACAATATGTTAATGGGCATAATCGACCCAATGGTTTCCGAGTACCTAATAATTTTGTTTTCAACCAATATGTATCCGATCAAATTGAAACTTGGTGAGTAGTTGTAGAATATGAACCTAAGCACGTTTGTAAAATTTTGTGAGAATCGTATGGCTAGATAATTATTAAAAAATAATAAAAAAATATTTTTCTTGTCACGATAACTTCAGAACGGAAAGAGATAGCGGCTTGCAGTTTTCAGGATAGGTTGTGCATCTGAACGCGACATTTGAGTTCGTTTATAAGCATAATCGGCCAAGCGATTTTAGAGTTATAGCCATCTGAAATTTGGTTGTTTTTTCTCCTCTTTAACTCGAAAAATACTAAACTGATTGAATTGAAAAATGGTTATTAGTTGTAGAATGCCAACGCGAAAATTCTTGCAAAATTTCGTGAGGATAGTATTTGCAGAAAATTTTTGAGAAATCATTGAATAGAAAAAAAAAGTTATATATATCAGTAAATATTCGTCTGAAATTGATGAAATTTTGCAAGAGCCTTCAGTTGAGGAATTTGAGATCGAATTCAATTCTCTCTGGTTGACTGTTCGTTACCAGAATAACTTTCGCACGCAGACAAATAGCGACTAGCAATTTTCAGGTTAGGAGATGCATCTGAATGCAATGCTTTAGTTTGTTAATGGGTATAAACGGTTTCGCAGTAATGACATTTGGAATTTTCACAATATTTCAACAAATACCCGTACAAGTCCGATCGAATTGACAATTGGTAAATAGTCGTGTTCCACTATAAAAACGGCTAAAAAAGCATTGACGTGCGGCAATCTGCTTTGGAGCGCATGCTAGACATGATAATGATTATACTGACCCTCCTAGAACTTTCCAATGGAGATCTCTCAGAAGCTCCTAGGGGTATGTGTGATGAAGGAGTTGCAGTTGTGTTCTTTGTATCCTTTGCAACTCTATCCTCATGCCAGCTTAGACACAGCACTGTTAAGTTTTCATTGGACAGTAAATGGTATCCACTACTCTCTGAGTAGATTTCCGACCCGTTCTATCCACTGAGCTTGAAACACTCATCATCCAATTCAAATTTGCCATCGTGAACGCGCGCGCCGAAATATATTTTATGAAACCGATCAGTCGGTCTATCTAAATTTAGCATCAAATTGTACAATGATGACCTTAATATGCATGCGAACTATTGTATTGATTAAGTTGCCAAAAAGTGTAAAAAATTTTTTTTTTAAATCTCAAAATTTTGTTTCCATAATAACTCTCGAACAGAATGAGCTTGGCAGCTGAAATTTTCAGAGTAGATTTGGGAGATAGATATCTTGAAACGGCATTTTGAAAAAAATTGAATTTGAAATTTGTTATGTACAAATTTCAAATTCAAGATGCCGTTTCATCATAAAAATCCAATTATATAATTTTGAACTCTAGCAAGCTAATACTTTGGGGGCGTCCATAAATTACGTGAGATGTTTTTTTGAATTTTCTGACCCTCCCTCCCCCTCTGGTTAGATGTCGTGAGATTTCATTCAACCCCCTCCCCCACCCCCGATCTCACGTGAGATTTTTCAAAATGTGGGTTTCTTACGTGAACGCGTTGGTTTGACAGTCAGTAGATGAATAACGTCAAAGTATGAATGAAATTATTTTCTTTCCAACGAATTAGTGAATGATCTTAATCGTATTGCGATATAAGCTTAAGATTAAATCTTAAGCATGTATAATCTGGATTAAATGGACCAAAATAGTATAATTTTTTTTTTCAATCAAAAAAAAAAATTACGTGATATTTGCCGAGACCCCCCCTCTCTCCAACGTAAGATCAGATGAGATTTGACTCGAGTCCCTCCCCCCCTTAAACATCTCACGTAATTTATGGACGCCCCCTTTCGAAGATATGATTTTTCGAAATTTCAATAATGAATCGTAGTTCTATGTTTTCACAGAATGCTGTACTTGATTATTCTAGCTATGAATTATAATATGATCTGTGTTCTGACATGTCATCTCATTTTCCTATGAGAGATAAATGTCAAATTTATTTCTGGTTCGTTATTCAGCTATCGTAGAATTATGAGGATGATATGATATTATACTTTTAAGGTGATAATATAATGGCCATGGATAATCCATATGATGATGGAAATACATTCTTTGGAAAGATACATAATTGAATTTTGTTCAGAATATCTCCAGTAAAAACAAAACTGCAGTATTGTCTAATTAATATAGCATTATTTTCAGAGTAGATTTGAGGAACGAATGTCTCGGATAAGTTCGTTATTGGGAAGAATCGGTCAGTTTGAATTTAATTTCTTTCATGATGCAGTTCTATGGTAAGAATCCATTTATATCATTCCCAGAGACCAATAATTTCGTTGATATGATTTGTCAAAGTTTGAACAAGAGCGCCAAAGCTCCTGTCCATAGGGGTTGAACCAATTTTTTAATATATTTCTCGATCGTTTCGTGCTCTCGCACTAGACAATTCTCCTGTATAGGACACAAAATTCGAATTTACCATGGTATATTCGAATTAAGAGTGTCCATTACACGCGAATGGACAAGAACTCACTCCGAATTTTCCATGGTAAATTCGATTAAGAGTGTTCGATAATGGAGAATGGACAAGAGAACATAGGCGCAAAAGCTCCTGACTTCACGTCAGTGCTTAAACAAATTTTTTTTTTCGTACGTGTACGGTTCTTACAAAATTTCACACACGTCTTTATGTCGATATCCTACAAATAGTTACCAAGCTTCAATTCAATCGAGTATATATTATTTTTGAGTTATCAAGGAAATAATAATCCAGGTGGGCATAACTCCGAAACCGATGGACCGATTATGCCCAAAATCGAACTCGACCCTCCCATTTGGATGCGCAACCTACCCTGAAAATTGTAAATCCCTATCTCCTATTTCTAGTGAAACGATCCTCGTGAAATTTCACAAGAATTTTCGCATTGGCAATCTACAACTAATTACCATGTTTGAATTGGATCGGTTTTGTATTTTTCGAGTTATTGAGGAAATAACAACCAAATTTGAGATAGATGTAACTCCAAATACGTTTGGTCGATTATGACTATAAACAGATTCCGATGTCGCATTCGGCTGCGACCCTACCCTGAAAATTACGAATCGATATCTCTTGCTGTTCTCAAGTTATCGTTAGATACATAATATTTGTTTCCAATTTTTTTTAAATTCACTAGCAGTACAATCCTCTCAAAATTCCACACACGTCTTTATGTCGATATTCTACAACTAGATACCAAGTTTCAATTGGATCGGGTCTGTATTATTTGAGTTATCGAGAAAATAATATTCCAGATGGTTATAACTCCGAAACTGCTGGGCCGATTTATGCCCAAACAAGCCTGAAAATTTCAACTCCCTACCTCTATTCGTTCGAAAGTTATCGAGGCAACGTTCACCCATTCAACTACTGAACTTATCCAAGGCTGCTCGGATTTTCAAAAATATACATTCGATCGTGTTCAAACTTGGAATTTAGTAGTAGAGTTAGGTTTTGAAGGCTCTCTCAAAATTTCAGTGATGTCGGGCGAATAGTTTCTGATATATAGAATTTTTTTCAATGATTTACAACTATTTTTTTAAAATTTTGTAATTATACGATTCTTGCGAAGTGTTGCAAGAACTTCCGTGCCGAAATTTTACAACTAGTAACAAAGTTTGAATTGAATCAGTTCTGAATTTTTCGAGTTATTGAGGAAATAAACACGAATGTCGAATTCATATTCACAACTTACCGTGAAAATTGCAAGTCGCTATTCGTTTTCGTTATCGTGACTTAAATAATATTTTATAATCATTTTTGAAAAATTTTTCAGCAAAACGATTCTTACAAAATTTCACAAACGTCATCAAATTTGTATTCTACAACTTGGTACCAAGTTTCAATTCGATCGGATCTGTATTGGTTGATGACAAAATGATTACTCAGAAACTGTTGGGGCGATTATGCCCATTAACGAAATTCTCCGCCGTATTTGGATGGTCCACCTACTTTGAAGTTTTCAATTCGCTCTCTCTTTTCATTCTCAAGTTACATTCAGGTCAAAAAATTCGAAAATTACACAGATTTGGGCAAAATGATAACGCGATGTTCCCCTGAACATACGCGCAAAAATGAAAGCTTAAGCTCTCTGACTGAACGCTATGTTTCGATAGACCTTTTTGCGCGTATGTTCTGGGGAACATCGCGTTAACATGTCTTTATCGAATCTTTTGCTGAACATGATATCAAACGATTGGGTTCGACTCCCCGATGAAGGATTCGAGGTCAAATTTCATTCTGTCAAGCCGGACAGTCGGCCGTCCGTTGCCACGATAACTTGACGGAAAAATGTAGCGACTTAAATTTTTCAGGGTAGGTGGTGCATTCCAATACGACGGACAAGTTCGTTAATGGGCATAATCGTCCCAATGGTTCCGAGTAATAATTTTGTTTTCAACCAATACATGTCCGATCGAATTGAAACTTGAGTAGTTGTAGAATGCAAAACTAAGGACGTTTGTGAGTATCACACCCTCAATTATCAAGAAATATTATTTATGTCGCGATAACCTGAGAACGGAAAGAGATAGCGACTTGAAGTTTTCAGGTCAGGTTGTGCATCTGAATGGCACCCATCTGAAGTTTGGTTGTTATTTCCTCACTTACTCGAAAAATTCGAAACCTATGCAATTCAAACATGGTTATCAGTTGTAGAATGCCAACGTTAACATTCTTAAAAATTTTTGAGAGGATCGTATCTCTAGAAAATTTTTAAAAATTCATTGATAATCAATATTTTACATTCTATATATCAGAAACTATTCGTACCACATCCCTGACATTTTGCGACAGCCTTCACAACCTAACTCTTTTTACCAAGTTCCAAGTTTTAACACGACCGGATCTATATTGTTGGGGATCCGCGAGATGCCTTGTGTGAGTTCAGTAGCTGGAAGGGTTACCGTTGCCTCGATACCTTTCGAATGAAAGGAGATAGGGACTTGCAATTTTCAGGGTAGGTTGCACTTCCTAATGGGAGAGTTTGAGTTCGGCATACGTTTTGGGCATAATAATTCCATCGGTTTCGGAGTTATAACCACTTGGAATATTATTTCCTCGATAACTCAAAAATATATGCTCGATCGAATTGAAGCTTGATAACTAGTTGTAGAATATCGACATGAAGACGTGTGTAAAATTTTGTAGGGACCGTACCACTAGAACATTTTTAAAAATTTACGAAAACATATTATGTATCTCATGATTCCTTGAGGACCGAAAGAAATAGGGACTTGCAGTTTTCAGGGTATATTACGCATCTGAATACGACATATAAGTTCGTTAACTAGCATAATCGGCCAAATGATTTTGGAGTTCTTTCAATCTGAAATTTGGTTGTTATTTCCTCAATAACTCAAGAAATACTAATCCGATCCAATTCAAATATGGTTATTAGGTGTAGAATACCAACGCGAAAATTCTTGCAAAACTTCGTGAGGATTGTAGCACTAGAAAATTTTTAAAAAATCATTGAAAAAAAAATTGGTTCAAGCACTGACGTGAAGTCAGAAGCTTTTGCGCGTATGTTCTCTTGTCCATTCTCCATTATTGGACACTCTCAATCGAATTTACCATGGTGAGTTCTATTGTCTGTTCTCCTGTATTGGACACTCTTAATCGAATTTACCATGGAAAATTCGGAGTGTCCAATACACGAGAACAGACCATATAATTCACCATGGTAAATTCGATTAAGAGTGTCCAATAAAGGAGAATAGACAAGAGCACATACGCGCAAAAGCTTCTGACTTCACGTCAGTGCTTGTTTTTACTGCTGGCTTGACTGAACAGTCAAATATGACTTGTCAGGCAGTTTCGTCTGCCTCCCCACAAATCCTACAAACAGAGTCTTCTCGCAAAATCCCCTTCTTGTGCAGGTGCTTTATTAGGGTACAGTGTCCGGTTAGTAGGCCAGTTACTGCCCTGAGCCTACTCCTACTCAGTGGTAGGACTTCTTCAGTTAATGAGGGGCAGGGCTGTCCCATCAATAACTTAATATGCCACTGACCCAAAGTTCGTTCCAGTGCCGAGTGTGCTGTGCAAGGATCCATTTTTCAATGACTCCTTTCATAATTCAAAGACATTTGGGGTTTTCGCTATAATACGAGCTGTCTTTGGCCTGTGGTTGGTCAGATTTTGATATGAATGGAATAGTCAGAATAATGTATTACGCTAGAATCCGCAATATTAAATATATCAAGCTGTGATCTCGATTATTTTCGAAGAACAAGTCTGCTTATTGCAAATTTTCTTTGAAATCCACAAGAAACGAAATTCACCCAATAATATATGATTTAAACCCCTTCATTCACATGATGGATTGAAGTATTACAAAGAATCAGATGATATTTAAATTGGTTCTAGCACTGACGTGAAGTTAGGACCTCTTGCGCGTATGTTCTATTGTCTATTCTCCTGTATTGTACACTCTTAATCGAATTTACCACAGTAAACTCGATTAACAGTGTCCAATACTGGAGAATGGGCAATAAAACATACGCGCAAAAGCTCCTGACTATATGTCGACATTCTACAACTAGTTACCAAGTTTCAATTCGATCTAGTCTATATTTTTTGAGTTATCGAGGATTTAATATTTCAGGTGGGTATAACTCCGGAACCGTTAGACCGATTATGCTCAAAAATGAACTGAACCCTCCCATTCCCAATTGCAAGTTCATATCTCCCATTCGTTCGTTATCGAGGCAACGGTCACCCATCCAGCTACTGAAGTCACACAAGACTGCTCGGATCTCCAACAATATAATCTGATCGTGTTCAAACTGAGAACTTGGTAGTAGAGTTAGGTTCTGAAGGCTGTCGCAAAATTTCAAGGATGTAGTACGAATAGCTTCTGATATATAGAACGTATTCCAATGATATTTGGAAAATTTTCTAGAGATACGATCCTCGCGAAAATTTCCAAGAATTTTCGCGCTGGCATTCTTCAAGTAATAGCCGTGTTTGAATTGAATTGGTTTTGTATTTTTCGAGTTATTGAGGAAATAATAACCAAACTTTAGATTGACATAACTCCGAAATGGTTTGGCCGATTATGCCTTTAAACACACTTAAATATGGCATTCGGATGCACAACCTATCCTGAAAATTTCTAGGCACTATCTCTTTCCGTTCTCAGTTCAAATTTTTTAAATTCTTTGAGGAACACGATTCTCGCGAAATTTTACAAACGTCCTTCTACAACTACTCACCAAGTCTCAATTCGATCGGATTAGTATTGGTTGAAAACAGAACTATTACTTGGAAACCATTGGGCCGATTATGCCCATTAACAAACTTTCGTCCGTCGTATTGGGATGCGCCACCTACCCTGAAAATTTCAAGTCGGTATCTCCTTCCGTTCTCAAGTTATCGTGGCAACGGCCAGCCAGAAGGACAGAATCAAATTTGACCTCGAATTCTTCATCAGGGAGTCGAACCCAATCGTTAGAGACCATTTTCGTCAAAAACTTCGATAACAACAGACATTTAGGCAAAAAG
This sequence comes from Halyzia sedecimguttata, assembly GCA_937662695.2. Lineage (NCBI taxonomy): Eukaryota > Metazoa > Arthropoda > Insecta > Coleoptera > Coccinellidae > Halyzia > Halyzia sedecimguttata. The sequence goes on from OW569414.2 coordinate 56,244,513, forward strand.
ATAACGCGATGTTCCTCAGAACATACGCGCAAAAAAGTAGTTGGAGCTTGGAAATTTCTACGTATGCTAAGTAAAACTATGTTACTATGATTTTCAAATACTGCCAATGAGACAATTCTCGAATTTCAGAATAGCACTTATCAACGAAATAATTCTGAAGATGTTCGTTAAGTGTCTGTCGAAGCAGTCGGTTTTAGACTCCGAAGCGTTACAAAATAGTTCCATCGGTGTTGTTCTTTCGTCATTGTTTGTTGGGCAACATTGTTTGATTCATTGCGAGAAAACCCAGAAAGAAACCATTTAATAATTAATATACCTCCCACATTATTCTTTAATAATTATTTTTCTTGATGTTCTGTCGAATTGACTAGAAATGCAGGAAGCCTAAATTGCTAAATTCACTTCAGTGCTTTTCCACACTTTTTGTCGTGGACATCTCAAATAAACGTATTAATCTGTTGCATCTGAATTAGTCTTCTTCGGCCTTACATCAATTGCCCCAACTGATAAAACTTACTGGTCGATTCTTGGAAATTGTATTATATCCGAGCGGGCTCCAATAAACACGCATTTGTATATCTGACAATCCTGCCTGGATGCCACTCTGTACGAAAAATTCATATACAGATGCCACTTCATACCTTTCCTATATATGTATCCAGAGGGAAGCCACATTGTGCGCCAGCTATATATTCAATATACAAGTGTGCTACTTCCACGCCGCCTAACGGAAACTCCCTGAACCGTGATGTATTGTTTCATTCAAATATCGACTAAAGTGACCTCCAGCTGATTTTAGGTGCAATGAATTACTGAGGGTTCACTACATCATTTGCGATGATTTCTGGCCTGATGCAAAGTGGCATCCATATATCGGATGCCACTTTACCCCGGATGCCACTTCAACCGCGATTTTAACATGGGCGGATGCCAGTTTACGCCGTGACTGTATATATATATATATATATATATATATATATATATATATATATATATATATATATATATATATATATATATATATATATATATATATATTTTTATATATACATATATATATATATATATATATATATATATATATATATATATATATATATATATATATATATTGTTATGGTAAGATATGATTTGAATTCAAATCATACAATTAATTATATAGCAGAAGTAAAATAATAATAAAAAAAATATTTAATTAATTAATTTTTTTATTTGAAAATTTTGATAAAAGAATTTCTCAACATATATATATATATATATATATATATATATATATATATATATATATATCATAGAAATATGGATCATGCGGAGTAATATGAATAAGTGGAAAAGTTTAACGGGTAATTCCGCAAAAGAAGCAGATTAAAAATAATTCTGCTGGTACCTGCCGACACGTGTTTCTGCTAGTTGGCTTCTTCAGGACAGGGCAACCAAGAAACCAAGAAAGATGGAAATAAAAGTGAAAATAGGTGACACCACACCAGGAGCGAGCAACCAATTGTGCCTTCAGCTCTAGGACCTCCATTTCGGAGGTAAACTATGGCATCGGCACGGAGGAAGCATAAGCTACCTGTGCGATGCGACCTCAACCCGAGGATATGAAACATAGAAATATGGATCATGCGGAGTAATATGAATAAGTGGAAAAGTTTAACGGGTAATTCCGCAAAAGAAGCAGATTAAAAATAATTCTGCTGGTACCTGCCGACACGTGTTTCTGCTAGTTGGCTTCTTTTGCGGAATTACCCGTTAAACTTTTCCACTTATATATATATCTATATATATATATAAATGGAACAGTATAACGGGTAATTCCGCGTTATCCTATTATATATATATATATATATATATATATATATATATATATATATATATATATATATATATATATATATATATATATATATATATATGTATATATATATATACTTAAATATTAACACATGTGAGACCCGCGGTAGCCAACAGACAACCTGAGACCCATATCAGAATATAACTTTTTTCAAATATTTTTTTCATTATTACTAGGTTATAATGGTGCTTATTGCGTATATCGTAAGAGGGGAAGCTTTTTCAAAAAACTGTTGAAAAAGAAATATCCAAAGAAGTTCCGAGACCCTTTATATATCAAACACTAATGCGAGGCCCTCAGTGTATATTCTGGTATATTCTTCACACTTGCGAGTCCCTCCAACGATGCCAAATCTAAACATAAACAAAAAATTGAATAAATAGTCGAGACAATGAGCCCGCGAAGGCGCGAAATGCAGATAATTTTAAAGTCGAACTCGCAAGTCAGATTGTGAACTATGTATAATAATTATTCTCCATTTTATATTATGATTTCATAGAATACTTTGATTATAATTTGCTGATATATATAAATCCAACATGAGATGAGTCATAGACCTACATTTTGAATTTAAAAACAAAAATTCTTGATCAACAAGTTAAGAGCGTTCCTGCTAATCGGGTCCTTCATGAATGGCTTCGTATAATAAATATACTTGTGCATATATTTCACAAATCAAATAGACCCCAGAGGGTTCATTGATCTGCCGAGAAAGCAAGAGCAGACGCGTTTCTGGCTTCTTGGCCTTCATCAGTACCCTGTAGCTTTCCCGACAAATTCAACTAAACTGACCCGGGTTAAGCCTTTCAGAGACGGCTCGGTCGATCATTATAATCGCCCACGCCACCTATGAAACAAAACACGGAAATCAGCCTCTCCCCACCAGTGAATATTTGAAGCGTGAAATCATATGCCACCATTCACTCGATATTAAATCAAGAACGAGTCCCACAGAGCTCAGACAGTATCTTCTCAATGCCATGAACGCTGTTTAGCGTTTTCAAAAATAATAATGAAAAATGGCGATACCCTTGTTAAAAATCAACAAGTTAAGAGCGTTCCTGCTAATCGGGTCCTTCATGAATGGCTTCGTATAATAAATATACTTGTGCATATATTTCACAAATCAAATAGACCTCAGAGGGTTCATTGATCTGCCGAGAAAGCAAGAGCAGACGCGTTTCTGGCTTCTTGGCCTTCATCAGTACCCTGTAGCTTTCCCGACAAATTCAACTAAACTGACCCGGGTTAAGCCTTTCAGAGACGGCTCGGTCGATCATTATAATCGCCCACGCCACCTATGAAACAAAACACGGAAATCAGCCTCTCCCCACCAGTGAATATTTGAAGCGTGAAATCATATGCCACCATTCACTCGATATTAAATCAAGAACGAGTCCCACAGAGCTCAGACAGTATCTTCTCAATGCCATGAACGCTGTTTAGCGTTTTCAAAAATAATAATGAAAAATGGCGATACCCTTGTTAAAAATCAACAAGTTAAGAGCGTTCCTGCTAATCGGGTCCTTCATGAATGGCTTCGTATAATAAATATACTTGTGCATATATTTCACAAATCAAATAGATTTGTGAAATATATGCACAAGTATATTTATTATACGAAGCCATTCATGAAGGACCCGATTAGCAGGAACGCTCTTAACTTGTTGATTTTTAACAAGGGTATCGCCATTTTTCATTATTATTTTTGAAAACGCTAAACAGCGTTCATGGCATTGAGAAGATACTGTCTGAGCTCTGTGGGACTCGTTCTTGATTTAATATCGAGTGAATGGTGGCATATGATTTCACGCTTCAAATATTCACTGGTGGGGAGAGGCTGATTTCCGTGTTTTGTTTCATAGGTGGCGTGGGCGATTATAATGATCGACCGAGCCGTCTCTGAAAGGCTTAACCCGGGTCAGTTTAGTTGAATTTGTCGGGAAAGCTACAGGGTACTGATGAAGGCCAAGAAGCCAGAAACGCGTCTGCTCTTGCTTTCTCGGCAGATCAATGAACCCTCTGGGGTCTATTTGATTTGTGAAATATATGCACAAGTATATTTATTATACGAAGCCATTCATGAAGGACCCGATTAGCAGGAACGCTCTTAACTTGTTGATTTTTAACAAGGGTATCGCCATTTTTCATCATTATCATTATTATAAAAATTCTTGAGAAATGACGTACAGAAGCGAAATTAAAAAATTGGTTCAAGCCCTCTGGACAGGAGCTTTTTGGCGCTCTTGTTCAAACAGACAAATTACATATATCTCCGAAAGTATTGGTGTCTCAGAGTTGGGAATTATAGCCATGGATTCTTATGATAGAACTCATGAAAGAACTTAAATTAAAAAAAAATGTCGTTTACAAAAAAATGCTTCAGAAATTAGCATAAAAAAAGAGCAATCTACAAAGCTTCAATGCTTTGATGCTTCAAAAATTGTCATTAAATTTATTTATCAAGATTAAATGAGCAATCTGCAATGATTCAACCTCGTGGAATGGGTTGTTGCAACTCACACTCGGTGCATAGTTTACACAACTCGAAATACCTAAGGAAAATATCATCGAAATGTCTAGAGCAAGGCTGGAGACAATCATAGCAGATTGTCCCTTTATTCCTCATATTTGGTAGGTAGAGGCTGATGACGAACAAATTATTTTAATAGTTCAAAATATATCAATAAAACACTATCCTCTTTTCATAATTTAAAATTTAATAGTTCATACCATATTCTTTTATGTATTATGGACCTGAACTCAAGAAAAAATGTACACAAATGTAGACCCTTATTCCAGCATATTTTTGCTAGCAACATTATGAAATTACTGTATATAGGAACATGTCTCACAACTCATTAAATTGATCCAATTCTTATCTTCTGGAACATCATCCCCATATTTATACATAAATTATTCAATATGTAATCAGTCAATATTATTTTCAGTTTCAAAACAGTCTTGTATATATTAATAAATTGAAGAATCGGATACTTGTTTTCCAACAGAAAATATTTTCAAACTACGATAGACAAGTCTCTAATAGCTAGATAAAATGACATTTATGAACAGTGAACACAGACAGATTCTGTGTTCACATTTGGTGAATACACAGAACTACGATGTATTATTGAAATTTTGAAATATCATATTTCCGAAAGTATTAGCTTGTTAGAGTTGAAAATGATAACAATGGATTCTTATGATGAAACTACATCTTAAAAAATATTTAATTAAAAAGTTGTAATGAAAAAAAAATTTTTTTTTCGTTATTCCGAAACTATTAGGCCGATTTTGCCCAATAACGAAATTAACCGAGATATTTATCCCTCAAACCTACTATGAAAATTCCATCTGTCTAGCTCATTTTGTTCGAGAGTCATCGTGATAACGGAGGGCCGGCCGGCCGGACAGAATCGATTTTGACCACGAATTCTCGATCAGTGTGTCGAACCAAATCGTTTGATACCATTTTCATAAAAAAATTCGAAAATTAGAGACATTTGGACAAATTGACAAGTTCTCTGTTCCGAGGAACAAGAGCGTCAAAAAGTGGGAAAGCCCTGTGGACGGGAGCTTTTGCACTCTTGTTCAAACTCCTACAAATCATAACTCTGAAAGTTTTGATTTCTCCGAGTTGGGAATAATATCAATGGATTCTTATTTAATTAAATTCATGATGCAGTTCTATCATTAGATTCCATTGATATAAGTCCCAACTCTGAGGAACCAATACTTTCGGGGATATAATTTGTCAACATTTGAACAAGAGCGCCAAAGTTCCTGTCCGCAGGACATTTTTTCAAATAATGGTCAATGGTTTCTTCAAATCTTGTTGTCGAAAAACTTTCTTAGATACCCTATTATTGTTGTCCACATTGATATTTATTTTCGTTCATGATGATATTCACATCACTTACATTTCACATAAACTATTTGTTTTCTCTCATCGAAATGTCTTCGTTGAAGTTGAAGCAGTGTTTGGGTTTCTGCACATCAGTCATACTGGAAGTTGATGTAAACTTGATTAGGTACTTCACAAACCTATATCACGTTTTCGCATTAGGACTGCACTAGATCTGAAATGGTCTTCAATTTTTTTGGCGCTCTTTTTCCTCGGAACAGAGAGCTTATCAATTTGTTCAAATGTCTGTAATTTGTCTTAAACGATTTGGTGCGACTCACTGATCAAGAATCCGTGGTCAGTATCGATCCGCCCGTAGACACGATAACACTCGAACGAAATGTGCGTCGCGACATTGTCTTAGGGGCGTCGCACGTTGGTTGCGACCGAGTCTAGTGAGCTGATAACGTATTACTAGGCTAGTACTAAAATTGGTAAATATTTTTGGGGGTTGAGTTAAGGGGCGTCGTAAAAAAATGGCAAAGTCCCAAGGGCATCACGGTAAAAATAAGTTTGGAAAGCCCTGAGCTAGACAGTTGAAATTTTCAGAGTAGGTTTGGGAGATTAATATCTCGGCTAAGTTCGTTATTGGGCAAAATCTACCAGATGGTTTCGGAGTAACAAAAAAAAAATTTATACTTCAAATTTTAAATTCAATTTTTTTTCTAGATGTTGTTTCACCATAAGAATCCATTGATATCATTTTCAACTCTAAAAATCTAATACTTTCGGAGATATGATTTTGCACAATTTCAATAATAAATCGTACTTCTACGTTTCCACAGAATGCTATGAATTATTATATGATCTGTGTTGGTACATGTCAACTCATTTTCCTGAGACATGACATGTCGAATTCATTTCGGCTATCGTAGAATTATGAGGATTATAATATGATATCATACATTTTGGGTGATATTTTAATGCCCATGGTGAATCCATATGATGATGGGAATGGTATTGGTAAATTAATAATATTGAGTTAAGAATATCTCCAGTAAAAACAAAACTAGAATATCGGCTAAAGTTTCAATCGATATAATAATTTTCAGAGTGGATTTGAGGAAAGAATATATCGTTCATCATGAATTGAGGAATTAATATCTCGAATGAGTTCGTCATTGGGTAGAATTGGTCTATTGTTTTTGGATTAATAATTTTAAGCACTCTTGTTGAGTTTAAATTCTTCATTATTTTACCTATAAAGTATTTCTCTTAGTAATTGAAGAAAGGCATTAGATATCTCTCACAATTTTGTTGGAGTTCAGTTCTGGTAATTTGTAATGAGGAAATTTCAGAAAATGTTTTTTTCCATAATATTTTGAAAGTATTTGTCTCTCCCAGATATTCAGGAAGTCGGTCGTAATTTCGTTTTTCCGTATGAATATCGATATCATTTCTTGTTTTATTCAGATTACTTGATAATTGTGACAAAAACTTTAGGCTCATTACAGTACTGCGAGACCTTGTCAGAATTTTCGCGATGTTCTGGTGAATATCACGTTATCATTTTGCCCAAATGTCTATAATTTTTTAATTTGGCCGTTAGCACGATAACTTGAGAGCGGAAAGAGAGAGCGACTTGAATTTTCAGGGTATGTGGCACATCTCAATACGACGGTCGAGTTCGATAATGCATTATCGAACGGGAATCGGGAATTTAGAGAAACCAATAATTCACTGAAACAATTGGAAAATATCGCGGTGCAGTCAATAGTAAATATTTAAATAGTTAGTCTATCGTATGATCGTGTGTGGAAATGGCAATGAATAATGAATATTATTATTTGATAAATTTTCATTTCAATGTATTTGATTCTTAGAAAGATAATAATATATTGACCCAGTGTTTGATGGCACTTTCATAACTATTACTTGCCAAATCAGTGAACTTCTATGTTGATTTCCAGTTCATCTAGCCGAAATCGTATTACTTGATAATTGTGACAAAAACTTTAAGCTCATTACAGTACTGCGAGACCTTGTCAGAATTTTCGCGATGTTCTGGGGAATATCACGTTATCATTTTGCCCAAATGTCTATAATTATTTAATTTGGCCGTTAGCACGATAACTTGAGAGCGGAAAGAGAGAGCGGCTTGAATTTTCAGGGTATGTGGCGCATCTCAATACGACGGTCGAGTTCGATAATGCATTATCGAACGGGAATCGGGAATTTAGAGAAACCAATAATTCACTGAAACAATTGGAAAATATCGCGGTGCAGTCAATAGTAAATATTTAAACAGTTAGTCTATCGTATGATCGTGTGTGGAAATGGCAATGAATAATGAATAATGATTTTTATTATTTGATAAATTTTCATTTCAATGTATTTGATTCTTAGAAAGATAATAATATATTGACCCAGTGTTTGATGACACTTTCATAACTATTACTTGCCAAATCAGAGAACTTCTATGTTGATTTACAGTTCATCTAGCCGAAATCGTATTAAAGCTATAATAAATCTAATCAGAGCTTTTTGAAAACCACCGTTAGTGTACTGAATGATCTGTAGAGCAGTGTTGTCAGATTGGCGGGACTCTCATCTCACAGCAACCTGCTTAATTGAGAATATATACTCTGGGTCTCGCAAAGTATATACAGAACTTCTACAGCGCCATCTGAAGCGAATTCCCATTAACTAAATTCCGTGTAAGTTGAGGCTTATAACAGACATCCGAGTCCAAAAAATTTTTTGGGGGAGACATCAGGGAGCTGAGGGGGGGCCCTAAGGAGTCCATTGGCACCGAAAAACAATGCGAGACCCGGAAAGGGGTCTCACATGTACAAAACGGGTCTCACTTTTTACCAACCATATACCATTTTGGGACTCAGTTGTCCCTTAGTTACATCTATATATATATATATATATATATAATGAAAATAGTTGCCGTAAAATTTCAGGAAGAAAAAATTATTTGGGTACTCGGCAAGTTATGGTGAGGGCAAAGATCAATAAACTATCGTCTTCAACATCTATATTTTATTCTATTCAACATTTATATTTTTTTAGAAATGTGCTACATAAACGAGAATGAAAATAATGTAAATAAGAAAACTGATCTAAAGAATTTGAGTGTCGTATATGACTATTTATTGTCACTGGATTGTTATCATGAAGAAGAACATAATGTCAGTGCCATCACTTGATTGATTGTTTTCTGTGTTCCCTTTGTTGTTTTTAAAAATTTTAACCTAATCACATCGACTGTTTGCTTGAACGAATTTTATTATTATTAATATTCTAATTGAGCAGAGGTTGTTCCGATGCAATCCTTGTCATTTTAACAATAATCCTGTCAGATGTGAGTTATTTATTCATTTTTCTTTTGTTAGTATAAGATTCATTGTTTTTCGATTGTTTTCACGTACCTTATGTATTTTTACAGCATCCTGAAGAAGAACCGCAGAAGGTTTGAAATATAGATGTTGAAGACGATAGTTTATTGATCTTTGCCCTCACCATAACTTGCCGAGTACCCAAATAATTTTTTCTTCCTATATATATATATATATATATATATATATATATATATAAAACAGGAAAAATATCTTGAGGATGCAGTCAAATACTTGGGCAGGTTTTAAAGAATACTCTTTGTCATTTAGTCTAGCTTTCGGAAATGTTTATTTCCTTCTTCAGGACATCTAAAAAACAATTTGACACATGAAAAACAATCTTTTAAAAAATGGGTCCAAAGTACTTACTAACTTGAGGTTTGTAGTAAAAGTCAAACGTCATGGACGAACAACAAAGGACATAATTCTCTGTTAAAATTAACACACTCTAAACTACACCAACTAATCATCCAGAAAAGATTTCTTCGAAACACAAGCCAAAAAACACACGTGCTTGGACGGGTTGGAATCAGAAATGAAATACAAAATTACAAACATCAGACTGTCAAGTGTGAGCCCAGGTACCAACCCAGAGTCATACCAACTGTACTGCCAACCTAAACATTCGCGGGAAACTTTAAAAAATATGAAAAATACAAAAAATACAAATATATGGAAATTTGGAAAAACACGAGAGACGGCCAGTCAAAATTTTAAAAGATAAGAATTTCAGTTAAATATTATTGTGTGATATTGTAGGAAAGAGTTCTAACTTCAAGATATGGTTGTATATGTTGCTCAAGTTTTTTAGGTCAGTTTTCTTGTTCATACTGCTGGCGTCGCTCTTTATAAAAAACATCTCTTTAAACAACCTTTTATGATAATTATTCTCCACGCAAAGTACTTCCACCTGGTTATAATTCATGGTGTGCTTACTAGAGATTACATGTTCAGCCAATGCACAAGTCTGCTTATTCATGTTGCAATCACTTTTATGGGACGTTAAACGTCCAGATAAATTTCTTGACGTTTGTCCAATGTATGTTCCGTCACAACCCTGACAAGGAATCCTGTAAACAACATTCGACTGTTCTAAAGGTTTCAATTTTGTCTTTGTTTTTGTAAATAGACTATTAGAGGTAGTAACAATGCGTTGGGCTATTTTAATGTTCTCATTTTTGAATACATTCCTAAGTTTAGGTGTTAATGATTGGAAATATGGTAATGAAACGAAAAAGGGAATGGTGTCACTAGGAGGTGTCCCATCACTGTCATGAGTTCCTTCTACTGGTGGAACAACATTACTAAAAGATTCAATATTATAGTTAGGGGGGTGATCAACAGTCGCCGTTAAATTTGTCTGAGAAGAGCTATATAAGAGTTTGTTGACAAGTTTTGAAGGGTAAGAATTCTCCAAAAGGATCCCCCTCAACTCATTCAAACATTCAAGCCTGTACAAAGGGTGAGTCAAATTAATGACTCTACTCCCCATGGTAAGCACTAGGTTGATTTTCATTTTCGTAGGGTGGTAAGAATGGTAGTTTAGTAGCCTATTACTGGCACATGGTTTCCTGTACCATTTAGTGCGAATGATATTATCGGAGTTTCTACAGACTCTCATGTCAAGGAACGGAATACTGTTATTACATTCCTCCTCTGCGGTAAACTGCAAATGTTCATTATAACCATTGAAAAGGGTTAAAGCCTCTTCAGTTCTACCACGTGGAACAGACAAAATCAGATCGTCAACGTAACGTTTGATAAAAGGAATATTAAATGGCATTCTTTCATTAACATTGGTGATTAGGTCATCCAAAACAAAATTCACCAAGATGGGAGATATAGTTGAACCCATAGGGGTTCCAAAAATTTGTTTGTAGTATGTATCATTAAATATTAAAACATTAGAGTCAAAAATAAACTCTAAAATGGACTTAAACGTCTGGAAATCCAACATGCAATGCTGAGAGATCACTTCCCAATGATTTCTCAAACTTGTCAATATGACAGGAAGAGGCAA